>JAWZYV010016746.1:0-600000 GCA_038373885.1 Cheiracanthium punctorium | reverse complement strand
CGTAAAACATACGTTGGAAAGAAGTGTCTGGGTTTTCTTTTTATTCACCTTGATGCATGTTTTTGTGTAAAGTACGAAATAATTCATTTTTCTAAAAGCATTTGCGAATAATGTGCGTCTTCATTTCACTTCAACAGTAAATCGTGGAGTCAGAAATATAGGAGTTTTCGACTCAGCAATTACATTGTCACTAACATTAAAAGAAAAATTAAGCAATGAATTAGATCGGGAATAACAAGTTTTATCGTTTTCTGCTGTAAAAGTTTGTGGTGTTTCGTAAAACTTTTTCAGGAACTTAACGGATGTCGAAAATATTGAGTTGACCAAAAAGTTTTTTTTTTCTCTCGTCAGATGGAACTAAAGCGTGCAGACAATTTTGGGATTTGGAATAAAAAAATGAAAATGAAAGTATGTATTGAAAACAGGTAAATAAAAAGAATTCCCTTTGAAAGTTGGATAACGCCATTTGTGCATGTAGATGGCGCAACACGTCACTGCTGGTGTAGCCATCGAATGGAAGACAATACTCGCAAAATGTTTATTTACAATGACGATGATGCTCAAACAAACAGCATTTACATTTATTTCATGCTGCGATAAATTTCTACACAGTTTTAAATTCCCGCTAAACTCAAACTCTTAGGGAAATCGCAAACACATATTAAATTGATAAACTAATACTACATTTAAAAAGAAAAAAAAACAAAACTTAGTAATGAAAAAGAGAAAACCATTTTCTGGCGTAAATATGCACAATCATAACAATTATAAACTCAATATTTTAATCATCCCAAGATGGAACATCTTTTTCCTATTTTTATTCATTTGTTACTAAGGCAACCACGTAAACTGCCGTAACTAACGATATGAGCAGGAATGGATGAAACTATTCAAATTAATCGATTATTAAATTCATTCGGAATAATCGATTTTGAAAAAGATATTCAAATGCTCAGCACACAGCACTCAAATAGTACATGGCATTCGAAATCTCCAATAGTGAAATCGCGAATACTATTCGAATAGTGAAAATCGCAAATATTCACTGTTCGATTACGCGATTGTGGATTCTATCGATTATAGAAATCTTTGGAATGGCATATCCCTACCGGACAGGATGAATGTTCTAATTTGTGTGAACACAAAGAAAATTCTATTTTCCTCGAATATTTGATAATCAGGATGCTTTATTTTATTTTTTTTAATTATAAATTTAATCTCTGTTATCCAAAAGAAAATTTATTTAATTCAATGAGAAATTATTTAATTAGGTCTGATAATATCGAAAACAATGAATACTTGGCTTGCAAAATAACAAAACAGGAAATGAATGCACTGGACGCCATTTGTTAATGTCTAATGTATTACAATACATTCTTTACTTCAGGTTGCTTTCAGACGAAATACAAAGTTATAAATTGTAATAAAATGTATCACAGACCACAGAAGTAAAAATACAATGCCATGCATTCAAGGTCAAAAAAAAAAATTCACCCAGACGGATTTTAATATTCTTTTTATCCTCTTAAATTCGTTCGTGGCAGACAGGATTTTTTCTGGAGTAGCACTTCTGTACACGGATGAAGCTGAAGCCTGTCTGGAAGAAAATTGTACATTATTTTAAATTATTTCCTTAATTCGCGCGAGGATATAAAACTACAAAGATAGGAAAATCTTAGAACATAAATACTTTGTTTCACAATGTATTTTATTTTATTTTATTTATTTATTTGCGTGCTTAAAATAAAATGTAGCAATTTGTAAAATGCTCTCGTGCTGTAGATGTACAGGGTAACATTGGAGTCCTTTTGCCTCGAAAGGATAAATTTTGTTTTAAATCTCCATTGAAAAAAAAAATAGGTGGCAATCATTATTCTTCTGCACTTTTAATCTTCCTTAAGTTAGAAAAAGTGCTTCGAATTTGTTTCCCCACACTTGTTTATGTACACTCCACGAACTAGGACAAGCATTTTTTTTTTTTAAATAATTTTCATAAAAATTTTCATATATTTCATGTTGGATACATTTAATTATTACAAAGGTTTATATGCGAATCCAGAAAAAATACATAAAGTTGTTGTCAGACTTAGTAACAGCATGTAGGGGGTCCCCATTCAGACCTCCGCCCTAGGCCCTGGTTTGTCATAATCAGGCCCTGGAGCCTACACGAGGGGCATCTTCCAAAAGGGAGGGGTGCCTACGTCGAGGCACTTTTTAAGGGATCCTAACGCGTATTCACGTTGCATCTAGAGAAAACCAACCAAAATTCCAGACCGTTAGATCAGCATTCGCTCGGTACTCCTCAAATGCGGACCGTCGCACTTCAGCCATCTACCATGCTTAGGAATGGACGCGAGATGAAAAATTGGCTTCTCGCAAAACAGCCGAAGAGCTTTGTCTCGTCTCGCAAAAATCCCTATATCATAATTTTTAAAATGCTTGTCTCGTCTCGCAAAAAGTCGTCTCGCGTCCATCCCTAACACGCTCGGTATCTTATCCACTCGGCCAGGGGGAAGGGGGGTTCAAATCCCTGGCATACTTAGTTTAATTTAATTATCAGAAACTTCGCTCTTGACAAATTGGGTGTCTGGTGAACATAAAACATTTTTATGTGATTCTTAATAACATACATTAATTTTGGTTTGTTTTAAATTATCTCTAAAATACTTATTAAAGATTGGTTACCCACAGAACGTAATTTATATTGGAGTTCTTTTGGGTGATCCTGTAAAAGAACTGTAAATGCTACATACACGCTCTTCAATAGGGTACGTGGTTCATTACATAGGAATAACCTATGCAAACTTCTTAATAATAGATGCGTATTTACGGGATTTAGAGCACGGACGGACATACAGACAAACCTAAATCACAAATATTTTTCAACCTTGTTGGAAAAGTGTGTTAACAAGAAAACAGACGACACATTAGGAAGTGTGACTTTTTTTTTTTTTTTTTTTTTGAAACTATCTGTCTCTTCACCGTCCCAGTTGCATGTTTTTACTTATTCTGTCTGGGGGAAAAACTGCGGGATAAACTGGGCAATAAATTTCACGCCCCCCCCCCTCCACCACCACCATTCAATCTGGTCTTGTTTTTAAATCGGCTGGGATCTTTCCGCATGTTCAGGGTTTATCGATTTTTTTTTTTTTTTTTTTTTTTTTTTTTAACTTCTCTCGGTCTCTTTTTTTTTCTTTTTCAAAAATAGGACATCCTGTGCGAGTGGATATTTTCGAAGAGAAAGTGTTTAATGTTGTTGCGCTATCGTCCTGTTAATTTTAATCAGGGCCGGGTCCAGGTATTTGGCTAGATGAGCATACAGTAGAATATCCTCAGATCGCAGATGTCCTCAACCCCCCACCGTGCCGCAGACCGGTAGCGGACCGAGGATCCGCATTCCGATTCATATATCTAGGGCGGTACCGGGCCGCCCTAGAGGAACATTAAATGGAAAAATGAAAATGGAAGCTGCTGAAAAATGGAAGAATGCGAGAACAGCTGGACAGATTGCCTAATGCTGAAAAAAGGGCAGCCGTTGCCATCGCTCGACTTAACTACCAGCAAGATGGCGGACGATCGAAACGTTCATCGAGTGCCGCAGATAGTCGAGTTATAAGTCGAGCGATGGCAACGGCTGCCCTTTTTTCAGTATTGAGAAAGGGTTTCGCCTCAAAGGGTTAAACAATAAATAAACGTCACATTATACGTCGAAATTATAATAACATCAATAATATGGAATATTATTAAATCGAGCAATCTAAAATATAAACAACCCCCCTCCTCCAGTGACCTGGTGGGCCTCGGTAAAATTAGCAAGCGATAAAATGTTAGGGAGCGCTAGCACGCTCTATCGCGATAATTCTCTCTATTCCGATAGTTTTCTTTAGTCGACTATATTTCCTTTAAATTAGTAGGTACTCTATGTTCGCATTTCGCACAGCGAAACAACTACAAAAAAAACAAACAAAAAAAAGAGAGAAATTTACTATGTCTTAATATTTTGAGATACCTTTTAATAGTTTATTCAGTAGTGCAACCTCTAAAAAAAGTATTCCTGTCATTTGCGAGTAAAGCTTTGAAAATTCTCAATGATTCAAAATATTTTATGTTTGATAAATTGTCTTCAAATGTTTTAAAAAATTAAAACAGTCTTAAAATATTTAAAAGAGGACGTTGGTTATTAAATTAATATTTACAGTTAGTGTGATACACACACACACACATGTATTACAGTAATTTTTTTTTACAATAGTGTTTACAATGCAGTAATTGTTTGGTTACAATGCCGCTGAAAATATCAGATAATTATTTACGACTCTATATAACAAGGTACGTTGATTGTGGGCTTTCTCTCTACAGAATATTTTCATGTCATAAGAGAGTTATAACTATAATCGAAGTCACTATAAACAAATTCAAAATATTGTTTTTCTATAAAGTACTTGTAGCTCCCTCCCCCTCTCCACCAAACTAAAATAGTGGGTGCGCCCCTGATTCCTGTATCCTCAAAATTTCCTATCTTAGCCTTTTCAATAATTATATAGTTTTCGAAACACCCGAAGCCGGTCAGAAAAATGAAAAAAATATGATTTACATAACCGTAATTCATATTTTATCATAATTAATTTAAAATAAACGAAATAAACATGCGAAGTTTTATTCGAATCCTTTTTTGAGAAGTGTTTTTAAAGTGCATGATGATCAATGAGTTCAGCATTATAAGCTTTTTTGTATGCTATTAATTTCAGACAGCGATGTTTGTCTATGCAAGAAAAGGCATTTCACTTTTCAGTGGTTGGTAGATAGCGAGAGGGGAAGGGGTAGTGAAATGTAAAAAGTCTCCAACGTTTGCCATTCTTGGCGGTTGATCGTCTAGTTTGACGCCTAAAAATAAGTCACCAAAACTGAACCCAGCTAGGCGATATCGTGTATGTTTAGTGAGAAATTGCTGAACCCTACTCTTTATGTTTATTGGAATATTAATTATCGTCTATGTTGGTGTAAGATGAGGTATATTTGGAATATGGGAAGCGAAGATTGTAAAACAGTTTTACAAGGCGATTTTAATAGAGATCTCAACTCTGAAAGCGTGCTTTATGGAATAAGAACGACAAATAGGCCACAGTCATGGATTATGATACCCTTTTCAATTTAAAGGAAGACAAATAGGGTCGACGCATGGGTTATGATACGCTTTTAATGTATAACACTTATTTATTGTGCATTAAAATATGAGAGTGCTTCAGAATTTATCTCTTTTTATTACATTTATCTTTATTGTTTTAGAACTACGCAAGATCGTCTAAATTAATTTTATATACGAAAAAAAAAGAAATATTTTTATATTAAGAGATTTTTCAAAAAACTCTACGTATATCGGACTTAATTAAGGTATTGCGGATGGTTTTTTACCTGTATTGTTTATTTTATTAGATGAAAAAAAAAATCCATCAACCGCCCAGAGATTTCTCCGAAGCTGAAATAGGTAGTCAGAAAAAAGGTAAGGAATGCTAAGTGCTGTTCTCAGATTCGGGCTAATTTTGGAACGTAATTGTACTTTTGGTAAAATAATGGTACTTTTGTAGCATGAGAATTCGTGTAAGTAAGTAAACAGATCTCATTGTAAGTGGTTTTTTTTCCGAGAACAGGCAAAAAGGAAAGCTATAGTATAGTTCCAGAAATACGGCTAAAAAAACTGAGCAGTAATTAGATGCAAGCGATACTGTGAGCTGTAGGATATACTTGGTTTATGAGTATCGGAGAATAATGCCCTTTTCACATAAAATTCAAAGGAATAAATTTTCATTAACCCTTTAACGCGCAGTGTTCCCGCTGTGGGAACACCCAACTCTGACGTTTTGACTGTTGCCAGTCACGAAGAGTAGATTTGATTTCTATAAAAAGAGTTGCGGGTGACATAGCTCCACGAGAATCTTTTACTTTTAAGCACGTCATTTCCCGTAAAAAAAATTGTCACAATTATTTTTAAACAGCACTGACATCTGCTGAAAAATGGAACAGCTGGATAGATTACCAAATGCTGAAAAAAGGGCATCCGACGCGATGAACGCTTCGTCATCCGCCATCTTGCTGGTAGTTAAGTCGAGCGATGGCAACGGCTGCCCTTTTTTCAGCATTGGGAAAGGGTTGCGCCTCAAAGGGTTGAGTACTGAATCACACCTAAACACAGCACTCATATTTGTTAATTTTTAAAACGACAATTTTACAGATAATTTCTTTTTTTTTTTTTTTTCATTCAAGAAAACTGGCCACCCTCACCCCTCCCTTCTTTTTCGTATCTACCCCCCTTCGAGGATTGCATTCGAAATGTTCCAAAATCGATTTTCAGGTATTCGTGAGAGTTGTATTTTACAGCAAGAATTTTATGGAATCTGTTTTCTTCTTTGAGATCACGCAAGATAAGTGAAAAGGACGTTTTGGTCCTCCTGTTCCTCACAAGTTAAGAATTTTGGAAAATGATATCCAATTTAGCACGTACGCTAAACAACTCACTTACGCTCCAAATTTCGTATTACTAGCTTCCGTAATTTTCGCTAATAAAGAATATTGAAGTGTGTGTGTGTGGGGGGGGGGGGATTAAATTTTCCTTGAAAAAGAATTTTTTTTTTTTAATCGTTTGAAAATGTTATACTAAATCAACACTAACTTTATCTCTGTTTACACTTTTTTCTACTGTAGGTAAACCGAACTACTAAAAATAGTTAAACTACGGTTTATAAATTAAAAAAGAAAAGCATTATATATTCGAAATGTCATATTTAGCTTTAATAATAATAATAATAAAATAAGTGAAGTAAAAGCCTAGAGATGTAACAATGTCGGCTACTCCAAAACAATGCAAAAAAAAAATTATGCTCAAAAAACTTAATAAATTCCTACGCCTTTAGTGTCATGAGCATGAAAATGTCCTTAATTACCGTGTTTACTTGTGTAATAGCCGCACTTTTTTTGTCAATTTTTCATGGTGGAAGTCTAGATGCGACTATTATGTGAGGAAAACCTATTACACATATATTGTAACGCTAAGGCTATTTTTTCTGGTTCAAAACGGGGGTGCGACTATTATGCGAGGGCTGCTATTAAGCAAGTAAACACGGTATGCAAAAATAGAAACGGACAAAAATATACGGTACCTTAAAAATTTGGAAATCCACCAGTTTCCTGAATTGTAAGTGGTTTTTCGTTATTATCACCTCCTCCAATATAAGATGGTGTTACGATAGCGACAAAATCTGATGTGTCCAACACATTACTTCCTTGCACGTCTATTAAATCAAAAATGTTTTCTACGCACTTCCTCTAAACTTATTTGTTTGAAAGAGATAAAATATCAATAATAGTAAGGTTTAGCGATTTCTAGCCAAATATTTCGATATCGCCAAGCTGAGTTCAATTTGAAAGATTTCCTTCTGACACTTTATTTGGCGATATTTCGCCAAAAGCCGACAAACTTGAGATAGTTTGCGAGATTTTGGGGATAGCCAAAGTAGTCATTGACCACAGACTTTCAATGAATTGAATGCATCCATACACCTTAATGTATTTAAAGTCATTTGGCTCACCCTGTAAATAAATTCCCAGTCGATTGCTGTTAAAAAAGATATTGAAAACAGTTAGATATTATAATATAGTTCTAAATACAAAAGTTGAAAATTCTACGGGTTAAAGTTTTAGAGTTATAAAAAATACGAAATAAATTTTGGCGATATTTCGGCGAAACTCGTCAATGTCGACGACATTTGGCGAGATTTTAAGCATGGACCAACAATGACAGATTATCGCCAAATTTGGGGATATTTCGTCAAAACTCGCCAAGAACGATGACAAATGGCGATACTTTGGGCATGGACCAAATGACTGACTATCGCCAAATTTGGCGACATTTCGGCAAAACTCGCCAAGGTCGAGGATAGACGGCGAGATTTTGGGCATGTACCAAACAATGACTGTCTACAATTGTATTATATTGAAGATGTCCATAGACATTAAAGTAGTGAAATTCTTTTCGGTGGTCCTGTAAATAAACTCTCCAGTAGATTGGAACCAAAAATCGAGATGCACAACTAGATGTTACAACAATCTTATATATGAAATTTCATAATAGTTTTTGAGATTTGAGAGTTAAATATGCACACACGTACACCAAAAGTCTCCAAGCTTGGCGACTTTTGGCATAGTTCTTGAGGGATGAACGTGACCGTGGTGGGACCATTACCTAACTTATATGGTAGGACGGTATTGTGCTTGAAATGGATAAATGCCCCTAAAATTGCCTTTGACCGTAATGCATTGGAAATCTTTTGAGTGTTCCTGTAGCAGAACTGTAAATGATAAAGACACTTTTTTTAATGGAGAAATTCATTTTCTAACTCTTTACAGCATATATCACTTCTGAGTCGTTTGAAATAGCCCAATACCTCTAAAAAACACTTTGATGTATTTCGGCCCATAGAGCGTAATGTATTTCGAATCTTTTAGGCGGTTCTGTAGATAAACTATCCAGTCGAATGGAACTGAAAGGGGAGGTGCACAAATATGTGTTACAATAATCCTAAATATTAAGTTTCAACATTCTACACCTAATAGTTTTTGAGATATGCGAGTTTAATGAATTTCGGCCCATTGAGCGTAATTATTTCGAATGTTTTGGGCGGTCCTGTAGATAAACTATCCAGTCGAATGGAACCAAAAGGGAATGTGCACAACTAGATGTTACAACTATCCAAAATATGAAGTTTCGACATTCTACGCCTAATAGTTTTTGAGTTAGGCGAGTTTAATGAATTTCGGCCCATAGAGCGTAATGTATTTCGAATCTTTTGGGCGGTCCTGTACATAAACTATACATTCGATTGCCACCAAAAGGGGAGGTGCACAACTAGATCATAGAACAATCCTAAATATTAAATCTCAACATTCTACGACCAATAGTTTTTGAGATGTACGAGTTACATACATACGTACGTACAGACGGCATGAAAAAACTGACCACAATAGACTGGCCGCTGGTCAAAATGAGTTACAGACGCGTTAATATGATCGTGCATGCTAGCCTACGATGAGATGCATCGAAAAAATTCTTAAAATTAAATTTAGATGTAGTCAAAATGGGCTTTTTTGTCGAAATTTGGCCCCCAAAATTTTTCGGGATCACATTACTTCCTTATACTACGTACAAGGAAGTAAAAAGTGAGATGTGGTAAGGGAAACCTACTTCATTTTGACGTCCTATTGGATTAATATTTAAGGATAGGTGTCATCTGCGGCTAGATCTTTCAAAACGGTTCCGAGCTTTCGGACAATAGACTTCGCTGCCTAGTGTGCTAAAATCTGACTAGGGTATGGGCTTTGCCCCATCCTAATTCCTACCCAGTTACGCAAATGTGCGAAATTTAAATAAAATTCATACTTTGGATTTAATGTTAACGGTCTCATTACTTAATTGGCCCACTGTACTGTGTGGTGTATTCGGCAGTGATGTGGCACTCGAAGGTTTTCTGTAATCGATTACTACTATTCGACGATAATCAGTAATTGATTAATCGATTTGTGAATATTCGCGATTTCCATTCCAGTAGTATTCGCGGTTTCACTATTCGAATAGTGTTCACGATTTTCACTATTTGATTAGTATTCGCGATTTCTGTTCAAATAGCATTCGCGATTTCACTATTCGAATAGTGTTAACATTTTTCACCATTTGATTAGTATTCATGATTTCACTATTCGAATAGTGTTCACGTTTTTCACCATTTGATTAGTATTCACGATTTCACTATTCGAATAGTGTTCACGTTTTTCACCATTTGATTAGTATTCACGATTTCACTATTCGAATAGTGTTCACGATTTTCACCATTTGATTAGTATTCGCGATTTCACTATTCGAATAGTGTTCATGATTTTCACTGTTTGATTAGTATTCGCGATTTCATTATTCGAATAGTGTTCACGATTTCCCTATTCGAACAGTGTTCGCGATTTCCCTATTCGAACAGTGTTCGCGATTTCCCTTTGAACAGTATTCGCTGTTTCATTATTTGAATAACGTTCGCGATTTCGAATGCCATGGCTATTCGAATGCTATGTGTTGAGCGTTCGAATGTATTTTTTTTTTAATCAATTATCTCGAATGCATATAATAATCGATTAACCCGAGTAGTTTCATTCCTTCATGCCCATCGCTAGCATTCGGCCGGGATCCCTGAAAAAGTGCATTGTGACCGAAAGTTTTAACTGCATTCCGGGTTCACCACAGAGAGGTTGGACTGTATAAATTGCAGAACATTCGTGTGTTTGAGTTGAGAGACAAAGGGAGACCAGAGGAGTCACTTTTCATCTGCGTGCAAGTGAGAGGTAGATAGAGGAGGAAAACTTTTTCCTCGGGTCCCTTTCGGGCCTCCTCGGGAACCAGGAAAAAGCTTGACACCGTAACTGATTGCTAACTTCTCCCTTTCCACCGAGAGAAAGTCTTCATAAATTTCGAACACCTTCGTGCTTACACACACACCCTGTCGGCCTACTTATTTTAAAGCACGTGCCCTTTTTTTAATATATTATTCATTTTCAAGCACTTTCTCTCCCACCTAAGGAATGTGGACGTATGGCGCCAACGGGGGTCCCAGAAAGGACGGTGCAGGAGCGAGTTATAAGAGACGAGTCCGGTCTCGTTTTTAACACTTTAACGCGCAGTGTTCCCGCTCTGGGAACAAACACCCAACTCTGACGTTTTGACTGTTGCCAGTCACGAAGATTTCTATAAAAATAGTTGCGTGTGACATGGCTCCACGAGAATCCTTTACTTTTTAAGCACGTCATTTCCCGTAAGAAAATTGTCACGATTATTTTGAACAGCACTGGCATCTGCTGAAAAATGGAAGAACGCGAGAACAGCTGGATAGATTGCCCAATGCTGAAAAACGGGCAGCCGTTGCCATCGCTCGACTTAACTACCAGCAAGATGGCGGTCGATCGAATCGTTCATTGCGTGCCACAGATCTAGAGACCATTTTTTGACTCACCACTAAGGCAAAAGGTGCTATTTGTTTTATGTTTTTTTTTTAAACGATCTTCAGCTACAATACCACGTGTAGCTCATTCCACGAGTTCTGGTGCAGCTCATAAATTACATCAAGAGAGCGGGGGGGGGGGGGGGGAAGGGAAAATCTGCAATTTTATGATTTTCATATCTACATACTATCTAAGCAATCTGTGGTGTTTCGATTAATTTAAGGGTGTAGTTCGAAGAAATAAAATCTTCCTCACGGACTAAGTACACATATTAAGCTAAACTAATTGCACCATTGGCTCCAAAAAATTCAGGATGATTCTTTCTAAGCTGTACTACCCACCGTAGTCAATGGAACAACTGTGCCTTTTATAAAACTTTCGGGAAAAAAATTCTTCAACAAGGAATTGCACAGCAAAAATTTTCGGAAAGTGACAGATCCTGCTAAATTTTCGATTTTTAAGACTTTTTTTCTGGAAGTTTCGCTATTGATGCAGGTTTATCGCTTATTGTAAGTGTATAATATAGCTTGTAAAGAGGCATTCTAAAAATTTTGAAGTGTATGACATAATTAGTTTATTTGTATTTATGTACCAAAATCGCATGTTTTATTCGAACTTTTTGTGTCAGAATACAAAAATTCGTTAATGTCAGAATACAAAATGTATTTTTTGTATTTTGAACGTGCAAAATACATGGAAAATTTTCTTCACTCTGAATTTCATTGGAAACAAAGACATTTGTCTGATATCTCATATAATCAAAGCCATTTACTGCATTTAGTGTATTTTAGTGTTTTAACGAAATCATAAAAGATAGGACAGAGATTTAAGTTAACCTAATTCGTTACATTTTAACAGCGTTTTATTCTTAATAGACTATTTTATTTAGTTTTATTCTTAATAGAATAAATAGCTTTGGTATTCATTTATAAAAATATAATGAAATTTACAGCGATACGAAGTCAATCCAATCGATACACATATAGAGCTAATAAAATGTAATTCCTATTAACAAATTTTATCTTATTTTTTACAAAACTCTTGAAAAAAAAATATGTAGGCCGTTCTTTTACATGTTCTCCACGTTTTATTTAATGCACACCGATCGTAGACAAGCTTACATAAATTAGTCTCCTCTAATTCCCTGTCTCATCTGAAACTCAGCCTTAATCTTTAATTACACACCTATCGCTTCCTCAAATCTTTTTACACAAAAGTGAAAATATATACACCACACATAACTCTGTCAGGGAAAGGGAGGGGAGGAGTAGTTTGGGGGAGAAGGGGGAGTCATAATCTAGATCACCCGGAATATCTTAAACCAGGAAGTAAAAAGGGAAACTGGTTCTGCACAATTTTTTATTATTTTTTTAATTTCCTTATTACCTTAAAGAAGGCCCCCCCTGCGAAAAAAATATTTCGAAACGAGTACGTGTGGGTAGGCAGTGGTAACAGCGGTGGTCCCTCTAAAAAGAAAACTCAACCAAATAAATGAAGAAGCAGAACTCTCTCTTTTCGGCTCATCTTTGGCTGTCGAATCCTTGCACTGATTTTATAAGAAAGATAAATTGTCACCGGCAGAACGGGTAAGATTAAATAGATGAAGATTTTAAAAAAAAGTAGAGAAATGGGATTGGGTTGTAGAGTTCAACCCTTTGAAGCGCAACCATTTCCGAATGCTGAATAGAAGCGTAGCTGTTGCCATCGCTCGATTTAAACACCAGCAAGATGGCGGTCGATCGAATCTCATCGCGTACCACAGATCTAGAGATCATTTGTTTGACACAGCTGGCTGCGCCGTCTCTAGATCTGTGGCACGCGATGAGATTCGATCGATCGCCATCTTGCTGGTAGTTAAATCGAGCTGCCCTTCTATTCAGCTTTGGACAGCCTATCCAGTTGTTTTTCAATATATCAATGTATTTCCATCGTATTCTCTATTTTTCAGCAGATGCCGGTGCTGTTAAAAATAATCCTGACAATTTTACAAATAATCGACCATTTTTACGAGAAATGATGTGCTAAAAAGTAATGGATTCTCGTGCAATTATGGGTACATTCGTAAACAACAAACTCGTTGCACGAGTTTTCGTAAGAAAACTGGAATGCTTTTGTTCTGTGCTATCAGTTTCTTTTGCCTTTACGAAGAACTTCAGTTTATTTAGTTTTGTCACCTAGGGGATGAGTTTGTTTACAATTCGCGTCTGATGTTATTTTTGTCAAGGAGAGTTTTTAGTACATACTCAATATAAAATCAACAGGATTTTGAAAGAAAGAATGGTCATAACTGGCGTGCACATATCCAAATTCAGAAATTTCAACTTAAACTGGCCTTTTTTCAAAAATATTTAGCAAGAGTAGTTTAAATTTCGCTAATAACGGTTTAAATCAATTTCAATCTCAACACTAAAACTATGCATTTTTGAATTTGCTAAAATGAAAAATACAAGAAATAGATTACCGTTGAGAAAAATTCTGTACATTCGTTGCAGTTTCTAGCGCGTGCATGAATTTCCTCCTCGAAAAAATAATATCCGCAGCTTCAGCAAACTAAAAATACTTTTCTTTTACCCTTTTTTGATGACATACCCCGTTTTTGACGACAGCTGGCTGTGTCCGCTCACAGCCAACTGCGTCAAAAAAGGGTCTCTAGATCTGTGGCACGCGATGAACGTTTTGATCGTCCGCCATCTTGCTGGTAATTAAGTAGAGCGATGGCAACGGCTGCCCTTTTTCAGCATTGGGCAATCTATCCAGCTGTTCTGGCATTCTTCCATTTTTCAGCAGATGTCAGGTGCTGTTAAAAATAATCGTGACAATTTTTTTACGGGAAATGACGTGCTAAAAAATAAAGGATTCTCGTGGAGCTATGTCACCCGCAACTATTTTTTATGGAAATCCAACCTATTCTTCGTGACTGGCAACAGTCAAAACGTCAGAATTTGGTGTTCCCAGAGCGGGAACACTGCGCGTTAAAGGGTTAAAAGGTTAAGTGATTTTGTCCCAGTGATTTTGTGCATTGCAGTGTCGCAGACAGGGACTGACTACAGTGGCCGCCGCTTAACTGGATCTTGTCCGTGCCATCGAATTTTGATTCAAGCGGCTGATGCGAAAAAGCGGCGGCTCTGATAAAGATTTGAAAAGAGTGATTTCGTGCCTTTTTCCATGATTTGATTCGATAATACAGCTGATCCAATTAAGCGGCAACGACTGTATAACCTTTTCACTCTTGCATCTAGCTATGCATCTCTTTTTTAATTGCAATCGTCCGGGTAATTTTTTTACAGAGTCACTCAAAAGACTTTCAATGCATGATGTCTATGGATACCTCCAGTTCGTTAAAAGTCTGTCATTCACTATTTCGGCCATATCCAAAATCACTCAAGCTTGGCGACTTTTAGCTGAATATCGTCGAATTTAAAATAACAAAAGCAAGTTTTTAAAACTGAATCGAGCTTGGACGATATCTCAAAAATTTGGCTGGAATTGCTAAACCCAAAACTGGAATTGCTAAATCTCAAAAGAATTGCTATTAATGCAGTGTGCTATTATTGCAGTGTTGTATCTCTTTCAAATGAAATAAGTTAAGATGGGAGTGCACCGAAAATATTTATAATTTAATAGACGTAAAAGGAAGTAATGTGGTGTCCACATCAGGTTTTTAAAAAATGTGAATTATGGCTTCTGATAAAAAAATTAGTATGGTCAGTTTACTTCTATCAATTGATCTGTGATTCAGGTAGAAAAACATTAGGGACTGTTTCCAGTTTATCGGAATTTGAGAATTCGTGGAAATATTTCTCCCGTGATCTAGTTAGCACAATTAAAGCTTTTTCACCCTAATTGGGTTTCTGGTGCATTTTTAAACTCATGGAATCAATATGATGTCAATCTCACTTACGATATTTAACTTGAAATCTTGAAAAAAAAAAAAAAAAAATGTCACATTTGCGACATGCCGATGGGGGGGGGGCTTTCAGATTTTTAAAGTAGCTCAATTTTCCTCTCAATATTTTAAAATATATTTGTGCAAATAGTAAGTCAATCGAATGGTCAAATGATGTGAATTTTATTACAGTTCAGTAAAACATTTCATAAATCAGAAAAATTGAAAATGAATACGTTTGAAAAAAAAAATTACTTATGACCCAGTTTTTAACTTTTCGAATAAATTTTCAAATAAAACATTTCCCTAAAGTTAAAAATCGTAAAAAATTGCTAAAAATCAGGTAGTGTCGATTTTCAGTGTTTTAAAGTAGCAAAAATTGTTTTCTATATATTTTTTTTTTACTTAATTATGACAAATTTCAAGCCAATCGTACCACCGGTGTGGATTTTATTACGTTTTTTCAAGATAACTTTTTAATATTTTTGGAGTAATGACAATAAAAGTTTTCTTTTAGAGTGGTACAACCCAGAATTGTTACACCTCTGGCTTTTATTTATAATATAGTAAGAGGAACTAAAAAATTAGGCCTTTAATAAATTATCCAAATTTTGTAATATTTTTATTCTGTCGGTGGAAAATATAGCTGTACATTTCTAAAATACATTTCATTAAACTCGTTTAAAAAAGAAAAAAAATAGTTTAACGTACATTGATGAAAATTCTAGAAATTGGATGGCATCTTTTCTTTCTTCCATTGTGACTCATCTATGCAATTTTTCGCTTGAACATGGACAAATAAACACATCAGTAATGTGAAGAAAAAGCAGAAATTTCGCAGGTGAAAATCCCCGAACGCACAGTGATAATTCAACTAACTTCGTAGGTAATTAAAATTTATGTGTTCACTGTAAACCGCAAAAGATTTTATTGCATGGTCTGCGTTAGATAGATTCGATGATAACTTTTTTTAAATTTTTTATATATATTTTTTTTAGCTTGGACTAATTTTTTAAGAAGGATTAAATACCGTTTAAAGCTTAGCAGATTATATAAGCGTATTAAGAAAAACAAATGTTTTTCTATTCCAAATCAAGGTAGACTGATATATTACTGATTTTATCACACTAGAGTTCTTTAGAACTCTCCAGAAGCTGCTAAATATAATTATCTAAACTTCCCAGTAGAATTTTAGAGGCATCTAATTATAAAAAAAAATTAGTTCTACTTACTCTTGTTATAAAACCAAAACTTGGTGTTAATCTCATAAGTTAAGTTCAGAATTCAGCATAGGCACCCATATTACTGTTTGTAGGGGGGGGGGAGAGTAGGCCAATTCAGGGGTCCTGCCCTAGAAAAGTACTATATTTTAGTGTTGAACCATATCTACGTTATGCTGGCACGTAAATTATTACGGTAATATGTATTTTTCCGGAGAGATGGGAGGGGCCATCGCCCCTCAATACGTATGGGTATATTCAGAAACCGATTTGCAGAGATGGGAACCCAGGGCCAAAGCTTCATTGGGGGCCCCCTTCTTGCGAAAACTTTTATATAACTAGCAAAACAACTTTCATATCGCAACATATAAAAGAAAAATGTTATAGCTGCATAAAAATGTTTTTTTAATCAAGATGCAAAGCGAAATATAATAGTTCGGTAATGATAATAATAATATGCAGGATAATATTATGTAGAATTTCAATTACATTATTTAATTTTGTCGCTAATTGCAATCTATATTTTTCAAGTAACATGTTGACGGCATAATGTTCCACGGCATATTTGTATTTATTTTCCTAATGTTTATTTCAGCGCATTTATTTATAGTGGGATAGATCTTCACTTCACTTCGCTTAGAAAGCTATTTCCTTTTATCTCAACCGATTGAAAATAAGCTCTAGGGTTTTCCTCGCGATCAGCATGCATAAGCCACAAGGTGCCACATAAGTTTAGGTGATGGGTGTCTTTGTTACCACGCTGCCTCAGTCCCATCATGGACTAGGCTTTGGGCCCAGTTTATAAGACACTGGACATGGTAAACGACTGAAGTTCGAAAGTCCCGCATTCAGATTTACCGCGATCTAACGATCTAAAGTGTTGACCGGTTTTCTCCAGATGTAATATTAGTATGCGTTATGACCAGGGCCTTATTATCGCATGGGCAAATCGGGACTTTTCCCAGGGCCCCCTGCTCGAAAGGGCCCCCAGTTTCAAATATTGTTCTGAAATATTTTTATATCAAAATTTTATGAAAAATAAAACAAATTTCATCGATGGGGGCTCCCAAATTCATCAATACCCGGGCCCCCGTTGATCATAATCAGGCTCTGGTTACAAACCCCTAAAAAGCCTTCCGACGAAGGCACCCTCCCCTAGCGTAGGCAGAAGCCCCTCCTGTAGGCTTGCCATAACACAAACTATACTGCCTGGCACTCACTTACTCTTGCAAAAACTCTCACCCAAGAAAACCTCAAATTTTCACTTTCTTTCACACCCTTCACCAGTAACAAAGAAAACGTGAAAAAATAAATAAAAGAAAAAAACTAAGGGGGAAAAAAGTAAATAAAACTTACAGGGAAAGAAAAAAACGGCCTAGAAAATAAGGATAAAAGATGATATAAATTCACTTGTAGGTGCGCTGAAGCCTTCAGATAGAAGGCGAGGCTTTCGGAACTGGGTGACATTAAGACGAAAAATCTAGGTTATGCATAGGCGTTTGGCTGGTGGGTCAGTTATAGGAAATGACTGTGGAGAAGAGGTTTTTTTTATGATTCCATACTCAGCAAAAAAGAATTTATAATAATAAAATAAATGGCTATAGGTATTCGGAAGTTGGAGGAAACTCGAGGAATTTTTCCGATGTTTCTGATGGATAGTAGTCGTTTCTTTGATTGAGGAAAAATCGGTTAGTTTTGCATCGAGAAGACAAAGGCAAAAAAGGTGTTGCCACTTTCATGTTTGTTATTTTACGGGGAAATTACCTGCGTTTTAATTGCGGGCGATTTGATGCATGGTTGCCCTGTCGCGTTTTGTGATTCTTTCCCGTTGTGTTAACAGCAGGGCGACAAGGATAATGGAGGTTTGCTGCAGTGATACTTTTTTCCTGCAGATGGACATGAGGGCGTGAAGAAGAGCGATTGCCTTTTTGGAATTTGGTTTTTTAAAATATTATGATTTTTGTACAGGTCACCACTGGATGAATAAGAAGCCACCCACAATGAATAGCGTTAACACCTCCGCGCGAGGCTTAGGCTGTGGTTTTGCATGCTGCGGTTTCGAATTCCAGTTGAGCAAAATAAAATGGCACAGTAGACTCAAAATGACATGCAAGAAACCGATATAGTGTGTTTCCGTGTACTACCTGAATCTTACCTAATTAACGTTGGCAGTGCCGTAACAATAAGCTGGCAGGACGAGGACTATTACGACGCAGCACAGCCAGCTGTGTCAGAAATGTTCTTGAGCTCCGTGGCACACAGTCGGCGATTCGATCGACCGCCATGCTGTTGGTAGTTATATTCTACGATGGCAACGGCTGCACTTTACCGACATTGGGAAATGGTTGCGCTTCAAAATGTTAACGCAGTTTTTCAATTTCAGCACGTTTGAAATATTTTCTCGAAAATATCCAGATTTTCCTTTGCACGTTGCCTTGAATTTAGAGTTAATTTAACAACCTAAAATTGTAATTCGAAGAAACAAAACCTACCTCACAGTCTTGGTACACAAATTAAAATAAAATAATTGGCTCAGGGACTCGAAAAAATTCAGGATGATTCTTGATAAGCTGTATTACCCACCGTGATACATGAAACAACAGTGCCTTTTATAAAACTTTCAGAAGAAATTCTTCATATAATTGTACAGGAAAAATTTTCAAAAAGTGGCACATACTGCTAAATTTTCCATTTTTAAGAATTTTTTCTGACAGTTTCGCAACAGGATACGGGATTATCGTTTATTACAGCACAGCAGTGGCGTAGCCAAGGGGGGGGATAGGGGGGTCATAACCCCCATGAGGAATATTTTGACGTACAAAATATATATTCTTCACTCCCTTATCACACTCACACGTATACATATATGTGAATTGCAGCAGTCATAACCCCCCCCCCATGAAAATTTTCTGGCTACGCCACTGCAGTACAGTGTATAGTACAGCTTGTAAGAGACATCCTGAAAAATTTAAGCGCATTGAATAATTACTTTACTTCGTATTATGTACCAAAAATCTCAAGATTTTTTTCAAGTCACGCCACTAAGTGACAATAATGCTACTTCGGTAACTATAATATTAAAAGTGGAATGTGAAATTATTTATTTGAAGTGGAAGTGGACACTGGTTAAACGTATTGGATGTAGACCACTAGAGTACTTTTTTTTTTTTTTTTTTTTTTTTTTTTTTTAATGGAGGGGGAATATTGTTTTCCTAGCATCCGTTGTAATCGCCCCCACAACGGGATTTTATCTACAAGTTTTTGAATATTATAACCATGTGCGTATGATTTATAAAAATGTTGTCTTGCACAAAATCTTTTTTCAAAAATTCTTGAATTCAAAATAAATTTATTTGCACGGTAAATATTTTAAATCCAAAAACCAGTAGGAATTCCGGAATAAAATCACGCTTTTGGTTCTGAATAGTTCATAGTTCAAAAAGAAATGTTCAGCTGCTGCATAAAAGTAATCTCGGCAGTTGAATAAAATATAGTTTTTATTTGAAAGCACAGGGTGTATATCTTACCTATGAACGTTATCAGAGATTTTTAATAAAATAAAACATTTGAATTTTTTTATATCTATCCTTTCACGTAATCGGCTTTAACTGCAATACACTTCTTTATTCGGGTGTCCTCAATCTAATTTAATCAATGTTGCTTATTGAAATTCGTTTAAATTGGTTTAGATTTGCCGCGTAAATTCTATGAAACTTGCTAAGGATGTTCTTTCTTGGTAACTATCGGCCAAACTGATGGGAAACGAAAATTTTATTCAAAGGAAATAGGAAAAGTTGCACGAAAGAAATTAATTTAATATACGATGCTCTCACATTTTTAACATTTTTCAACCTTTTTTTTATAGCATGGATAGTTTTTCATAGGAAGACCCATACAAAAATCTTTCAATGCATAAAAGGATTGTGGGCACTCATGCTTTAAAATTCATTAATCCGTTTCTAGCAACAGAAGTTTATAAATGAATTTTATAAAAGCCTGCTCTCCATCGAAGTCACTTTACTTAACATTTATAGCCCTTTTACAGGAACAAACAAGACTTGTCACAGATTTAAGTTCCAACTGCATCGGTTGAAATAAATCTTGTAGTCTGTTACTGCCTTCAATGTGATTGTTTTATTTTATTCCTAAAGGCTGGAAGTTTAACCCTTTGAGGCGCAACTCTTTCCCAATTCTGAAAAAAAGGGCAGCCGTTGCCATCGCTCGACTTAACTACCAGCAAGATGGAGGATGATCGAAACGTTCATCGCGTGCCACAGATCTAGAGACCCTTTTTTGACGGCAGCTGGCTGTGCCCTTTTTTCAGCATTGGTCAATCTATCCAGCTGTTCTCGCATTCTTCCATTTTTCAGCAGATGTCAGTGCTCTTAAAAAGAATCGTGACAATTTTTGACGGGAAATGACGCGCTTAAAAAGTAAAGGATTCTCGTGGAGCTCTGTCACCCGCAACTATTTCTATACAAATCAAATCTATTCTTCGTGACTGGCAACAGTCAAAACGTCAGAGTTTGGTGTTCCCAGAGCGGGAACACTGCGCGTTAAAGGGTTAAAGCTTAGCTGTACTGGACTGCTTTAACACTACGATCGTTAGTCTTGGGAGTTGTCCTGAGGCTATGGGTCAGCTGTCTCCCACAATTTAAATTATCAGCGAGAAGGAGATCAATCTCGGATTCTGACATTTCTCTCACCTACCTACCTGCCCATCAAGGGCATTCGGCCAACCGATTGAATGTGCACGTTCGCCACATACACATAATATTCTTTGACCAGCAGGGATTCGAACCCGAGTCCTTCGACCCAGAGTTCCACACCCAGTTATTTTCTTGCCGGGCTGCTGTAACACCCCTTCTGTGCCAATCGTTGCTTACCGACCTGGGTATTTTGAACGCCTTCCTGGTGGATAGCGTTTTAAGCGCTAGCCTCGGGCGGCTGGGTCACACCTCAAAAATGCAACTAGGCACTCAAAGCACCAAAACAGAAATATGCACTGAAAGGGAATTACTGCCGTCGTGTTCCTGTGACAAGACATATGAAGCAAACCCGTTAACTATTCTTCATAATGTGTTCAAGTAATTAATCTTTTTTTTTTTTTTTTTTTTTGGTGAAGATTAAGTACAAATAATGAAACTGAGCAAAATGTATTCCAAATAAAGTATTTATGATCGCCAATAAGAACTTCCTCCCAGTGTTAAAGCACCAAGCCCCATAAATGTAATGCACCTGAATAAACACTACAAATTCTCACCTTGACTTTCTTTTTTTTCTCTTGTTGAAGCCGATTCACTGCAACTAACACCATACAATCGAGTCTCGCTAATCCGAGTAAGATCTGGACCGACACCGACTCGGATTATGCGGACTGCATTATAAAATCGAAGAGGAAAATTTCAGTTTTATGTTCAGTGCGTGCAGAGAGATCAGACAGCGAAAAAATATAACGCCCACACATATTTGTATATATAAAAAAGTATTTTAACCCAGACAGCACATAAGCTTAAATCAAGCTGGACATTTCTTTGAATTTGACGTATTACTAAGAGCTTGACAGTTCAATTCATTTTAAGCTTGCAGCAAGCTTGGAGAAGTCATTTGAACTGTCAAGCTTGAATACAACTTGATGACTGCTTGATTTGGAAAGCCACATCCACATAACAAATAATTTATCATCAGTCATAAATGTACTTGACCATAGAATTAAAAAATAAGATTCTATATTTCCAAATATGGAAATTCTTCAAAATAAAATACAATTATACTATGAAATTGATTTCAAAATCCGTCGTTTGTCTCGATTTTGGCCAGAATTGCCCAACATGAGTGTCGCGATATTGAAACTTTTAAAACGTGTGCTGCTTTTAAGTTTATATTATGCTTATTTCCCTATTAGTAGAGTCTATAAATCACATGTAACATTATTTTAATTTTGATTCATCCCATGGGAAAATAAAAGAAACAGATCAGCATCGGCCACTCGATCTCACTAGAAAACGTCGTGACAACTTTAACAGTCACTTCAAACTTTAGTCATGCCAGCGTGAAGCAGATTGGCTAAATGGTTAGTACGCTGGCCTCCCAACCCTTAGGTCCCAAGTTCGATCCCAGCCGCGGACGCTTGATGGAAACAGATTACATTAACTTGAAATTTCAGCATAGAGGGCAAAATGCGTTGAAAAGTAAAATATGATATGTGTGGGCGAGTTCGCTGACGGGCGCCCCGTGTATTTAGGAATTTTTTTTTTTTTTTGAAATTTTTTTAAGCTTGAAATTAAGCTTGCGTTGTCAAGCTTAATGCAAGCTGGGCAAGTGTAAACTTGAACACTTGATTCAAGCTTGCATTAAGCTTACACGCTTGAAATTTTCAAGTTTATTGACTTGATAAATCAAGCTTGCTGCAAGTTTGCTGGACTGTCTGTGAAATAGCATCACACTTAGTTAATTTAATGTTTAAAAAATAAATCTAAAGTTGCTTATTTTGGGCAGAAAGTTTAGCCCGTATTCGGATTAAGAGGACTTGGATTTCACTAAGGTTCATTTCACTGAGGTTCAAATCTGAAACTAAAGAGGTTGGAGCCCGAAAATTTTCATGATGTTTAAAGTAATGTCAAATACCCGAAAGTTTGCCCTCACGAAACTCTTTTTTGCAACGCTTTCACGCTGATGTGTGTGTGGGTAAAATCTTGGTGCGTCAGATTTCCTAAATTTCTCAATTTCCAGTTGAGTTGAAATTTTGCATCTTACTTATATAGTTACGCGGATCCCTGACTCACTGTCTTAACAATTCCGGGCAACTCATTCAAGATATTAAATTTTTACCTCTATTACTTTAAAAATATTAAAAAGTTAAGAACGGGAAAAGCAATAACATCTTACACCGCTTGTACGATTCACTTGAAAAATTTCATAATTATGTATAAAAATATAGAAAACGATCAGCGTTATTTTAAAAAGCTGAAAATCCACCCATTCCCTCATTTTAAAGAGATTTTTCGCTATTTTCAGCTCCATTTTATTTCTGAAAGTCAAAAAAGTGAATCAATTGCGCGACAAAATTAGCTATTTCAAGTGAGAATGACGCCACATTTGAAGTCACGATCATGAAGATTTGAAGTGAAGTCAGTTTGTTTAAAAGTTTTTTTTCAGATAGTTTAGTTTTTTTTTCATTAAAATAATCGTCTGCTTGAAGCATTGACATAAGAGAGGCTACACAAAACGAAATCTTTAGAATGCGAATTCCGCGCGTTTCCAGAAGAACATGAAATTCGATTTGGATCTATGTAGTAAAATTTGAATACGAATTTAAGGTGGACAAAGATAAATTGTGCGTACACACGCTTAGTACTATATATACTAACTTTTAATTTAAGGTTTTCATCGTTGTAGCAATCCGTAGAGATCGTTTAATTTTCTTTAGATGAAAAGTGTTTACCTCAGTGATGTGTCGAATGATTTCTATAATCGATTACTGCGATTCGAATAGTATCAATAATCGATTAATCGAATAGTGAATATTTGCAATTTTCATTATTCAAATAGTATTCGCTATTTCACTTCGAGATTTCGAATGCTGTGTGCTGAGCGTTCGAATCGATTTTTCAAAATCCATTATCTGGAATGCATTTAATATTCGATTAATTCAAATATTTTCATTCATTCATGCCCATCGCCAGTCTACCTGTTCGTAAGCCCCGTGCGTTGTATGACGTATTGCGCACTTATCTCTAATAGATAAAGAATTAAAACGTGTTACCACCTTTTTGGAACACCGTGTATATAAAAACTGTGCGGGATTCCCTTCCATTTTGATAACATTCCAGGATGCAGACGAAAAGACGACCTGTCCAAACTCTTCTATATTAGACTTTCAGTTAAAGCACGTGCCCGGGTTGACCCTCTCGCTTGGTTTGGCGCTTGTGTGTAATTATGCACCAACAGCTCCTAGGGGGCCTTTATGTGGGGGTAATTTAATAATTCATCTCGAAAAAGTAAAACCACGGTGTTCCATAAATAGGACAAGGGGCGTGGAACTTTTCAGAAGTTAAGATATCTATTATAAGTAGGGATCGACCGATACCACATTTTCGCCGATGACCGATACCGATACTTTACCTATAAATTCATTTCCAGAAATAGCCGATACCGATACTTTTAAGTTATGGTATCGGCCGATACCGATACTTAACCGATACCGATACTTTACATAATTTAATGTCATTTAAACCTACATCTGCTGGGCAGTTTTTGTACGAGAGTGTAGTTCTCGTTAAAATGAATAACAGAATGATGAAATTTGATCCCAGTAGAAAGCATTAATAAAAAAGCAGTGGATACATTGAAATGTGAATTTACAGTAGTTCTAGTCTTTCTTTTCTATTCAATCATGCCGACGAATGGGCGAATTTATAAAAAGTTGAGCTCTGGGAAGCGTCTTAGTGTGCAGATTCGGAATTCTTTCTCATCGCGTGTCTGTCGATGTAGTGGTCTAGAGTTTTGGGCGATTTTCTCCAGATGTTACGTGAATATGCGTTAGAGTCCCTTAAAAAGTCCTCCGCCCAAGCCCCCCCCCCTTATAGGTAGATGCCCCTCATTTAGGCTTGACAGAACACAAACACGGGGGGGGGGGGTTAAAGGGTATATTAATAAGATAATCCATTTCATTTCCAGTGCCGACTGGTGCAAATATTTAAATCAGTTTTTCTCAGCCTCTATTTTGTCGCCTAATTGTTGCCATAAGCCAGATAAAAGGTTTCCATATTAGGCCCAAAACAGCTTCATGCTTGCTCTTACTATATGTGTCTTTGTTTATGGTTCGGCTCATGCCTCGATTTTGTGCTTACAAAATTAAACACATGAAATTTATTCAACTTCAAAGCTTGCAATTTTTATTTAGATTTTTAGCACTTGAGATTTCTTTCAATCACTGGTTTTTTGTCTACGCGAGCGCGTCGAGTCACTTTTTTAGCACTTGAGAGTGCTATTTCTTTCAATCACGGGTTTTTTGTCTTTAATTATAATTCTTTCACAAATGAAAATATTTTTTAGATTACTTAAACTGCATTAAATTGTGATAATGTATAAACTGTACAGTATTATGTAAGTACATATGTATTTAGATATTGTTCATTAAATACGTATGTAAATTCTTCCCTTAAAATGCATAATAAGTTCACATTAATTGTTGGTTTTATTTATCTGCTCCAATTATTTAACAACTAAGTGAATTATTAAATGTTTTAGCAAGATTTCTGTTTAATATGAACTCATATGATAATTTTTAAGTTCTTTTTGAAACTCCGAATATTTTGATTCTCCGGACAGGGTTAAGTCATATTTAATCCGGATGATCCATGTATTTGATCTTTTCCGTACGAAGAACAGGTACACACCGATTATTCCTGTGTTTTCCTTACATATAAACTAAATACTATTCACAAGAAATATGTTTTTTACCCCAAAATTTGAAATAAACTAAATAATAATTAGTATTACTTATTATACTAATATAGCTTTAACTTTTTAAATTAACAATACAAATAATTATTAGATGATATTGATAATTATTACACTTCTCAAAACAGAATGATACACAAATCCTGCGCTCTCTCATTAATCTGATAGATAATAAAATCATTAAATGTTTGATAATTCGTACTTTTGATATTTTGTAATGTTTAAAAAATGAATCATTTAACTTCTGGACCAACATAATTAATGTTCACGTGTGTCGCCAGTTTTCAAGTCACTGCCAAAAAGTTAACTTCTTTGCGACACAAAAAAGGAATAAATTGTTTTTACATATAGGTTTCGTTTATAATTTTAGTATCATTAATTTTGTCATTGAAACAGCTACAATATGAAGAAAAATATTTTTGCTCGTTTTCAAGCTACGCCTTGGAGGGTCTAAATAAAAGATGCTTAAAAATGACGAGATTAAATGAAGGTTGAAGAAAAATCCAAAAATAATAAACTAAATTCAATTTTCAAGTCTTAAAAAAAAAGTTGCTACTTAAAGTATCCATATTTAATGAAATTGATCTTCAGTGTTTTTGTTTTTATGATCATTGTTAACATGTTTTTCTGTGATTGATATGAACAAATTTTATCTGTTTTAATTCTAAGCTCTGAGCAGGGGCGGCGTGGCACGGTAAGCAAGGTCTGGGTGCCATCGTCGAAAGGGGGGCCATTTCGAACTAAAACTGAGAAAATATTGATCTAGAACAGTGGTTCCCAAACTTTTTTGTCCTTCTCTTCAAAAATTCTTCAACTAGTTTTTTTTTTTTTTTTTGCGACCCACTACTACATAACGATAACCAATATAGGCTATATAAAATAGTATAGTTTACTATATATATAAAATACTAAAATTTAATTTTTCCCACCCTTTTCGATCCACCGAAATTGATCCCGTGACCCAACAATGGGTCGCGGCCCATAGTTTGGGAACCACTGATCTAGAACACTGATCTAGAGCCTTTTTTTTTACGTTTGCAGAGGGGCACCATGGGGGGGGGGTATGTCCGACAAACGTCATTCGGTTCAAACCCTATCCCCGTTTGCATGCGCAGAAATACGATTCACTTCGGATAGCAGAATGCTACTTTCGGTTTCAAATATTTTCGGCTGACTAATATTAAAATGTCTGTATCTGAAGTTCTATAAGCTAAATAGAAACAAATCCTCAAACGTATTTCGAAGGCTGAAATATTACACTTTAACACACATATGGGCAACCGCCGGCCCGCGGAACATTTGAAAACTCCGTATAAACGATTCAATATCTCATATAAATATCAATTATACGGCCCGCCACTTCACTAAAATCCGCAAGTTTGGCCCGCGACTTTTCTAATATCCTAAAGTTTGGCCCACAACTTTTCAAAGGTTGCCCATACCTGCTTTAACACTTTAAAGGGGGTCATCCCCTGAAATATTAAACGATGTCAGGGACCGTCTACCCCATCAATTCTATATCATACCCAAGCCGAATCAGATGTCCTTGCACCAATTTCTTAAAATAAAAATTTAAAACATGTCTCTTAAGCGTGAAATCTGTATCAAGAGCTAGACATTCTCCAACAATATCAAAAGCCTATATATACAACAGAATCTCCCTATAACGAAATTTTTCATGGAAACGTAACTTTAAGGCTTAAATGACACTATAAACAATCTCCATATAACGAAGAGCTTATCTTCCCATAGTGAATATTTCAGATTTACCTTTGATTTTTTTTTTGTTAGTTTTGAAGAAAATTTAAATTTTTGAACAGACCACTTAGTGGAAGAGTAACAGATAGTAAAAATGGAGACCAGGAAAGTGAAACTGACTCCGATAATGAAGACACTTTACCAGTGCCCGGTTATGACCAACTGGGGCAGCGGGCATTGATAGATTTGGGGGCCCCAAACTATGAAATTTGTTATATTTTTCATAAAATTTTGATATAAAAAAGAATATTTCAGAAAAAACATTTAAAATTGGGGGCCCTTTCAAGTCGGGGGCCCTGGGCAAAGTCCCAATTTGCACATATAATAATAAGGCCCTCCGCTTCAC
Source organism: Cheiracanthium punctorium (assembly GCA_038373885.1). Lineage (NCBI taxonomy): Eukaryota > Metazoa > Arthropoda > Arachnida > Araneae > Cheiracanthiidae > Cheiracanthium > Cheiracanthium punctorium. Next base: position 572,294 of record JAWZYV010016746.1, on the reverse strand, counting down.
GACCAATACCACATCAAACTTTAATGCTTCAACCTTTCAAAACCATTAAAAAGAGGTTTCCAAATGGAAGAAAATGTGCCTCACTCTATTTTCAGCGGACTTTTAAAATGTGAATATTTTTATGAAAATTTAAAATCACAGAATGCAAAACAATAAAAAATAACGGAATTTTGAAGTAAAATAAACGTAAGTGCATTACATATTTTATTCTCTAAATTCGTGGATTGTCTTTACTTTTGAACATTTGATTCATACAATAAAAAGTAAGAAACCGTAAGTTTAACAAATTTATAATAAATACCAATTTATTTTTAATTGAAAGTCATAATTTAATACTCGTAAACATCGAATTAACTAAAAAGTTTGTAATATTTGCTGAAATAACTGCAAAAATCTCTGTACAACAAAATTTTCTCTTTAGAGAATTTTTTAACTGGAACCGAGCGAGTTCGTTATAGAGGAGATTCAATTGTGTGCATAAATATATGAATGAATTTTTTTTCGAGTCAACACAGTGAGAAAATAAACTTTCATAAAACTGGAATAAAATTATAGCCTACCTCTCGACATTTGTTTTTTGCAATCCTTGCAGATAGCGTATTTAGTGTTGGGCACCAATTCAAAATGATTTAGAAGAATAGACGATTGTCCTGTTAAACTGTCATCTAACGATTCTTCGTCCATTATTTCGACCACACATGGTGATACGACATACATTTAGCGATGGTTAGAATAAAAAAAATAAAAAAAACACAGTTCGAAAACACTCGCACAAACAAATGTGCCAATGAAACGACACCTCTCATCTCATTACCAAAATAAAGATTCTAGAATGGTGTTGCGCCTGCGTTGTTTCTTCTGAAAAGCGAAGTATCGGTTGAAAAGTATCGGTGAAAATGGATGAAAGCAACAGAAACCGATACTTTCCCGATACTTTTAGAATCGAAAGAACCGATACCGATACCTAAAAAAATTGGAGGTATCGGCGCCGATACTATCGGTTGCCGATACTATCGGTCGATCCCTAATTATAAGACATCTGCTTTGTATAGAATACGATAAAAAGAAGCAATTAGTCGTGGAAAATAACGTCTTCGTTTTTCCTTATGGGAGGCCGCACTGTGGGGGCTCAGTTGTTCACCCATATAAAAGTGGTTGGTTTTGGCATTAAAAAAAAATGATACCATTTTGTAGAATTCTCAGATTATATTGAATAAAGTAGAGCAGATTTTTAAATGAATCTAAGCGTTATTACAGGCAATGATTTAATTGCATAATGAGGTAGCTTAGAAATCCGGTTGATAAATTAGGCAATTTTGAAATTTGGGGCATTTGGACAAATTGAAATTGATTGCTTGTTTTTTTTTTTTTTTTTTTTTTTTTTTTTTTTTTTTTTGTACCTCCTTATTATTTATTTATCGTCCAAAACAGTATGCGGTAAAAAAATTAAATTTTATATACATTTTGAAAACTTTATATTAAAATTTTAAAAAATTATATTAATTTTGTAAATTTTATAATTTAGTGCGTAACAAACAGGCGCTGAATTATAAAATTTATATTAAAAAAATCGGGAGTGACTCCACTCGTCTTTCCGAACATTTACGATTAATATCATTACCAAGCATTTAAATAAATTTTAATCTATGAATAATTCAGCAAAAATACTTAGTTTCTTTCAATTTGAGCTCAATCGAATGTAAAGTTTAAACGCTAGCGCACTTTCAAGAATTTCCCCCCATAGGTCATAACGTAAAAGAAATATTTGTCGTGGCCCTGTAGAAAAACTATAAGTCCAATGCACACCAAAATCAATACCGGTCTTACGATGGTGGTTTATGACATATATACCCAATTTGAGCTCAATCGAATGTACCGTTTAAACGCTAGCGCACTTTGAATAATTTTCCCAAAAGGCCATAATGTAAAAGAAATGTTTGCCGTGGCCCTGTAGAAAAACTATAAGTCCTATACACATCAAAATCAATACCGGTCTTACGTTGGTGGTTTACATATATACCCAATCTGAGCCCAATCGAATGTCCCGTTTGGGAGCTGTTGTCGTCACTCACATACACACACACATCTCGTAAAAATAGCATAAATGAATTCAGAAGACCTCAAAACGTGTCAATACACCCAAATCTCGAAGTCGAAATTTTTCATGATTACAATACTTTCCTTACATGGCACATGTTCGGAAAGTAAAAAGTCAAGTCTAGAGCACCCCGCGAAAATTTTAATAATTCGGCGTCCCTGGATTCAGGTCCCTACAGTATCGTTATACGCAGGTTACAAGTGCATAAATCCTACTTATTATTCCACATTCTTCTAAAAACAGCGATTACTCTCTCTCTAATCACAGCTCGCGCTCGTCTACCACAGTCGGAATTACATAACATTGTTTGGGATTGTCCATCAAGCGATCATTTGCAGGATCCGATAAAAAGTGAACGTTCTTCTCCAAGGACGTGGTTGATTATGAGATCGGTGGAAAAGAAAAAAGAATTAAAATAATAAAACAGAGACTGGAAAAAAATAATGGAAGGTTCTTTGCAGTCGCAAAAAGGCGATTCCATACAAGAACACATTGTGGCATATGCAATTCCAGTGATGTAATTCTAGCGATTGTAGAAAAGTTACCGGAAGAATTGTTCCTACTCGAGATAACGGGTCGAGTTGAGTTGTAGCCTTTATCCATTTGAGGCGCAACCCTTTCCCAATGGCCGGAAAAAGGGCAGCCGTTGCCATCGCTCGACTTAACTACCAGCAAGATGACGGACGATCGAAGCGTTCATCGCGTGCCACAGATCTGGGGACCCTTTTTTTGACGACAGCTGGCTGTGCAAGTCGAGCGATGGCAACGGCTGCCCTTTTTTCAGCATTGGGAAAGGGTTGCGTCTCAAAGGGTTAATCGACGAATGCCTTTATTGTGTCTTCATCAACTTCAATTGACCTTCCAGAGCGTGGTGCGTCTTCAACATCAAAATTTTGAGAAACAGTTTAGGCACCGGCGTTCTCTGAATACATCCTCTCCATACACATCGGTTAATTTTTTACTTACTTAAACAGTATTTTTAACTTTTCGATAGAGAAAAAACGAAACATGTCGAAAATGCCGCTTTTCAGTTTCCATATTTGAAAGTGTACCAACCAAAATCTACTGCTCAGAATCAATTGAACTTTTTTCGCAAGCAAGCTTGTTATATAAGCTGTAGATGTGTAATGATTATTTCTTTTTAATGATTATTTCTTTGTAGACGGATAATTTTTTCGTTGACTCACGAATGCCAATGCAGAAACAGATCTTGTAATTAGTACGGAATTTAGAAACTTACAGTGCATAAATCCGTGCGAAATATTACATTACCTTAAAGCGGGTAGTTTTTTTTAAAACAAATTTGTGTTGTATACAATGAAGTTTATAAGTTCGTGTCTTACGTATGACCAATGTGTGGCTCAGACAAGGGCTGCTTCAGCTATGGGGGCCATAGCCCTCTCCAAACTTTTTGTTTTAGGACTTTAAGATTTATATACTTCACAGATTCCACACGTTCAATTTGAATTTTGAGCAATTTTTAGACTATCTAAAAAGTTCAAGGGTCCCTTCCGAAAATTCAGCCTAGAGACACCCTTGGGATTAGAGAAGCCAGGTGTAAGAAAATAATGACTTAAAACATGAATAATAAATCATAATAAATAAATAAACAATTAAAAAAATATTAATTCTCTTTCGGTAGCTCATAAAATTACTGAGTGATACTAGACCAAGAATAAAAAAATTTAATTTAACAAAAAAATCCCCTCTCCTCCCTCTTTTTTTTATCCAAATCTACAAAATGCTTCATAAATTAACAATCCCAAATTTGTATTCCTTCTGTTAAGCACCTTGATAGAGCATCTAACAAGAGAACAAGCATCTAACAAAAGAAAATATTAGCTCATGGTCAAATCCTAAGTTAGAGAGTTCAGATAAAAAATTACCTATTTGAATTTACATTTTGCCCAGTTTTGAAGATTTTCGTGATTTCCTAGCTATAATTAATAGCTTAGTGATAGCTTTAAAGGAAATTGCAGCACAAAAATCTTTGCTGATGAGATTTTGATTAACTTAATCTTCAAGTAAACCGCTTTTTCCTCTCTTTTTTTACACGTTATTGTTGTTGATATGTCAGCATATCCTTCGTGTACTGCTATTTATGAAAGATGTTATTGGCTAAAGTTATGTACTAGGGATGCGCCGAATATTCGCGGTTGGTATTTGGTATACTGCCTATTAGACAGACAAACCGAAAATTCGGTTCTGCCGAATACTTTAATATTCGACAGCCGAATAATAAACAAATTCAAGTATTCGACAATTGGTAAACAAATTCATATACTTTTATACTAGGAATGAAAAATATAGTTTAATACCATAGTACAAAATTAATTCAAGTTGTTACTTACTAATATCAGCTTCAAAGTAATTTTAATGTAAGAGAAAACACTTGGCTGTTAAATTTAATTTTCATGCTTTTCAATTTTATGACATATTACTTAACCTAACTACTACTAACTCATTTAAATACGAAACAGTAACCAGAAAAAATAGCTTATAATATTACATGTTCATAGATATTAAGTCAATTAACTGCTAATTCTTTTGTATAAAATATGCAGATAAAAAACTATCATCATTTCACAAATATTTAAAAAGGTGGTTAATAATATATTAAGGAAACACTTGGATATTAAATTTTACAGTATTTTAATTTCTGAAGTTTTACACCATATGAAATATTAAATATTGTTTAAAAGAGACTTATTAAATTAATCATAGTAGTTAAAATTTAATAACGGTTTAATAAATTTAATGAATTTTAACCAAATATTTGGTATTCGGCCGAATATTCGGTATTCATTTTTCAGTTGTGGTAATGGTATATGGGTATTCGGTGCATCTCTATTATGAACATAATAATCGCTGTAAATAGATTGGTTTCTGCTTTTAAACATGGATAAATTAAATTTATAATAAGAAGTAGTGAGTATTTAATGTGAAAAGTTCTTTTGCAAATAAAATTAATAACACTATTTGAATTTGATTTTTTCCTATTACTACTAAAAAGTCATTAAAAGATGCATTTTAAATTCGCAATAATATGAACGGATACAGACGAGGACATAGATTAATTTTCCGCTTACGGATACGAACACGGACATCCGACACACTCCTACCGCTGAACGTTTCCCATTGTTTATATATTTTTTTAAATAGCAATAATTTTTCAAATTATATATTGCCTCTACACTCAAAATGAACTTTTTGTTTATTTCCATCCATCATGTGACTGGATTACCATATGCATTAACCCTTTGAGGCGCAACCCTTTCCCAATACTGAAAAAAAGGGCAGCCGTTGCCATCGCTCGACTTAACTACCAGCTAGATGGCGGACGATCGAAACGTTCATCGCGTGCCACAGATCTAGAGACCCTTTTTTGACGACAGCTCACAGCCAGCTGTCGTCAAAAAAAGGTCTCTAGATCTATGGCACGCGATGAACGTTTCGATCGTCCTCCATCTTGCTGGTAGTTAAGTCGATCGATGGCAACGGCTGCCCTTTTTTTCAGTATTGGGAAAGGGTTGCGCCTCAAAGGGTTAAAAGGCCTTCCGGCCTTCCGGCCTAAAGGCCTCCGGGGCCTTCAAAAGTAAGCCCGAGCTATAGCATGAATTTGAATAGGGCGACTAACTCTAGTAAGTGCAATGACACGTTTGGATGTTTTATACAACGCATTCGACAGTCTTGAAAATTGTGCAATAATCCTTTTTTTTTACGGCAAACAGCTGTTGAAATTACATCCTCCATCCAACATGGTCACTGGAAAGGAAGCGATTGTCCATTTCTTTTTTTCCCTTTCCCATTTTATTGTAGGGGGGTGAGTGTATTAAGAACTTATCGGGGGGGGGGATATGTATTTGATCACTAAAAAAATCTGAAAGAAAGAAGAAAGCGTCCGGTTTTGAAGTACTGCGTATACTTTTCCTGATAACTGGACTTACGCAGTTACACAACCCGACTATTTGACTTTTTTTTTAAAGAATTTTTTAGTTTGTTTGCTTTCATGTTTCGGATAAAACTATTCTGGACACTTGCATTAGGGGAAGGAACTCTGGGTAACGTGTTAATTTTCTGCTCCAACTACAGTGGACGCCGCTTAATTGGATCAAGTTCGTGCCATCAATTTTTGATCCAATAAAGCGGCTGATTCGAAAAAGCAGAGACCTTGATCGAGGCTTCGAAAAGAGGGATTCCGTTACGTTTGCTGTGATTCGATTCGATAAAGCGGCTGATCCAATTAACCAGTAATCCAATTAAACGGCGGTCACTGTATCAGGGGGCTCGGAAAGGAATATCATTTTTTTCGTATGTTCGATATTGAGTTTAACCAAAACTAATGAAGCTAATAATTTGAAATTCGGCATGTATGTGTGTTTTCTAGCGTAGGTTCTAGGTTAGACAGTATTTTCCGAAGTGTGTAACCTGTGGTGGGTGTGGGTGCAAAACCTTTTTTTCATATATCTTCATATAAAAAAAGAGGGATCCATAAATTCTTGCTGTAAAATACAACTCTTACAATTACCTAAGTATCAGTTTCAGGATATTTTGAAATCTGTCCTCCAAGGAGGGTAGACCGCCATCTTCCCTTTCTTTTCGCATATCTTTTGTGAATGATATCTATAAAAATTCTTGCTTCAAAATGTAACAAATATGATTTCTAGCTTCAAGAGCAGTTTCGTCTGTAATTAAAAACTAAATGAAAATGTATGTGTTGAAATTTAATGAAAAATAAAGAAATACAACGACATTATTTTCTAGTACCCATAATATATATCCAATTTAGGCAAGACCATAATATGGCTTTGTCGTAAGTGCAAGGTTTGCACTGCACACAGGTCCCCCAAGATGTACTATTTTTAATTTATCGATTGTATAATATTTTTGTTCTGCATTACTAAACGCTTAAATCATGTTTAATAATTTTTGTAATTTTATTCTATTTTTTTTTTTTTTTTACGACTTGTTATAATCAAACTAAGGCATGTTTCCATGTAAAATGATATCTATTATCTGGTGTTTGAATTTGAAGTTACAAAGCCTATCAAAGTTATCTCTTGAAAAATCATGTAATTTCTTCTATGCATGTACTCCTTTTCCTGTTACATAAGAAAAATTTTGCATTCCTTCTAAAATTCTGGCTTTATTTTTCTTATTTAGTAGGTAGGACCCCAAATAATAATTGCTCATAGACTGCGAAATACGTAAAAGTGGCCCTGCTATTAGATATTTTAAGTACAGAATTTTTTTTTTAAATGTCTTAAATATTTTATGTAGAACGAAATTACTAATTTACAAAAGCATATCTAGACTGTTGTAAGAAAGAGTCGAATTTTGCTTTAGTAATGTGCATTTCGTAAAGAAGTGCCAGTGTCCAACGAAAACCTGGGCAGTGTCTGAAAGTGCTCCTCTTGCTGTGTGTGGGAGAGACTTCTAGGAGTGTTCCTAGAGGTGTTTTCACAGTGTCTCTAGAGGTGTGAGCGACTCATACGTCTCTCTCTGAATGCATTTAGAAACATGTTTCAGTGCGTATTCTGTATCTTATAAGTTACTTTTGTGAATTTTAGGTTCTTGGAGTGTGGCGTTGATCTACTTCTAAGTAAAGCATCCTGAAACACAATTGGCGAAAAGATATACAAGGAGAAATGCAGCTGTAGAATTCTGCCAGCTTCCAGTGCATTACCTGCCTACAGACAGTCCAAGCTTGTGAAAGAAGTGGACAAAAGCATCTCCTTCGTTGACCTGCAATAAACCTATAGATAGACATTTTCCCATTCCTTTTATCCAATTACAATCTGTCGTTGAGATTCATTTTCTAAGCTGCTGTACTGTTTTCAAGTGACATTAGAAATTTAGATTAAATAAATGTTTAAAAACCTACTGAATTTTATTTACATACCAACCATAATGGAATTAATTAATAGTTAAAATTATGCTGCACAGTAATCCCCTATAATACTGTAGATACGTTCCGTTTTATAGGAATCCGTGTTGTACGGGTCCTCAGCTATGTTCCACCTGGAGTGTAAACCACGCTGTTCAACCGCTGCACACCTAATTTGAGCAATTTATTTCCCATTTCACTTAACCCTTTAACACGCAGTGTTCCCGAACTGGGAACCCCAAACTCTGACGTTTTGACTGTTGCCAGTCACGAAGAATAGATTTGATTTCTATAAAGCTAGTTGAGACGGCAGCTGGAGTTGAGACGACCAGTTGAGACGACAGCTGGCTGTGCCCGAGCACAGCTCAGGCAGATCAGCAGTTTTTTCCAACAGATCAGCCAGCAGTTTCCAACAGAACAGATCAGCAGTTTTTTCCAAAGGGTCTCTAGATCTGTGGCACGCGATGAACGTTTCGATCGTCCGCCATCTTGCTGGTAGTTAAGTCGAGCGATGGCAACGACTGCCCTTTTTTCAGCATTGGGAAAGGGTGGCGCCTCAAAGGGTTAAATCTGTAGCAAAAGTTTCCTTTTTAGTCACCGGCGAACACCCTGTCAATATTATCATGTTGGCGGAACCAAAGGTCCACGCTTTTTCAGTTGCAAAAAAGTTCCAAGCATCCACAAGAGTAGAAACTCTGGAACTTAGCCTGTAGATTCCATGCTTTCTAATTTTTGTAAACTGAATGTGTATATGAAAGGGGACCCCATGAGAAATGTCTGCTCCGGGCTCTATATTGGCTTGGTCGGGCATTGGGTGAAAGAATGGTCAACACTGGCCAATAAAAAAAATGTAGTTTGAGATTATGGTTGTCAGTTCACGAGAAGTTAGTAGATATCTCATCCAAACAACTAATCAATTTATATTCATTGAAAAAAAAAATTACCCAGAGACTTACAGGCCACCGTGATACTTATTGAGCACTTAGGAGTTTGGACAGCTCCGGATTAGATTGAACGCGAGGGAATTGAACTGTCAGAAACTTCGATGAGAAATTGCAAACATCTTCATTATTTAACAATAGGCCTATTATCCCTCGATTTTCTTGTTGGAGGAGGAGAAGAAAAAAACAAAAAGAAGAAAGAAAACCCTAAGAGGAATGAGAGAAAATGGTCGACAGGTCCACGAAAGAAGAAGAGGCTCTTTAGAAGAGAAGAGAGAAAGTGAATCGAAAAAAAGGAAAGGAGGTCTAGAGGCAAGCGTGGCAACGGAAAACTGGGGCAGAACTCTGGAACAAGTGGTGCCCTGCTTTCATTTTCCAGTTCCCGCCGAAGTAGTTCATAGGCCATCGTTTTGGAATTTACTTCTACTTTCACCGTTGCTCACGTGAGTCGATCGGCTGCTGCAAATAGTAAAAGGCTGATTGACAGTGATTAGTGCCTTTTTTTTTTCAAGTATTTTGAGGTTGTTAAGAGTGACGGGAAGAAATTGATTCGTTGTATCCGTTTTTTTTTTTTTTTTTTTTTCATTTGAAGAATGAGTCAAAAGGAGTCTCATTCCTCTAATATTATGTATTCGAGAGCACTATAGACGTAAATGGAATTACCTACCGCTGTATTATTGTCTGGTTTACTTTTACCGACTTTGAGTGACTCTTCAGACTAGAAAATAGAATAGAAATTAGAACATTTAGTCTGTATTCCGAAGGGCCAGTGACTCCATATCTTTCGTAACATTTATCACTCGTTCGTATACATGATTTAAAAAAAAAATATCAAAACAAAAGAAATTATATGAGTAATATAGAGAGTGTCCCACAAAGGAGGTAACGGTCTTTTATTTATTAGAGATAAGTGGTCAATGTAAATTGAAAAAAATCTTCAAAACAAGGTTGGAAATAAGATTCCGTCAACCCCTTAACGTGCACTGTTCCCTCTCTGGGAACACCCAACTCTGACGTTTTGACTGTTGCCAGTCACGAAGAATAGATTGCATTTCTATAAAAATAGTCGCGGGTGGCATAGTTCCACTAGAATTCTTTACTTTTTAGCACTTCGTTTCCCGTAAAGAAACTGTCACGATTATTTTTAACAGCGCTGACATTTTCTGAAAAATGGAAGAAGGCGAGAACAGCTGGATAGATTGCCCAATGCTGAGAAAAGGGCAGCCATTGCCATCGCTCGACTTAACTACCAGCAAGATGGCGAACGATCGAAACGTTCATCGCGTGTCACAGATCTAGAGACCCTTTTTTTTTTACGACAGCTGGCTGTGCCTGGGAAAGGGTTGTGCCTGAAAGGGTTGAGAAAAAAATCCTCTCGTTCATTTTCAAAAAATTACACTTTTTAAATTTGTATACAGTCCCCGTAGAAAACAATTCCCAACCAGTAAATTGTGCCACTTACACTCATGAGGTGACATGCAAAATTTGACAATTATACCTTAAAAAGTGTCAGAGATATGGGGATAAATATAACGCTGACTTCAACCATTTTTCTATGGCTCTTGAAAGGAAAAAATCACGTCGAATGATCGCATTCCAGGGGCAGTACAGAAATTACGAAAGAAAATTTTTTTCCACTCTAGCAATAAACATTTACATTAAAAATCATGTATAGTCCCGATCATCTTTATTTAAAGATATCGCTGCGACGTTGTATGATGAAAGGCTGAAATTCGGTCCATCACCTCACGAGTGTATGGACACGTTTTACTAATTGGCAATGTTTTCGTAGGGGGGTTGAATAAAAATTGAAAAAGTGTAACATTTTGAAAATCAACGAGGAATTTTATCTTAACGGAGCCTTATTTCCGATATTATTTTGAACATTTTTTTTAAATTTACACTGCCCACTTATCTTTAATTAGATAAAGAATAATTAAAGACCGTTAACATCTTTTTGCGACACCCTGTATATAGACTTTTGTAAAGAGCTGAATTAAAAAACATAAATACCTATAACAAAAATAATAAATCGATCAAATTACATGACATGTATTGGTAAAATTGGATGGCATGTAATGTGGAACAACATGACGAAAGTTTGCAAGAGAAAAGTGTCAATGAAACGTTACTGGTCCGACGGACTACAACAAATTTTGCATTCTACTGGTCCGAGACCAGCGGACCGCCCGCCGTTCATTTCGAACTCTGCTTCAGACTACAGTGCAAAAACTTCGTCAGCCACAAAATAATTGACAGTTAATTTTTAATAAGAAGTTTTCAGAGTTTTGAAAAAAAAGATAATCTGTTCGTCTATTATGTGTTTGATGTTCTCAACATACTAATCTTTTAAAAAATACGGAGCAAAAACAGTTGGTTGATTTTATAGCGAGAGGTCCTGGGAACTTTTTATTCGCCTTCTGAGTAAAATGAATGTGCTCGAAATATTCTGGAGTCAAGTAAATACGACTCAGAAAGGCTATACTTTGAAAATTCTACTCATATGTAAATGTTTATTGCCATGTTTTCAGTAATAGAACAAATTACTTGTGTTACTTATCAAAGGTCGATACAGGAATTTTTTCCAGGGTCCTATTTTTGTGAATATCAATATCTATTTTTCAGAATTTTCACACCAATTTTTGTAAAAGTCACTTCTTTTCTTAAAATAATTTACAAAACATATAAAAATATACTGTAAAATACCAATGAAGGGTTGTTTTAATTGATTGTACTTTTGTGAAGGTTCTGTTGTATTCTATTATGATATTGTGAAGGGGCTGTTTAATCAATTGCAATTTTGTGAATTGACGGGACCGTGAAACGGGCCCAAATTTTGTCTGCATCGATCCCTGCTTATACATATTTTTCGACTTAATTTTAGATTGTTTAGATGATGATCGACTTGATTTAGATTGTTGTTGTTATTTAGATTGTTTTTATAAAATTTTCATTTTAAAATTGTCCAAATAATCTGAAAATCTAAAATATAATGAAATATTGTAATTTCTTAGTTTTTCTTTTCTACCTCCCTGGCAAAAAATTTGTTTTCTCCCCCTTTCCTTCTTTCTCCTTTTCAGAAGCGTCTGATGGAAATGATTTTCTCTGAAGTTTTCATTCAGATACATAAAGTATCACGGATATCTTACCTGTAGTGTAACGTTGTTTACAACTAAACTTCTGATTACAACACCATCAACTTGATAATCCAAAACGCTGTACATCTCACAATGAGCAAATTTCATTACGAAACTTCTCGAACCACTTCTGACAAATTAGAACAACCACAAAATCTTCTACCAGCGAAAAACGAATGTTAGTCTTCATTTCATTTGCACAGAATTTACCGAAGCAGGATATACCGAAAATTCTTCTTGTCCGTGTCCAGCATCAGTGTTGCCAACTCTGCCGGAGAGAAAGTGGCTGAAATAAAAGTTAAAAGTGGCCAAAAATGTTTTCAAGCTAAGAAAAAAATAATTATTGAGTGGCGTTTGCTTTTAAGTGCTTATGCTGAAATATGCTTGTCTGCAAGTGTTTTTTGAGACATTTGGACTTCCATTTCCGATTTACAAAATACTTTGGTATTGCCAGTTGGCCAAGATTTAAGTACAAAGTGGCTAAATTATCAGATCTAGCCACAAAATGGCAGAATTGGAAACCCTGTCCAACATTAAAATAACCATGTGTAAACATCAGACGATATTTTTTTAGTATTTATAGAGCGAAAGCTTGTTTGTCAGTTGCCACTAACTGTTTTCAAAATTTGTTAATACCTAAATCATCTGATTGCTTTCAGTTTTATCCTCCTTGTTTTTGTCTGACGGGGAAAGGAAGAGGAAAAAAAGAACGAAGCATTGTCATAACTTGGTGGATAATAGGATGAGTTAAGCCCAAAGTTTAGATTTTCTATTGCAAGAACTGGAGATGGAGCCTTCTAGGAAGGTTTAAAACCCACCCTAAAATACTAACTGGTTACGCCAACAGAACAAAAAATTTTCCAGCTCAATAGAAATAGCCAACAACTTCATGATGCAGATTTTTTTTTTTTTTCTTTTTGTAGGCTGTGGGTGGGTTTCATTTTGTTTGGATTTTTCCTGTCACATTAACTCATTTATGTTCTTTTTTTAGTAGTACAGTAGAACCTCGATTATCCGAACCTCGATTAACCGAAACTCTCCGTTAACCGAAATCGGTTTCTTCACTTTTGTTTTCATCAGAAAATTACTTTTTGAAGGAGATTCTGAATCTGGTGCAGTTTCAATAATTGAGTCTTGGAAAACTGTCAATATCAAAGACTGCATTTATATGATCATGCAGTCGGCTTGACTGCATTGTATATGATCTTGCTGGTAGTTAAGTCGAGCGATGGCAACGGCTGCCCTTTTTTTTCAGCATTGGGAAAGGATTGCGCCTCAAAGGGTTAAAGGGTTAGTGCCTCTAATTGGTATATTTCAATTTCTAGCCTCGATCGGGATTCAAACGCCGTTAACAGTGGGAAGTAAAGGTTAAAACGAAAATAAAATTATTTATTGTGGTACAAAGAAGATAAAAGACTCCGCGGAAACTGGCGCTGTTTTGGCAAAGACTTACGGGAGTTCTTGGGGTGACCTCTTCATTCAAGTGACGCATGGGAATCTGTGCCGCAATCGAACGAACTAACGCGTAAGAATCGAACGACGAAGTTGGCGAAAACCTTTTGCCGAATTTTTCAACTGGCTCAGATTAAAAATGCTACAGGCATTGTGAAAGACAGTGTTACCGAGTTTTCAAGCATTTTTAGCACAATGAAAGGTTTTTGAAAATTGCGGGGATAGAGAAATCACAGATTGGTTGAATTGTGACGTGGAAGACGCAGGCTTCCAGTTGCTGAATGATGAGGAATGAATAGCAGAAGTCCGAAAATCTCCAAAAAGAAGATGATGATGATGATGATTCTGGAGTCAATAAGATCAGTAACAATGATGCTTTTGAGTGTTTCTCAAAAGGCCTTCTTTGATTGGAACAACAGGAGCAGTGTGATTCCTCTCGGGATAGAGCTGCACGCCAAAGGATGGCCAATTTTACGCCAGATGAAGATTTCATTTAAACCATTGTAAGTTTTTGTTTCAGAAATAAATTTATTTTCATTTATAATTTTAATTTATCGAACAGTTAAAACGCTCATAATAACAGTTCAACGACGATACTACATATTAAACTAGATGATTATGGATGAATTCTCGATTATCCGAAGTAGGTTCGGTCCCAATTACTTCGGATAATCGAGGTTCTACTGTATTTGAAAGTATTTGAAAAGGTGAAAAACGTACACAGTTCCGAGTTTTACAGGTAAAAGTTAACCTGAATGACTCTCTAGCTTGGCTTAGACCTCAAAGTTTTAATAGAAGGTCAATGAAAAATCCAGTTGCATGACCTCCGATTAGCAATGATCGTTGTTTTTTAATCACTGTTTACTTTCGACCTTAAGTCATTTCAAACAATACCGTGATAACCCTAACTGCTTACTTATTAGTCATTAATTTGAATTTAATTTGTTCAAATCAGTCGGCAGTTCGAAAAGTTTTTAATTGACCTGATAACCCCTATTCGCGTTTTTAAATGGTTTTACTTCGAGATTTTGTTTACAATTTTTTGTGGATTTCACTTTACTCTTTAAAAAAAAATTTCTTTTGTCATTTTCAAAATATTTAGTAAGTGAACTATTTTTTTTTTTTTAAGTATGCAGTATGATTACTCGAATTTACAAATCGTGTTCGTAACAAAAAATAGTTAATTACAAAAACAAAAGTAGAGAAATAACTACTGATTTTCAAACGTATAGGTTGGTAGGGGAAAAAATATCTGTAACACACTTTTATATATTAAATATGCCTTAAAGTGCTGTATAGTAAAAGCGTATCATAATCCATACGTCATCTTCCTTATTCCGTAAAGTTAGAAAGTGTTTCGTTGCTCAGAAACGTGTCTTGTTTTTCTTAAACACTCTTTAGAACACACTCTATAAAACACTCCATAAAACACTCTTTAGACACTCCATAAAACACTCTTTAGAAAAGAGTGTTTTACGAAGTGTGCAGTTTATCTCTCTATAAAGCACTCCATAAAACACTCTTTAGAAAAGAGTGTGTTACAAACTCCATAAAACACTCTTTAGAAAAGAAATCTATATTAAAATAGCCTACTAAATCTATACTTCTTTGTAATAAACTGTAGCGTTGTCCAGTTCCTCGCCAAATATATGAGACGTCAGATATTCCAGTAAAGTTCCAGAGTTAAGGCAGGTAACTGTTTATTGAACATTATCTTTAAGTTACAACATAGAGTGAGAAGAGGGGAGGGGAGACGGGTACGAAAATCTGCGTGGACTAGTTAAGCAGTTCTAGTGGCAGAAGTATCTCGATTTTCGAGGTGCGGGCGTATTTACGCTCACTACACCACGTGGTTTGCTAAGACATAACTCCGCCTCTCTCTTATCTCTAATCGAATTACATGCATTTATTAACATGACCTGCATCCGGGATTACAAAGGCGTGGGGACACGTGTACACTAAAAAGAACTCAGAATCGAGGACTTGGTGTCTGACAATTAACTAAAGAAATAAAACATAGCTCCAGAGCGCGCGTGGCAAGTATGACAGGAAAGCAAAACTTACAGTGAAAGTACCCGCTTGAACAATACCCAAACTAGTAAAACCCAAATTACCTTTTTATACATTACATATATATATATATTTAATAACGGGCGGGAACTTGGCGATTAGGCACTGTCCCTTATAACGGCCCGAAGGTGTAACAATTTTATTATGGGGGGCACCCAGTGGGCGGACAGCGTTACCCCCTATGAAGGGACGGACACAATGACAACCACGCCCAGTCGGGGATCAAACCCCGGCCGCCGGGAGTTGAACCCGAAACCGGAGTACACTGCTTTACCCACCATACAACTCGATCAGTTCCTCGCCAAATATGAAAGATATCGCTAAGTTCAGCTTTGGGTATTTGCTTTTTGGCGCCAAACTTGGCGATCTATCATCAAAAATTGCAAACCTTAGCTACTTTCAACATTAAAGTCCCTCCCTCCCTCCCCCCGCCGATATTTGGCAAACCTATTGAAAAACTGCAATAAAAACTTGTCGACTCTATCATGTCTGTAAATTCTGTCCTCAAAAATGTCCACAAATTATGCTGACAGATACCGGAGTCAACGAAATAGTGCTCTAGTGCTTAAATAATAGTAATAGTAATAATAAATTCCACATTTCTAGGGGACAAGGGAGAAGAATGGCCAGATTAGATTCATATACATATTTTCCAGTAAAGTTCTAGATGCATGCCCAGTAAATGCTAGAAGTACTAATTTCGGAAGACACGGACAGTTGCTCTGGCTAACGGAAAGCAGGTAAACTCTAAAGAAAGTTTAACTATCTACCCCGGTTTGGTAGTTAAGATTATTTTCCGAAAAAGGGCATCATTAAGAAATCGACATGCTGTAAATCAAATGTCTTTGGGGATATCTTCAAATTTCTTCGACAATAAATGCATTTTGATGTCAACGAATCAATCACCACACAAAACTAGAACGGCACAAGCTTAATTCTCTGGTTTGGTAGTTAAGATTGTTTTCCGAAAAAGGGCATCATTTAGAAATCGACGTGCAATAATTCAAATGTCTTTGGGGCTATCTTCAAATTTCTTCAACAATAAATTCATTTTGAGTAAATTAATCAATCACCTTACAAAATTAGAACGGCACAAGCTTAATTCGCCGGTTTGGTAGTTAAGATTGTTTTCCGAAAAAGGGCATCATTTAGAAATCGACGTGCAATAATTCAAATGTCTTTGGGGCTATCTTCAAATTTCTTCGACAATAAATGCATTTTGATGTAAATGGATCAATCACCATACAAAATAGAACGGCACAAGCTTAATTCGCGCTTGAAGGATTTTTAAACCGACCTATAGGGGCAGGGAGATAAACTAATTAGAAATAACAGACATAATGGACATGACATTTTTGATATAGGACACTATGCAGCTGTTAAATGCTCGTTTCTTCTGGGGAAGTTTTCCTCTCAAATTTGTTCTGTAGAACAGCAAATCTATGTAAATAAAAATGAACGTGTGTGTTTGTGTGTTAATTAAAAGTTTATTTCTAAACGGGTCGATTGATCAGTTCAAAATGTTGTATAGATAAGTAGAAAAATATAGGGAAAAAAACATAGGCTACATTATAAATCTGAAAATCCAACTCTTTTCAGATTTTGTGCCAGTTCCTCATAATTGTTTTGTTCGACTATTGACCACATTTATCTACAGATAATATCGAAATATCGTCTGCAAAAAATCAAATCATGAAAATTTTAGAATTTTTAATTTTTTTTAATTCTGTGATGATAGATGTCTTAGTATTTAGAGATCTATGCTTAAAACTTTAAGCTAAGCAGCTGAAGGAGCTAGCTACTGCGATAATCTACAAAGTAAAGTTTACTCTATTTTAAATATTAAGTTAGCTATTCTGATTCAAATTTTAACGTTAGAAAGGAAACAATTTAGCAGTTTTGAAATTGTCACCCTGGCACGAATATGTTATAATCAGGCTTTGTCTGTGACCTATTAAACTTCAATTACAAGTGTTAGCGGGACTCATCATGGCCGAGTGGGTAAAGACACTGAACATGGTAGATAGCTAAAGTGTGAAGGCCCCCGCTTCGGGCCTATCGCGCGGCCATCAGTATAACGGTCGTAAGTTTTGGGCGGTTTTCTCCATATGTAATGTTAATACTCGTTACAGCCAATCAAAAAGTCCTCCACTCGAGGCACCCTTCCTAAGACAGACAGCCCTCGAGTAGCTTTACCTTAGTACAACAACAATACAATTCATACAAGTGTTAGAGAAATAACCGCTTCCTCCTGTACGAAGAACGGGTACTTCAGCCAGTGGATCAATAAAATGGTCCTTCGTGCCGCGCCGCACTTAATCACATTTAGAACATTTGGACAAGCTATTCTTTTGCATCTTCTGGAGCAAGTGTCGGGAACAAATGGAACAAGATCTGATATTCGAGATGGAATGAGAGGGAGAGTATGACTTTTGACCTCTTTCAATTGACAACATCTAAATAATTTACACACAATGATACGAGAAAGCAGGCCGAGCTATTTGCCTTGTTCCAACAAAAATGGCTCCTTATTACATCTAGCTGAGTCGCCATCTTGTTTTATTTTTGCTTTTTCGCGTTACATTTCATCGTCTGAGAACTAACTCATGCGTTTGCTATTCTTCAGGAACATGGAAAGAAAAAAAGAGTGAAATAAAAAGAAGAAAAGATACGATCGAACGTCTGTAACTGAGAAATAATTTTATTTATTCACTGAACAAATTTCGTTGATTTTACGAAGTCATTTGGGTGAATAGAGATTATTTAGTTCACAGAAAGAAAATTAGTGTGGCGCCATTTGGTTAAGTAAATTAACACTTTCAAGTCTGAAGGTGCTGGGTTACTTTTCATAATTTTAATTTTTAATTTGATTATATATATATATATATATATATATATATGCATGTATTTATATATTAACATTTTTTTTTTTTTTTTTTTTTAGTTTTAATCTTGCCTCACTGGTATTGTTCATAATGAAGGAACTATTTAACCCTTTGAGGCGCAACCCTTTCCCAATGCTGAAAAAAGGGCAGCGGTTGCCATCGCTCTACTTAACTACCAGCAAGATGGCGGACGATTGAAACGTTCATCGCGTGCCACAGATCTAGAGACCCTTTTTTTGAAGCAACTGGCTGTGGTCAAGAGAGGCTCTCTAGATCTGTGGCACGCCATGAAAGTTTCGATCGCCCGCCATCTTGCTGGTAGTTAAGTCGAGCGATGGCAACGGCTGCCCTTTTTTCAGCATTGGGCAATCTATCCAGCTATTCTCGCATTCTTCCCTTTTTCAGCAGATGTCAGTGCTGTTAAAAATAATCGTGAAAATTTTTTTACGGGAAATGACGTGCTAAAAAGTAAAGGATTCTCGTGGAGCTATGTCACCCGCAACTATTTTTATAGAAATTAATTCTATTCTTCGTGACGGGCAACAGTCAAAATGTCACAGTTTGGTGTTCCCAGAGCGGGAACACTGCGCGTTAAAGGGTTAAATGTACTCAGTATTAATACTGGATGTGCAATTATTGGAAAAAGCATGTTTCAAAGTTTAAAAAAAAGTTAAATTAAGCAAAAATAAAACAAGAAAAAATAAAAGCAAAAATAAAACAAGATGGCGACTCTGCTAGATGTAATAAGGAGCCATTTTTGTTGAAACAAGGCAAAAAGCTCGGCCTTCTTTCTCGTATCATTGTGTGTAAATTATTTAGATGTTGTCAAGAAAATATCACTTTAAAATAAAATTTTAGACTTAGAAAAGCATTTCGGGGATGGTTTTCCAGGCGAGAAAGGACAAGCCTTTTAAGAAAAATCTAAATTTTGATATCTACCAAACGAATCCTAATGTCAAAACGATTCGATTTTTTTTTTTTAATTATTATTTGTTTTCTCTTCCCCCTACCAATTTATTTTTCTTCCCTTTTTCCTGAAGACACTCTTTGATCAAGTGTGCGTTTGACAAAACGACATTCGTATTGTAGTCCTAGTTTTACATTATTTAACTTTCCAAAGGGATTGTAAGTACGGAGACTCACTTATGCGAGGGCGCAGAGGACATCCAGAAAAATGCGCATTGCACAAAACACGAAAAATCACAATAAAAAGCTTAAAAGTGAATTATTAGTACATTGAACTACATCATATTGTTAATTTATACAATGTAAACAAAGAAAAATTCAGATGATATAAATTTCAAAATGCAATGAATATTTTATTTTAAGAATGACTCTACCTTTGATAAACACCAAGAAAATGGAAATGATTACCTAACCAAATTTCGTTCTAACCCTATTACTACTTTATCACAATATAATTTACAATCGAAAACTTATTAAAAAACAAAGGGTAACATCTTGGGATAACCAACACCTGTTTAACATTTTACAGGCCAATGTTCCCAATTGGGAACATAAAATTAAAAATGTATTCAAAAATTAAATTTTATCAATACTCACTGGAAAAAATAGCAGATAAAGTTAAAAGGCGACTAAACTTTTCGAAATAGAATTTGCATTTGTACCATGAGTGGGAATCTGGGAAGAAATATCACGAAAATAGCCATTTTCATAAATTTTTACAGAGCTATTTTGATACATACCCCACCCCCTTTCTACCTTAATCCATATCTTTACTTAAATTTAAAAATAAATCTTTAGGGGCCGCATTAGCTCAAATAAAAAAATAGAGGTCGCCATCCCTCACAAACCCCCTTACTACACTACTGCCTAAAAGGAATGCAATTTGAGAATTAACCCTTTGAGGCGCAACCCTTTCCCAATGCTGAAAAAAAGGCAGCCGTTGCCATCGCTCGACGGCTGGTCGATCGACAGCTGGCTGTGCCGGCACAGCTAGCTGCGTCAAAAAAGGGTCTCTAAATCTGTGGCACGCGATGAACGTTTCGATCGTCCGCCATCTTGCTGGTAGTTAAGTCGAGCGATGGCAACGGCTGCCTTTTTTCAACATTGGGCAATCTATGCAGCTGTTCTCGCATTCTTCCATTTTTCAGCAGATGTCAGTGCTGTTAAAAATAATCGTAACCATTTTTTGACGGGAAATGACGTGCTAAAAAGCAAAGGATTCTCGTGGAGCTGTGTCACCCGCAACTATTTTTATAGAAATCAAATCTATTCTTCGTGACTGGCAACAGTCAAAGCGTCAGCGTTTGGTGCTCCCAGAGCGGGAACACTGCGCGTTAAAGGGTTAAGCCATTATTTGTAAAAGCAAAGCCAAGAACATGCTAATCACTCGAAAAGAATGATTTATATAATCCTTCAGAATTATGCGTGTATACGTTCAGATAAAATCACAATTCAAAAGACCTACGCAGAGGATAAACAAATTTAAATGACAGTTAAAAGTTTTTAATCAAAATGCAGTGCAGCGGATGAAAAAAATCTACAGGTGAAAACTATCTGTTCTCCAATCAGGAATAATTTTAACTGCGTCTACAATGGTGGTTGTTTATAATTCAGCGTGATTTGATTTTCGAAATTTACACATTTTGATGTACAGATAAAAGAAAAAGATATTAAAAATTCTAGGCGGAATCCTCCGCGACATAAACTTTCCTGTATATTGTGTTGAGATTTCCGACATCTTATACTTGGAACTAAGCATAATTGATAGTTAATTTTTTAGTAGATTGTAATTGATAGTTAGCTTTACTAGTTTGGGTCTCACGTACTGAATATCAATGATTTTCATAATTCCAAAGGCTATACTCACTTTTTCCTATGACCTCACGTATTACCACGTACACATGTGATTACTAGGGTGTCCCAAAAAGGTGGTAACGGCCTTTAATTCTTTATCTATTAGAGATAATTGAGCAATGTAAATTGAAAAAAAGTGTTCAAAATAAGGTCGGACTCGTTGATTTTCAAAAATTTACATTTTTATAATTTGTACGCGACCCCCCGTACAAAAATTCCCAGTTAGTAAAATGTGCCCCATACACTAATGAGGTTAGATACAAAATTTGAGAATTATACCTAAAAAGGTATCAGAGATATGAGGATAAATATAAAGCTGACTTAAACCACTTTTCAATGGCTCTGGAATGGAAAAAAATCACGTCGAATGATGGCATTTCAGGGGTCGTACAGAAATTGCGAAAGAAAATAATTTTTCCAACTCTAGGAATAAACGTTTACACTCAAAACATGTACAGCCCCCGATCATTTTTTTAAAGATATCTCTGACACTTTTTAAGATATAATTATCAAATTTTGTATGTCATCTCATTAGTGTATGGGCACATTTTACTAATCGGAAATTTTTTTGTACGCGGGGTATATAAATTTTAAAAATGTGACTGTTTGAAAATCAACGACAGGAGGTTTTTTTTTTTTTTTTTTTTGTAGCATAATCTTTTCCCGACCTTATTTTGAAATTTTTTCAATTTACACTGCCCACTTATCATTAATATTTAAAGCCCCTTACCACCTTTTTGGGACACCCTGTAATAATTGCTAAAAAACAAAAAAATAATATAAGAAAGAAAGAAACAACCGAAAAACAACATTTGATTATTGAATTTAACAACTTAAGTGGCAACAAACGATTCCGTTTCTACGGATACTGTAGAGTCTTAAAAATAGAATATCATAGCTATCAACTCCCGCGTTTTTTTTTTTTTTTTTTTTTGGGGGGGGGGGGAGATTTTCCACTACAATTTTTAAGCAGTTTTATTTTGGATTAAATATTTGGTCTTACTTGAAGTATCAGCTGTTAATTAAAAATTAGTGGTGGGAAATCTCCCTAAATAAACGGGAGAGTTGGCAGCTCTGGAATGTGTAATGTTCATTTTAAAATATTAGGTTGTAACGAAAGTTCTCCGCCACTGCAAGTAAGCATCGCATATACTTGATATATAAGGTCAATCGCTCGGTACCGCATGAGCTGACCCATGCAAATCTGGCGGAAAACTTTCGTTACAACCTGATAGAATATCTAATATTTATTTTAAGTGGACAATTGTGAAATCCATTGTGTGAAATTTTCATTGATACAAATAAAAATTATTTTGCTGCCAGAAAATTTCTTTTCACATTGAAATTCGAAAGTTTGTGCTGCACATGCTCCTCAGTGCATTGTGTTACCCCCCCCCCCCATTCGTTCATAGAGAACTTTTGGAGTCCAGTTCTTTAGTACCGTTTTTTTTACTATAGACATTCCTATCCTTAAGTATAGACCGTGGGTCAGATTATTGGACCCGTTGTGTAAAAAAGAAAAATGAAATACAAAATTTGATGTTGCCACTCAGCTGTTAATTAAAAAATAATAAAAACATCTTTTGATAAACGCAATGGTATCGAAGAAGTCATTTACTTTATTCTATTTTTAAAAAATCATCGCAAGCCTAACCAAAATAAATTTAATTAAATTCCTGTTAAAAAAAAAACATGGTTTTGTTTAACCTTTTGAGGTGCAACCCTTTCCCAATGCTGGAAAAAGGGCAGCCGTTGCCATCACTCGACTTAACTACCAGCAAGATGGCGGACGATCGAAACGTTCATCGCGTGCCACTGATCTAGAGACCCTTTTTTGACGACAGCTGGCTGTGCGGCACAGCCATCCACAGCTGTCGTCAAAAAAGGGTCTCTAGATCAGTGGCACGCGATGAACGTTTCGATCGTCCGCCATCTTGCTGGTAGTTAAGTCGAGCGATGGCAACGACTGCTCTTTTTCCAGCATTGGGCAATCTCTCCAGCTGTTCTCGCATTCTTCCATTTTTCAGCAGATGTCAGTGCTGTTTAAAAAGAATCGTGACCATTTTTTTACGAGAAACGACGTGCTAAAAAGTAAAGGAATCTCGTGGAGCTATGTCACCCGCCACTATTTTTGTAGATAATCAAATCTATTCTTCGTGACTGGCAACAGTCAAAACGTCAGAGAGTTTGGTGTTCCCAGAGCGGGAAGACTGCGCGTTAAAGGGTTAAAATGAGTCCAACAATTTGGTCAACACTGTAAGCATTTCAGGTTACTTCATGTGTCGAGGAAGGACTCTATTCACACCTATTTCCAGCTGTGATATCACACATTACCACCTACACGTATGACAACTATGCATTTACTTTTAAAAAAAAGGAAGGGGGAGGGAAAAAAACAGTAAAGAAACATTCTGTGTAACAGTGTCCACCTGTACACGAAGTTTGGTGTTTTACACACGCTAAGTTGACTCACAGACGGAGGGGGGGGGGGATTGAAGGAGAAGATTAAAAAGAACTGCATAATTACTGAAAGGAAGTGCGAGCAAAATTGTCGGTGTTCTAAAAGAATGGGTAATTTGCATGATGTGCAGTGCAGGCGAATTTCTTCCAAGAAGTCTCAAAGAAAAAAGCCTCGTAACCAGTCTTGTTTTCGGTAAATTCCGACGTAAAGTTGTAGTAAAATAAGCGGAATTTAAACGCGGGCAATAATTTGTTGTACTCTCTCCAACGAGTTTGTCAGATTCTTGGAAATGGTGTATGATTTTGCCGCGTTTATTTAACTTCTGGGATTGTTATTTAATAGCGCTAACACACACATACACACACAGAAAGAGAGAGGGATTTGCAATATCTCACAAAACTAGCGCAGTGAAATTTTCAAATTTCTACCCCTCCATAAGTTGGACATCTCTCAAATGTGGACAGCTTTCTTTGGAACAGAACGGGCTCATTTACCATAGATGCCAAGTACTACGGAATCTAGTTAACCACTTTTTGTAAACAGTATATTTTAAAAAATGTTTTTAAAATAGTAAATAGCTCGCTCTCACGCGTAGTAAACAAAAATTTTGCGATATTTTAAGTCGAAACTTGTTGTTTAAAAAAGTGATTAATTAGATTCCGTAGTAGTTGGCAACGATGCATTTACATACAGCTCCAAAGTTGAACACCTCCGTTAATTGGATTTTTTTTTTTTTTTTTTTTTTTTTTTTGTGGTAACTGCAAGAGACAATTTTCGGTGGTTTCGCTGGTATGAAATAAAATAAAACAAAATAAAATGTAAAAATTCAAACAAACAAACAAAAAAAACCCCGATAAAACGCCTGCAATCGACGCCTACGAACAAAAAAGACTTTTTTTTTTTTTTTTTCCCGAAGCCAAATTTAAGAATGTTCGGAGATTTCACTGTATCAAAACTGTATTAAAACAAAATCGAATCACCTATTTGGTGATTCATAAGATGATGTCATCAGTACTGGATATGTATTATCTGCCAGGTTGCGAATCATTGATTTTACTAATTTTGCAATAATTAACCCTCTCGTCACCGAATTATGAAAAATCAGAGAAAAAAAATCTGTCTAGCATTTAATGCATTTGAAATACTATTATAAATTATGCAAAAATATTTATTTCCAATAGCGATTAATATTAGATTTTTCTAATATTAATTTCTGTATTTTCGAAGCATTTTATTATGCTAAAATTAATTTAAAGGGATGCACCTATTAGGTAAAGGTTGAGGAATTAGGAAAAACAATACTTACCTTAAAAAGAAAAAAAACGGTAAAAAAGCAGCGTAAATATTTTCTTAATTTTTCTCCTGAAACAATGAAGCGAAAACTGTAAAAAATGATCTAAAATGACTAGTACTGCAATCTAGGCACGATTTATGCATCTAGTTAAGAGCCTCATATACTTTCTACATGAATGAATGATATTGATATCACTGAAAGAAAAAAATACTAAATTCAATTGTTTTCTCTCTAAATATTGCTATTTGATGTAGGAGACTCATATGAGGTTCAGGGTGACGAGAGGGTTAAAAGAAAAATTTAAAAAGAAATCTAATCACCTAATTGGTGATTCATAAGATGATGTCATCAGTACTGGATTTATATTTTTCCTCCCAGGTTGCGCTTCATTGATTTTACTAATTTTGCTATAATTAAAGAAAGACTTATTTTTCTTAATAACTTTCATCTTTTCATTAGAAAATCAACAAAGCGTGCAACTTGCATGGGACTTTTTCACGTTTTGTCTGATCTTAAAATGGCTGTACATAAATGATTACTACTAGTGGTAGATTCAGGGAATGGGCATGGGGGGCCTTAAGCCATCCCCCAAAAGATATTGCTTGAGGATGTGCATTTTGTCTGGGTCAAATAATATTTCTTTTCAAATTAGCCCCCTCCAAGGAAAAATTTCTGTATCTGCCACTGCATGAAGATAATGCTTGCTTTTAACTACTCAATAATCTCCATATGTATCAGTAGACATAATCGCAGAAAATCCGCGTCCGTGGATCTAGAAGAAAATTAATTATCCGCATCCGCTTTATAATGATTTGACACATTATTCTTAATAAGAAATTCGGAATATGAAAGCATCGGTAAATACCCGGGTATATCACAATTCCGACCGGGTTTGGAAGGCTTATAAAAATATATATATATATAGTACCAATACAGCAACAACGTTGACTTTATTGGAGAAAGAAGTGTTACAAGTTTTATTTCACAAAAGTCCAGTATGTGAACCGTTTGTGACAGCGACGGATTAATGCGCTTTTGACGGCGAGTGGGTGGGGAGGGCAGTTAGTTTGCCGGTGGGGGCGGTTAGTTAGAAGATTGACATATACATCCATTTTATGGAAGTAAAATAGGATCTTTTACATTAATTTATTTTTTCTCAATTTGAGGCGGTAGCCCCTCCGCACGCCTCCCGCCCCCCACCCACAATCCGTCCTTGTTTCGTGATGCTGATGATTTCACAAACCAACTAAACCCCCCTTTCACCCCCCCCCCCAAATTGCATTAATTCGTCGCTGTCACGTGTTTCACATACTGGGCACGTCGCTGTTTTTACTATTGAATGCGCTATGCGCCCCCCCCCCCCCACACACACAAAATTTCTTAGTCATCCTATGCATTTATGTGGACATATTTCAATGTACTAAGACAGTCATAAGTGATGATTTTTTTTTAAATTATTTTCAACAAGTGGTATTCAAATTATGGGTTGATTCCACTTCCTGTCTGGAAAAATCACCTTTGGTTTGCTAGGTGGATAAAAAAAATTGTAAATAAATTTTAATTGAATACGCAAATACATCAATGACAAACTTTCTTGAGAAAAAATATTTTTTTCAAATGTCAAATTTCATCAAGACTCTTCTTTTTAGAAATCATGAAACCTTTGAACAGCTTTCTAAAAAAAATAATTTCGCTAAATGATGATGCTTTGATTTTTTTTTTTTTTTTACACGTTATTATTTTCAACAAGTAGTATTCAAACAATCGGTTGATTCCAGTTGCTGTCCAAAAAAAATGCCCTATAGTTTGCTTAGTGGATAAAAAAAAATTGTAAATCAATTTAATTGAATACACAAAATACATCAATGACAAACTTTCCTGAGAAAAAATACATATATATTGGTTTTCAAATGTCAAATTTCATCAAGGCTGTTCTTTTTAGAAATCACAAAACTTTGAACAGCTTTTTCAAAATACTAATTGCGCTAAGTGATGATGTCTTGATTTTTTTTTTTTTTTTTTTTTTTTTACGTTATTATTTTCAACAAGTGGTATTCAAAATATGGGCTGATTCCACTTGCTGTCAAAAAAAAATTCCCTATAGTTTGCGTAGTGGATAAAAAAAAATTGTAAATAAATTTAATTGAATACACAAAATACATCAATGACAAACTTTCCTGAGAAAAAAAAATCTGATGTGTCCAACACATGACTTCCTTGCACGTCCATTAGATCAAAGATATTTTCGACGCACTTCCTCTAAATTTATTTGTTTGAAAGAGATAAAATATCAATAATAGTAAGGTTTAGCGATTTCTAGCCAAATATTTCGATATCGCCAAGCTGAGTTCAATTTGAAAGAGTTCCTTCTGACACTTTATTTGGCGATATTTCACCAAAGGGGATAGCCAAAGTAGTCATTGACCACAGACTTTCAATGAATTGAATGCATCTATACACCTCAATGTATTCAAAGTCATTTGGCTCACCATGTAAATAAATTCTCAGTCGATTGCTGTCAAAAAAGATATTGAAAACAGTTAGATATTACAATAGTTCTATATACAAAGTTAAAAAATCTACGGGTTAAAGTTTTAGAGTTATACAAAATAGGAAATAATTTTTGGCGCCAAATTTGGCGATATTTCGGCGAAACTCGTCAATGTCGACGACATTTGGCGAGATTTTAAGCATAAACCAAACAATGACAGATTATCGCCAAATTTGGCGATATTTCGCCAAAACTCGCCAAGAACGATGACAAATGGCGATACTTTTGCCATGGACCAAATGACTGACTATCGCCAAATTTGGCGATATTTCGCCAAAACTCGCCAAGGTCGAGGACAGACGGCGAGATTTTGGGCATGTACCAAACAATGACTGTCTACAGTTGTATTATAATGAAGATGTCCATAGACATTAAGGTACTGAAATTCTTTTCAGTGGTCCTGTAAATAAACTCTCCAGTAGATTGGAACCAAAAATCGAGATGCACAAGTAGATGTTACAACATTCTTATATATGAAATTTCATAATAGTTTTTGAGATTTGAGAGTTAAATATGCACACACGTACACCAAAAGTCGCGAAGCTTGGCGACTTTTGGCATAGTTCTTGAGGGAGGCACGTGACCGTGGTCCGACCATTACCTAACTTATGTGGTAGGACGGTATTGTGCTTGAAATGGATGAATGCCCCTAAAATTGCTATTGACCGTAATGTATTGGAAATCTTTTGAGTGTTCCTGTAGCAGAACTATAAATGATAAAGACACTTTTTTTAATGGAGAAATTCATTTTCTAACTCTTTACAGCATATATCACTTCTGAGTCGTTTGAAATAGCCCAATACCTCTAAAAAACGCTTTGATGAATTTCGGCCCATAGAGCGTAATGTATTTCGAATCTTTTGGGCGGTCCTGTAGATAAACTATTCAGTCGAATGGAACCGAAAGGGGAGGTGCACAACTAGATGTTACAACAATCCTAAATATAAAGTTTCAACATTCAACGCCTAACAGTTTTTGAGATATGCGAGTTTAATGAATTTCGGCCCATTGAGTGTAATGTATTTCGAATGTTTTGGGCAGTCCTGTAGATAAACTATCCAGTCGAATGGAATCAAAAGGGGAGGTGCACAACTAGATGTTACAACTATCCAAAATATGAAGTTTCGACATTCTACGCCTAATAGCTTTTGAGTTAGGCGATTTTAATGAATTTCGGCCCATAGAGCGTAATGTATTTCGAATCTTTTGGGCGGTCCTGTACATAAACTATCCATTCGATTGCCACCAAAAGGGGAGGTGCACAACTATATCATAGAACAATCCTAAATATCAAATCTCAACATTCTACGACCAATAGTTTTTGAGATATGCGAGTTACATACATACGTACGTACGTACAGACGGCATGGAAAAACTGGCCACAGTAGACTCGCCACTGGTCAAAATGAGTTGCAGACGCGTTAATATGATCGTGCCGGGGTCGCCGCGACTGAAGAAAGAGAGAGGAGAAAGCAAGAGGGGGTCTGGGTACTGGTTTTCGTGACGTCACAAGAAAGGATGGGATTTGGAACAGTTTGCATTGAGTTCAATGGAAGAAATGGAATTAGTAATGCCAATAAATACGAGTAGCTTAATTTTTTATGACGCATTGAAATAGCATTTTCGTTTTACAACACTTTGTTCTTAAATAATAGTGAATCAACAATATTTTTTGTCAGAAATTAATGAAATAAATTGGTACTGAATTTAAAGCAGTTTCAGCATTGTATGCAGTATGTTTTGCATTTCGGGCTAGCAAATACATTCTAAATAATATAATGGTTACTCAATGTTATCATTTATCTAAAATAATATGTATATGGATTAAATTTATACGTTGTATAAGCATAAAGTCATATTTTTAAGTAAGTAAAAGTAAATATTTTTAAGTAAAAATAATAATTTTTATTAATTTTACTTAAAAACTGAAATACATTATTTAGTTTTGGTTCGTTTTAATAAGCTTTTTGAAAGAATTGATGTTAAAAATATCCAGATTCATAAATAGTCATCTTAAGCCATTTCGTGACGTCACAAGAGAGGATGGGATTTCAAAGAGTTTGTATTGAATTCTATGGAAGAAATCTGATCAATAATGTCAATAAACACTAGTAGCACGAGGAATATAATCAGAAATTTCCACAATTAATATTTTAAAAACTTGTACAATACATCTTATAAATAAAAATGAAATTCTGTTTGTTTGTTTGTTTGTTTGTTTGTTTGTTTGTTTATTTGTTTGTTTGTTTGTGGATTTGAGTTGTATACAAATCCACAAAAATGGACCTATCAGCCTGAAATTTTGCACAGATATGTAAAATAATATAGAATAAATCATAGTCCACTTTAAAACTTTGAAAGTCCACCCGTTCCCGGAATTTAAGAGATTTTTTATGTTCTGCACGCAAAAAGCTTTCCGTAATTGTAACCCCTGTAGTGAAAAAAGTGTGAAATAAGGATCGTGGTTGCCATGTGTGGCGATTTTGCCGAATAAGATGTTTTAAATTCTCAAAGTAAAAATAAAAGAATAATAATGATTTTTTTTTTTGTTAGTTTATATTCGTAAGGTTATATTTTTTTTAATTATAATATCGTGTGCATGGGAAATCGGAGGAGGAATGAAATGTTTTATACGCAAAACAATAAGAATTGAAGATTTCCGAGGCTAATATGTTAAAATTTTTTAGTTTGGCGAAAAAATAAAATGGCTCAAATGCCGAGAAAGTGAGTTCTAGCGGTTTGCACAGTTTCCGGCTAGGCGCAATTTACTGAGAGCTTAAGGAAACGGATTTTTGAAAACAAGTGCAAAGGTTTTATTAGAATACAGCGTTAAATTTCAATGATCCGTGCGAAAATAATGCAGTTATTAAGGGATTTCAAGCGATCTATCTTCAGCATTCTCGCGATTTTGAGGAGGATTCTAACGCTTGGCGCTATTTATCGTAATTTAATCGTCTGCTATTTGGGTTATGAATACACCTGCGTATAAGTTTTTGAAATTTTCATTCAGTTGGAATTGTGCATTTTTCAGAGCAGCTTTTCTGCATCTAATGTATTACATCCAGAAAAAAGGATGTTAGAAATATCAATTTTAATTTTGTTTAATCACACTCATGAATAATGATACACTTTCCAACTTAATGAAAGAAGGAACGAAAATAGGGAAGACCCATGGATTATAACTCTTTTTATATATAGCACTTTAGTGCGTATTTAAAAATCTGAAAGTGTGTCAGATTTTCTATGATTCTAGCGCTTGGCGCAATTTAATGAGAGGGTATTTTTAAAAACAAGCGTAGGTTATCTTATAAATAAAAATGAAATTCTGTTTGTCAATTTGTTGATTTGGGTAGTATACAATTCCACAAAAATGGACCTGTCAGCCTGAAATTTTACACAGATATGTAAAATAATATAGAATAAATGATAGTCCACTTTAAAACTTTGAAACTCCACTTTATTTCCGTTCCCGGAATTTAAGAGATTTTTTATGTTCTCCACGCAGAAAGCTTTACGTAATATTAACCCCTGTAGTGAAAAAAGTGTGTGAAATAAGCATCTTGGTTGCCATGTGTGGCGATTTTGCCGAATAAAATGTCTTAAATTCTTAAAGTAAAAATAAAAGAATAATAATGATTTTTTTAGTTTATTTTTTTAGGTTATTTTTTTAATTATAATATCGTGTGCGCATAAGAAATGAGAGCAGGAATGAAATGTTTTATACGCAAAACAATGAGGATCGAAGATATCCGAGACTAATATGTAATTTTTTTTAGTTTGGCGAAAAAAAAATGGCTGCTAGGCCGATTTTTAGAGAGTGAGTACTAGCGGTTTGCACAGTTTTAGGCTTTTTGGCGCAATTTACTGAGAGCTTAAGGGAATAGCATTTTTGAAAACAAGTGTATAGGTTTTCTTAGAATACAGCATTAAATTTTAACTATCCGTGCAGAAATAATGCAGTTATTAGGGCATTTCAAGCGATGTAGCTTCAGAATTCTCGCAAATTGAGTACATTGATTTAACTTGGGGAAATCCGCCAAATTTCAGAAAATTGAAATCTTCGCATTTAGTACATCGAGGTAACGATGAATAAAACATGTCATAGTTGATAATTTAAAAAATGCGGCTGTATTAAGGGATTCCACTTTTCAAATAAATGCCTGGCGGTCGAACCATTTCCCATTTTGATTGCTGCTAAGGCAATGCTTCGAATGATTCCCTGAAAAAACTCTTGCAAAATGGCGTATGCTGGCACTTTGGCGAGGCTTAGATTTGAAACTGGATTTTACTTGAGACTGGTATATACGTATAATAAGACTGGTTATAGATAAAAATGAATGTTGGTATGTGTGTAGGAGGTTGAAAAACTCCAGCACCGTTTCACCGATCACCATGAAATTTGGTTCACCTAAGTCTTTTATCATGGAGAAGGTTTTTATGCTATCCGTTTTCCTCTAACTTTTCACTAGGTGGCACAGCAGAACGTCGAATTCTATTCCGTTTAGCCGTTTGCTATGCGAATATCGTCCAACCAATTTCGATGAAATTTGGTACACGCGAGTATTAGAACACGGAGAATATTTTTCACTATCCATTTTGCTGTAACTTGCCGCTAAATGGCGCTGCAAAGCATCAACTTCTATACCGTTCGACCGACCGGCATAAAATTTCTTATACTTACACATTTGAGCACGAAGAATATATTCTAACTGCGTTACTTTTGATGTTACTCGCCACTAGATGACACTGCAATGCATTATTATTTTAACTCACCACTAGATGACGCTGCAGCAGGCCAAATTTTTGACCATTCAAACGGTGGCTATGAAAATCAGTATACATAGCTATTTGAACAATGAGAATATTTTGGCGTTATCCATTTTGCTATAACTCGCCATATGACGGCGCTGTAGCAAATCATTACTTTAATTAACCACTAGATGGCCCTGCAGTGCATCACTTCTTGACTGTGCGAATGATCGCTATGAAAACAGGTATACATAGATATTTGAACACGGGGAAGAGTTTGGCACGATCCATTTTCCTATAACTTGACACTAGATGTCGCGTCAACACATGAACTTCAAGACTATTCAGCCGATCGTCATGAAAATTCGTATACATCGATATCTGAATGCGAAGAATATTTTTGCCGTATCCGTTTTGCTAAAACTCGCCACTAGATTGTGCTACGCCGCATCGCCTTCTGCACCGTAAAAACGATTGCCTTGAAATTCAGTATGCATGATTATTGAATACAATATAACGCGATATCCATTTTGCTATATCTCTTTATTACAATAAATAGTAATCACAACAAATATTAATATCAAAAAGTCCATTCATTCCCGTGCGAAGAACGGGTACTTCAGCTAGTACTATATATAATTATGTTATACAGACTCCTAATGTCAAATTTTATTAGAAGCAATTAAAGCACAAAAAACAAGAAAATAAAAAGTAAAAGCTTTTATTACCCAAACCTTACAAATACTATAAAGTTTTTCATGAAAGCACTACAAGTGTTTGCTTTAATTTTTTCTAGATAAGACTTTCAAATATCACATTGAGACATTTGAAATATACATAATTAAATATTTTTAAAAATTAGTGAGTATAACTCTTGAATATGTAAAACTGCCTAAATGCTCTCAGGGGTTTTCATGTAAAATATATTGCAGTAATACATATACTTTTTTGTTATTGTTTTTAGCATTGCAGTAATACATTTTCTTTTTTGAGTTAATTTCCAAATCTGTGTTCATACTTAATTTCAGAATTTTCAACAAATTCCGATAAGCCGTTTAGTTGAAAATATTTCTTTAATAAACACCTTCTATATTTTTGTTTTTCTGTGTATCCAGCAAATAGATTTCTCTCTCTTTTTTTTTTTTTTAAATAAATAAATCAACCATGAGATCCGCATTGAACCTTAAGGTACTTGGTATGTGCAGTGGAAGGGGATCTGCGTTTAATTTATAATTAAAGGTGAAATTTTCTTAACATAGAATTGCCATGAAACTCTTGATACATTTCTTAATTACAAAAGAATTTATATTTTCCTTTGCATTATTTTTTTCGGTTTCCTCAATATCTTTTTCCTAAACGTTTTCTCTTGTTTTAGTAGGATCAGTTCTTTCTTGTTTTTTGGTAATATCGGATATATAGGCTGGTAAGCTCGAAAAAATGCACTGGATAGTATTCGGTTCTAATTTATAATGCTTTCTTTTTACAGTTAAAAGTGCCCCATCTGATTTTAAAATAGCATCGTCTTTTAAAAGATCTTCATCTCGAAAATGCTCAATACAAACATACGCATTTTTTCCTGGGGACCAATTTTTTCTTGGAATATTTTTAGTCCATTCGGCCCGCTTTTCTTCGTTTTTTGGGAAAAGTGAAAACTTTTACATTTTTTCCTCTTTTGTAATTAGCTTTACTTACAGCCTGGGACGCAGCAAACGGAAGCATAATGATTGCTAGAACTAAAGAACAGAAATCAATAAAACTAACGCAAAATACGGCAATTTTATATTTTTATGTACTCTATAGCTTAATAACTATTATCAAGTATGTCGTATTAAGAATAGAGATTGCTGACTTACCATAAGTATCCATAAAAGGCACAAAACATCCTAGTTTCTTCTACTTTTCCGTATGATTCTAATGCTTTTAACGGAGAAAAGTCCATCCTCTCTTGTGACGTCACAACACCTCCACGCGTTCAGTACCCAGGCTCGCCTTGTAATTGTCTACTCTCCCCCTCCCTTCCCGGGGGCTCTGATCGTGCATGCTAGCCTACGATGAGATGCATCGAAAAAAATTTTTAAATTAAATTTAGAGGTAGTCAAAATCGGTTTTTATGTCGAAATTTGGCCCCCAAAATTTTTCGGGATCACATTACTTCCTTATACTACGTACAAGGAAGTAAAAAAATATTGGTTTTCAAATGTCAAATTTCATCAAGGCTGTTCTTTTTAGAAATCACAAAACTTTGAACAGCTTTTTCAAAATATTAATTGCGCTAAGTGATGATGTCTTGATTTTTTGTTTACGTTATTATTTTCAACAAGTGGTATTCAAACTATGGGCTGATTCCACTTGCTGTCCAAAAAAAATGCCCTATAGTTTGCTTAGTGGATAAAAAAAAATGTAAATAAATTTAATTGAATACACAAATACATCAATGACAAACTTTCCTGAGAAAAAAAAAATATTGGTTTTCAAATGTCAAATTTCATCAAGGCTGTTCTTTTTAGAAATCACAAAATTTTGAACAGCTTTTTAAAAATATTAATTGCGCTAAGTGATGATGTCTTGATTTTTTTTTTTAACGTTATTATTTTCAACAAATGGTATTCAAAATATGGGCTGATTCCACTTGCTGTCCAAAAAAAAATTCCCTATAGTTTGCGTAGTGAATAAAAAAAA
This sequence comes from Cheiracanthium punctorium, assembly GCA_038373885.1. Taxonomy (NCBI): domain Eukaryota; kingdom Metazoa; phylum Arthropoda; class Arachnida; order Araneae; family Cheiracanthiidae; genus Cheiracanthium; species Cheiracanthium punctorium. The sequence goes on along the minus strand of JAWZYV010016746.1, from coordinate 537,270 downwards.
ATTGTAAATAAATTTAATTGAATACACAAATACATCAATGACAAACTTTCCTGAGAGAAAAAATATTGGTTTTCAAATGTCAAATTTCATCAAGTTTTCAAATGTCAAATTTCGGGGAGGAGGGTGCCCAGGCCCCCCTCACTACGTCCCGGTGAGTTTTACTGTGTACTGTTCTTTCTGGAAATAATGCACCTTTTGAACAGCTTTGTAAAAGCTTAATTGCGCTAGAGAGCCCAGAATTTTTAGAATGTCTCTTTACAAGTTGTATTGTGACCTGTTACAAACAATGAACCTATAGGAGTCACCAAACATTGAGGAAAAACTGCTAAACATACGGAATTTTGCAATATTTCCCTAAAAAGGTAACTCCTCGGGTCATTTTTGAAGTCGATTTTTGCGCTCATGATTTTTTTCCAAAAGCTGCATGTGACATACAGCTTTACTGTTTATAGTAGTCCATAGTGCATTGAGTGAATAAGCGTAATTAATTTTTTCGTGTATTTAACGTCATTGGTTTGTTTTTAACCCTTTAACGCGCAGTGTTCCCGCTCTGGGAACACCAAACTCTGACGTTTTGACTGTTGCCAGTCACGAAGAATAGATTTGATTTCTATAAAAAATAGTTGCGGGTGACACAGCTCCACGAGAATCCTTTACTTTTTAGCACGCCATTTCCCGTAAAAAAATGTCACGATTCTTTTTAACAGCATTGACATCTGCTGAAAAATGGAAGAATGCGAGAACAGCCGGATAGATTGCCCAATGCTGAAAAAAAGGGCAGCCGTTGCCATCGCTCGACTTAACTACCAGCAAGATGGCGGACGATCGAAGCGTTCATCGCGTGCCACAGATCTAGAGACCCTTTTTTGACGCAGCTGGCTGTGCCGGCACCGCCAGCTGTCGATGGACTGTCGAGCGACCAGCTGTCCAGCGATGGCAACGGCTGACCTTTTTTCAGCATTGAGAAAGGATTTCGCCTCAAAGGGTTAAAGCTGTTCCAACTTCTGGGTTTAACGCCAAAAAAGTTCGAAAATACAGATAAATGGAAAATGAACAGATACTTTTTTATTAAATAAACCATTATCCTGTGCGTTTTCACCCCTTTAGAAAAAACACTACGAACAATGGAATCTCTTTCAAAAATTCATACACTCTCAGCGAAAAGCTCAATTGATAACCATCAGACGTACTATATAAGAAAAAGGTAGAGAGAAAGTGAGAGAGAGAGAAAAAAAAGTGACGTCAATTTGTGATAAAGCCTCGTCAATGTTCTACATCGGGCTAAGCATCTGGGTCATAGGTTACCTGCATTCATAGCTACTTGCGGATCACGTTTTGAACTTATTCTGTTAGCCGCTTTATTTATGTCTTTATTCATTGTTTTCGTTTCAACTCTTCGCTCTTTTTATTTATTTTTTATTTATTTAAATTTTTCTGCTTGTTTGTTTGTTGGAGCAACCTAGAAGTAAATTCAAAGCCGTCACGATTTCAGAAGAAGGGGGATACCGTACCACTGACTCTCACTTTCTTTTCTCTGAAGGGTAGGGGCAAAGGAAAAAGAAAAAAAAAAGTAACAAAAGGGTGAGAGAAGGAAGAACTATACGTGGGTGGTAAATAAAAAAAAAAGTAGTTGTGTTGTGTTGTTTCGTTACGTGGTGGTGAGAAGTCGCCCTTGCAGGGTATGTGTGTGTTCTTGTTTCGAATTCCGAATCAGCTAGCGATGGCAGCGGAAGGGTGTTCTATGAACGGGTTGAGATGTTTAATTATTGTTAGTTCATTGTTATTCATTAGATGATGACTTTCTTTTTTCTTATGCAGTTAATACCTTTTTCTTATTAGCTGAATATTTGATATCCACGAATAGTAACTTACGAGACTGATCCTTTGCTTGAAGCACTAGTTTTCTATTTCAAGTCACCCCCCCCCACACACACACACACTTAAATACTTTAAAGTGACCAACCGTTCCATACTTTGAGGTTTTGTCCTGTACTTAAAAGTATTGACCCGTATTTCCATTGTGATCACCTTCAGAAAATAGGCTTTCTATACTAAAAATTTCGATTTTGACGGCCACCCAATTTCTTTTTTCTTTTTTTGGTTTTAAATTTGCGAAGAACATTGAAAAATGAAATCTGTGCAAGTAAAATGTGTCTGTGTGATTGGCAACGTTATAATCTACTACATGTAGATTGGCGTTAAAAATTAATTCGAAATTTAAACACTGTTATTTTCATAAATTTTAATGTCACATATTTGTTTATGTATTCTTTAAATGGTTTCTGTAGCAGGTATTTAACAACTAACGTTAATATTTTTAAGGGGCAGTTTACCCAAAATTTGGTCAAAAAATCAATATTCTTTTTTAAATATTAAATGAAAGTCTGTTAAATTTTGAATATTTTGACATGTTATTTTTAATCATACGCTAATAATATAACGAAATATTGTTCATACACTCAGCCCAATTTTATTGGTAAACAAACTCTTTAAGTGGTTTTTTCTCCGAGTTCATTTTTCCTTCACTTTCATGTTTTAAAAATGCTAAGGCGTTGTTTTTTCTTTTCTTTTTTTGTATTTGGGATAAAGATTTAATTTTTTTTTGTACACATTCTTTCTTGTATAGCTCATAAATCTTCGCATGGAATTTTTTTTTTCTTTTTTTATTTCAGAAATTATATGAAAATATTTAATGTTTTTGAACTGAAAAAACACTCAAAAAACTGGTGTTAAACGATAAATTAAATCTCAGTTCCCTGTGTTCTTTACGACGAAGGGCTTGGACTGATGAAGTTCAAAACAATTTTTGAACGAAACGCGTATCCTCTTTCCTTTTACTTCTTATGTGTGTTTTTTACAAAGTTTTTTAATTACTTTATTTAATGTTTTTATTGTTTTATGGTTCAAAAAACAATATGTTAACCATTAAATTAAATTGGGAAGAAATAACTGTTTTAATTAAAATTTTGTCCTCAATTGTTGTTTTATATATTTGGGGACAAACTGAAAAAAGTTCTGAAATTGAGGACTGTCCCCGAAACGTTTGGTCTCCTTAATCATGGTACACAGCAAAATATTTCTTCATCACATATAGTACGAATCCCTTGTAGTACGGAATCTTCTAAGGAGGAATTTTTTTTCAACTTTTTTATTGCAGCTTCTTCGATTTAATTCCATTGTCATTAGATAGTTCTTTATCACTAAACATTTCCAAATTGGCCTGTTTTACATTTGCGGAACAGGCTATATATTCCAGTTAAAGTATAATATAATTTTGCTGTAAAGAACCATAGTTAAAGTAAATACCAATATTTTTTTACACGGAGATAAAATAAAAAACACTTAAAATATCAAAAAATATCAGTGACCAAGAATTAACCCAGTAAACTGGGGGGTAAATGAGCATATTTTTTAAAATAATTATAAAAATAATGAAGAAAAAATATGCATGTATGAAAAGCTTAGACCGTCTGTAGTTAAGAAACAGCACCAACAAAATTGTTTTTTTCAAAAATGTTTCACTGAAATGAATCTTGAAAAAACATCATGATTTTCAGAGGCAGCCCTTTTGAAGATTTGAAGATGCTTTATAAAAGTGTAAAAAGTTTTTTTTTCCTCTTGCTTGCTTTATAATTACATTGTTTTTTGAATTTGCTGTAAGAAAATGAACGTTTAAGCATGATTTGACATAATTTAGCTGTTTTGTAAAAAAAAAAAAAAATCCTATAAGGTGAGTGACCCTTATTTGCTCCAGAAACTAAGTGATCTGTAATTCTCCTGTATGACCCTATATCAGTATAAAAATTATATTAAACGTTATATCAGTTGTATCTAAAAATCCATGCACAGTCTTGTGTAATATATATTTGAAAATCTTTTTTTTTTTTTTTTAATCGGACAAAATTTTTCATTTTTGAAAATGTAGTAGAGGTTTTAGAAAAATAATTTTTTTAATTATTTGTTTTTTAAATTTTACTTAAATGTGCAGTTTAAAATGATTTATTATTTCAAAATGTATTTTTAGTTGAACGTTGAAATATAATGTTTAAAATTAAAAAATTATTGAAATGGTAAACTTCTCCCTTTCTTTTCCTTAGCAACTTTTTAACACTGAATTTTTTAATTATTTGTTTTTAAATTTTACTTAAATGTGCAGTTTAAAATGATTTATTATTTCAAAATGTATTTTTAGTTGAACGTTAAAATATAATGTTTAAAATTGAAAATTATTGAAATGGTAAACTTCTCCCTTCCTTTTCCTTAGCAACTTTTAAACATGTAATCCAAGTACTCATGCACGCATCATGAGGACTGATTGAATTGTGGCTCCTCAATCACCATTTAATTATCAGCTAACATTATTTCACGAAAACAGGATACGGAATATTTTTTTTCCCCCTTGCATATCCTCCCCCGATGAAGTTTTATTTCAAACATCGACTACAAACGCGCGAGATAAGGAACGATCCCGTGCGCATTATTGTGGCGTTTCTGAATTGGAAACGTTGTTGTTGCCAAAAAAGAAAGAAAAAGAAATTGAAAAAATAATCTTTCCCTGCGAGTTTGTTTTGCTATTAAAACGCGAAGGTGCTGGGTTGGGTATATCGGAGAGAGAGAGAAAGAGGTCTTTAACACTGCGCCCGAGTTTTATCAGCAAAGTGTGGGTCCTAACGCGGAAGCATCGCAGTTTGTTGCTGTTAGAAAGGTCTTGGCTTATTTTGCACGGTTTCTTATTCTTAATGGAAGGTTTTTTTTTTCTTTCATAAGCATTATTTTCTTGAGGGCGGTAGGGTCAGGTGGGGTAAAATGGCCATAAACTTAACTTTTTTCAACTTTACTAAGCTACACATCTAAAATGATACAACATATTTAAAAAAAATTTTACGGATATTCTACATTGGACTATTTGACAGTAACTACAAATTTTTGTTTTTTTCTAATACAAACATTAAAACTGTTTGATCATTAATTCTCTTTAGCTTCTTATTACGATCATTTTACCCCATGGTGTGGGGGGAAATGATTATAGATGAAAAAATGAAACAATTCATAGAAAATCATATTATATCAATAAGATCAACTGGAAAATAGATAACAAATATTTTATTACAGTTTTACATGGAATTTTAATTTAGCTATCAGAACTTATATCCTCTACTGCCGAAATTTGGCTCATCCAGTATTTGAATTATCCGTTCAGTTTGAACGTCTCGACATCATCATTTTCTGGCAATGTACACGTTTTCAAAAAAAGATTTTCCAAAGTATTAAATTGTAAATAGCTCCTTTTCTGCAGACAAAATCTGTCCAAAAATGTTTAATAAAACTTTTACCACAGCACTTAAGAGACAGCAGATATTTTGCCCGAAAGAGGTGCTACGGTCATGCCATTTTGAACTCTTCTTTCAACTCTTTTTAAATAAGAATTGGAATTTTTCTTCACAAAATTTCAAGAATAGCATACTTTCTTTAATTCATGGTCTTCAACATCATGCTTTTCTTCAAAATGCTTTTCTTCAATTTTCTTCAAAACACATCCTCTGTTAGCATTTATTTATAAATGTATGATTCCAGTATCGTAAATTTTGGGTTATTTTTCTTATTTTCAGGTAAAAATAAAAGTAGAATAACGGAATATATTTTTTTTATTCATGTTATCACTATTAATACCTTATAAAATATATTACAGATGAAAAAAAAAAATTCAAAATGATACATGTGTTCTTTAAGTGCAAGCCTAGCAGTATGATCGTTTCACCTCGCTTTCTTTGAACTACTCCAAAATAAAAAATACTACGAACACAAATTACCTTGATACAGAAACATATTCCTCGAGAATGATAGTGGGCTTTGTATTATCAAAATTTCAAGAACTTTAAATCGCAAAAACAGTGCACACAGAATTTTCTCTTGGGGGGGGGGGTGTAAAGGTATAAAGATGTGACACCAAGCTCCTGAAAAATTTTTTAACAAATAATGTTTTTCTCGTAACCACCGTTTATAAAGTCTTTTACTGCATGTTTTGAATTATACTTTTATTTACTTACCTTAACAGGTGAAAAGAATAATCTGGTAGCCTTATAATGTATTAAAATGTCAAAAAGTACAGGATGATTTCACGAAGTTAAGTTGATAATTTTCTTTGGGTGGGGTCCAGACCCCTGGACCCCTCCCTTGTGTGCGCCACTGCACAAAAATGCTACAGCAAAGTAAATTTTAACTTTATATAGATAGAGTCAAACATGAAACTGTAAGTGTTGCCATTACGTATTAAAAGAATATTATCAAATCAAATAAATTAGTTTTAAAATATTGCTTATAATATAAATGAGCTAAACAAAAATCAGTATTCCAATAAACCAATGCATTTGACATTTATTGTCTGCTTTTTGTAGACTGTTCATTTTACCCCACCTAACCCTATACTTCAGGTGGTATACATACTAAAACATTCTATCATATAGTATATCTCGGCGTATAACACGCACTTTCAACTTCGGAAAATTACTTCATTTTTTTCGTGTGCGTGTTATACACTGAATAAAAAATGCATAATATAAAATATGAAAAATGAAGTGCTTCACCTATCGTAAATTTACTGATGCGTGTTATACGCCAGAGCGTGTTATACAGTGATTACTTTATACTCATTGCCCTTTAAATCTTTTTGGAAAAGGGTGAACTTGAAAAGATGTTTTTCCACTACGATCAGTTTAAACGGTGGCGTTTCGCCTTTTTGACCTAAAACCAGGCCCGGACTGGCTCCTTTCGGGAGCCCTTCGGTTAGAGATTGTAAAGGGCCCCGAGAAATTTAGAGGGATTAGAATATTAGAATATTTATTACTTGAAAATTAGGCATCCGTGCCTAAAAACCATATTGAACTATTTTAAAGCTGCTGGGCCCCCTCGAGCCTCGGGATCTGTATGGTCTGCAGCGCCACTGTGTAAAATCTTAAAATTTCTCACATAAATTATGAAATTACTCTTTTTTTTTTTCAACGAGCAGGCACTTGTCGATTAGGCATTATCCACTACGACTGCGAGAAGGTCTTGTGGCCATTTTATTATGGGGCACCCAGTGATCGGTCAGCGTTACTGCCTATGAAAGGACAGACAAGTTAACATCCGGGATTAACCCACATATATATTATTCTAATGCATGCCAAATTACTCTAATAATAGAGTAGTATCTCCATTTCTGGGAGACCTCTCTGGGGGCCGGGGACCCTATGTAATCATCAATCATCCGACCTGGCCAGTTTCATAATTACAAAATTATTAGTCTTTATTGGAAACATAAATCCAATGCCATTACTTAGGTTTTATAGTCTGCTCGCTGTTATGATCTTGAGTTCGCGTGCCAGCCTTGCGGGGTGGTAGGGGAGGGGGCATTGCACAGAATGAACGAAACCGCCACTCCCGCTCCTTTCTGTTCAGTGTAACTCACGACTCAGAAGTGATAGTGCGGTAAATCGTGTGTTTATAGAGTTTATTTAGACCCATCGATTCTAAATTATCACAAATAACATCGTAAGTGTAATTTGAACAATATTTAAATTTTAAAATAACCAGGAAGCGTATAAAAAGTTATAAAAATCCAATACGTCGGCCCCAGCTCGTGCTAGAACCAGCCAGAAATATAAATCACGGCAATTGTCGAAAAGAGTGTGGTTACGGTCCACGCACAGGCACCCCAATGTCCGGCGGTGAGCGAGCGAGGCGGTTCGCGACCTTCGCAAACAAGGCCTGCTGACTCAAATATTGAGTCATCCTATGTAAGCCGGTTTTAAACGTAAAATTAAAAGTTGTGTAGCAATATTACGATTGTGGCTGCTTATCATCAGTTTATAAAATTTATTACTTCTTACATTTATCTTGATTTATTATTGATTACGGATTAAATATGACAATAAAAATGAATTTATGCCAATAAAAATTGTGATTACAGCTCCAATGTTTAATACTTATATATATATAATTTTAACTTTTGTTCTGAAGATATGTTTTTAAGCACTCATAAATTTAATAAAATGATGATAAGCAACCAGAATTTTAATTTTATTCTAAAAATTTTAAATTTTTACCTAAATCAGCCTATTTAATATGACGTAATCCTTAAGCCAGCAGGCCTTAGTTGCGAAGGTCACGGGCGGTTTCGAAAACGTCTGAAAGCTGCCAAGGAACGCTTAGTAATCGACGCCGACTCCGCGAGCACCTCTACTAAACTTTTATAAAATTGTATAAAATGAACGGCAAAGCAAGCCCTGTAACAATCGAAAAAAAAAAAAAAAGTGTGATCTTCTAATCAGCAAGGAGAGCTAGGTCTGTCGCTCTGGCACGGTCAAGTGTAGAGGTCGTTTTTAGTTGTTTATTTATTTATTTATTTATTTTTTTTTTTCAAAACAGTAACGTAGCTGCAAGGGTGCAAGGAGGGGCATCTGTTCCCTGACGCAGCACCCACGGGGCGCTAAATTGTATATGAAACTTTCCTACTGTATTTTGGCAAATAGGAGGAAGCGCAAAATCTTCAGTTGTCCCCAGACGCTGAAACCCTAGCTACCCCTATGTTTCAAAACCTGGGATAAATTCGCCATTCTTACTGTTGAATATATAACATGACACGTAAAACTTTCAGTTACGCTACGTTTATGCAAGAAAGAGTGTGCCATAGGGGCTTAACTGTCACCATTTAGAATGGAAGGCCGCAGGGCTTACCAATAACAGATGTCGCAACAGCTCAGCAATTATTTCAAAATTAATTATTCATAAAATTTCTGATTGTTTTTCTCTAACATTAAAAAATGTTTCCAATGAAAGAAATAAATTTTGTTTTTTGGTAACAAATGTGAACTGCATTAAGTATACAAGTAATAATAAATTGATGATGTAATTAAAATGAAAAGTTAAATTTCCATTCCAATTTAGAGAAAAATTTTAATATCCATAGAAACTTTACAAACGCGTACATTAAAAATAGTCATTTACACATTGCTTTAATAATGATGACGTCATGATTGTTGAATTGAAGAAGCTTAAGTGGCAATAATGGATTCTGTTACTACGGTAACCATAACGTTTATAAAACAGGTTATAATTAATTATTTATTTTAAGTCAACAAAGATGAGGAGTTTGCGTATTTTTCGTTAACACAATAAGAATTAATTTACTGCCTGAAGATCTTTTTTTGTTTTTACTTGCGCGAACCTCTGGCAGAGAAAGCGCCCTCTAGTGCAACCCGATTTGAAGTTATTTTTTAACTGTACTGATACCTATCTACCCTTGTATTTTGATTCACGGTTAACATCTTGTTTTGAAAATAAAAGTTCATTACCTCATCAAACCCACCAACCTACGTACGAGGTGCTACGTATCAACATCTCAAGACTGCTCGTCAAAAAACGTCGCAGCACCATTTTCACTTCGCACTTGTTTACAATAATGAATGGGGCGCACTTATCTGTTTTTTCTCAGCAGGGAATTGCGGATACACACGTAAACACGTCTCTTAGAGAGTCGGCGGTTGGTTTGCGTTGCTGATAAATTCGCAAGTCATTCCGTTTCGCACCTGACCAGGTCAATTGCGATTGACTCAGACGGATCGGTTTTTTCGTGCCCTTTTTCTTTTCGGATGTCTTCTCTTGTGACGTCATAGTGTAGTAGTTCGTTTAAAAAAAAAAAAAAAGTCGAGCGAAGTATCTGTGATTTTGCAAGTATTATCTCGGTGGTGTTGTGATTCAGGTCTGTAATTTCTGAAAAGAAAAAGTATTTGATGACATATTAAGACTAGACATAAAAAATAGTGGATTGCCCCACAAAAGCATAGTATTAAAAAAGAAAAAAGAAAAAATTCGAGATGAATCAATCCTCTATCCACTTGAAGCTTTGAAATGATTACAGAAATTCTTCCAAGATGGCTGTACACCCTCCCAAGAAGCATTCGAATAAAAGCTAAACTTCCTAAGTTGGTTTCGTATGTTAAAAATTATTTATCATAAAATATGAATTAAGCTATGTTTAATTATTTATTTTTTCTGGCGAGTTTTTCTTTTTTCAAAAACTGATTATTTAATCGGAAAGCTAAAATAGTGAATTTTACTTATACTCGAATAATTTTTTGAGGGTGTGTACACTTCGCTCTGATCAGAGTATATCTTGATAATATACATTTTCAAAACATAACAATTTGTACAAAAGAATAAGACAAATTTTAGAAAGTGGAATCTTGTTATTGACTTCTATTCCAATGATGTAACCATATTTAAGCCTTGTATAAAGCTCTTAAAATAAAAAGAAAGCGTGTAGCTTAAAAAAAATCCCTTGATAATTTACAGTGTTAATTATTTTTTTTAATGTTTTCCTTTACTTTTATTGCTGAAGATAAAGCCCGTTGTGGAGCAAATTAAAACAGGGGCTAGAAAAAGAATTAACAAAAATATATCTTAACTCAGTATATTTAATCTTTGCCCACTTAAAATAAATAACATCATATTCAATTTTTATAATATGCTGACATTGGAATTCCATACTCTGCGGAAACTTTTCGCATTCGAAAGATTTCGTATGGTGGGAACATCCTCCCCTATATCAATGCTTCATGCATAGAAAATCATTTTATTTGTGAAAAAATTAAACTGGGTTATCTAGGAAAAACTATTTTAAGCGAATTGGAATCCCAATTTTCCCTTCAAAGCCGTCAATGTCACTTGCGACACCTAATTTTGACACGCAAATGATAAGCTTTTTTAGTCTCGGAAATAAAATGAAGCTTACAATAGTGAAAAATCATTAAAAATCAGAAACTAGGGGGGGATTTTGAGATTTTAAAACTTTTTTCGCAGAATTTTTTCTAATTTTTTTTTTAAACATAATTATGAAAAATTTCAAACCGATCGCTCCAACGGTGTGAATTTTATTACGTTTTTAGACAATAACTTTTTAATCTGCTTAGATTAATGACGGTAAAAGTTTTGTTTTAGAGTTGTTGAACCGTATTTGTGACAGTGAATCGGTGAATCAGTGAGTCGTTGAGTCAGGGATCAGCATAACTATATAGTAGGATATATATAGTAGGATAATATTTGATAGCGTTAGGACGGAATGAATCATTTTCTATTTCCTTGCACGAAGTACTGATATTCCCCCAAAAATCAGATACTCAGATTTTGACAGAAATATCCATTTAGACCATAATTGAATCCGTTTTGTCAAGTTTTGTTGTGACGTTTGTACCCTACGCTTGTATACCTCTCAAAAAGGTATTCGAGTATAAGCGAAATTTCCCATTTCAACTTTGCGAATAATTATTGAGCTTGAAAAAATGCACAACTAGACAGAAATATGGAAAGTTATAATTATACATAGCCTAATTCATATGCTATAATAAATAATTTTTAATATTCGAAAATGTAGGAAGTATATCTCTTATTCGAATACTTTTTTGAGAGGGTGTATATTATTTGTACCTCGCGAACGATTATCTATAAATTTGTTGAAATTTTGTATTTAAGGCTGATGTAACATCCAGTTTGAGAACGTCCCTCTTTCATTGCGATCGACTGAGTAGCTTATTTACAGGGTCACCCGAAAGGCTTTCAATACAATCCGGACAAGTCCGGGAAAGCGATCATCGCAGTGATTTCCTATGGAGAAAACTGCTTTTACAAATACAGTCAACTTCGGATATAGTGAACTTTCGGCTATAGTGAACGGAAACCATTAGTCCCGATTCACATGCAGTATCTTTGTTTACCATGGGGACACTTCGGTTTTAGAGAACTTCGTTATAGTGCACGAAATTTGATGATCCCCAGAGGCTCACTATAACCGGAGTTGACTGTACAAGGCCTTAGAACTAACGATTGAATATTTTTCGACGATTCCTTCTCTTTTTTATTCTGAAAACATTCACTTTAAATGCTATTACTGTACAAGTATTCTCCAATGCAGTTAAGAGAAAATTAATTTCATTACCATACAAGAGTTTCTCTAATGCAGTAATGCAGTTAGAATAACATTAATTCCATTAATGTACGTAACAGTATTTACTTTTTTTTGTGTGAATTTAGCAGATCTCTGTAATTTAGCTTTGGAACATGTTCCAAAATTTTCAACAGTTCCAGTACTTTTAGACAGTAATATATGGTGATTATTATTATTCTTATTATAATTATTAATGACTATGTCATTTTATCTCTCACCCCCCCTTTATTGAAAATTGTCCGAAAAAAGTGTCCCAAAAAAGCGAGATAAAAATGCGACATAAAAGTAGGAATAAATTCTTTATTGAATTGCTTATTTTTTTTACTGTAATGTCTTATCCTCCTGAATTCTGTATCCCTCAATAAACATTTATATGCTTAACTGTAACTGTGCTCGCGCACGCATTCTTTTTACTTCTTCTATACTTTTTTCCTTCTTGATGTTACCTTGCTATGTAATGTGCCTGTTTCTCCCGTTCTAAATAATAAAGTAAATGTTACGTTAAAATCCCACGCTTACTATGTTTGTGCCATAACTCTGCTAACATTTCTAAAAGGTTATGAACACAGATGGTTTAGTTTATTTATTCGATGATTTTTAACGTTCGTTTCAAGGCTGCATCATTCATCCTCAAAATGGCGACTGGAACTTGGCGAATTCAAACGCCGAATAAAGATAATTACGAAACATGGAAACATAAAGCATGGACTCATAAAATTAAGGATGCATCAAGAATAACTTGTAAAAGGTGTAAACGTATCGGGCACTGGGTTAGCGAATGTGAAAGTGGAAAAAAGAATAATTTTAAACATAAGCCTGGGATTCTTGTCCACCCTGGATGACTTGCCAATAGGGTTACCAGGCGAAATACAGCAACCCTACTCGCCGAAAAAGCTCTCTCAACAATATCAAATAATGAAAAGCAAAATTTTTGGTGTGTTAAGATAGATACTAAAAATGATATAAGTTACTTCAGTTAGCATCGACCCACGTTTGTAATTGCAAGGAAAGATCAGGAAACCCTCCTTCTTTAGTCGATGAAATAAATGTATAGGAAGAATAAAAGAAAAAGGGGTGAGAGATAAAATGACATAGTCAATTAATATCGTTTTAATATGACAATAATGAAACTAAAAAATTAGGGAGGGTGGGTCCTCCCCCTGACGAGGCTCGAATTCCGAATATTATTATTCATATCTACCCAAACAACAATCATCTTTAGTATGAATCCAAAAACCTTATGTGAATCCGTATCCCATAGGGCAAAATGGGGTAGTTTGCAGCTTTAGATATTGAGATACAGATCCCACAACATGCAGCGTATTTCAAGTTTCAATACTGCAGAATAATAACTAAGATTTTAAAACTGAAATAAATATTACTTATTTCTATTTGTCACATCGTCGGCCAGATTAACCTTCAGTACCCCAGTCTGACCACCCTTCCTCTAGTATACACCGTGATAAATGATAAATCTCTATCAGGTAAGAAACTTTCAGAAAAAATTCTTTAAAAATCGAAAATTTAGCAGGATGTGTCACTCTTCGAAAATTTTAGCTGAGCAACTGTATGTTAAAGAATTTTTTCAGAAAGTTTCATAAAGGACACTGTTTTGTTTCATTTATCACGAGGATGTGTCACTCTTCGAAAATTTTAGCTGAGCAACTATATGTTAAAGAATTTTTAAAGAAAGTTCCATAAAGGACACTGTTGTTTCATTTATTACGGTGTGTAATACTGCTTATGAAGAATCGTCCTGAATTTTTTTCAATTCCCTATCGCGATTAAATTTTATTTTCCTTTGCGAGTGAAGTCGATGAGGGAAATTTCCCTTCTTCGAAAAACACCCTTTGGTATACCTTGTAAATTTCAGGTAACTGCAAAACGGCACAATTATGGCAACGCGAGCGTGGGCCTCCCCCGCGTTTTACCCATCTCAGTAATCCCTCAGAAATCCTTCGTCGGCTTAATAATTCCAAAATTTTGAGAACAATATAGAAAATTTGCTGTCCGATTCTTACAATCAGTCCGTAACACCCGGCTAATTAACGCCCGCACACGTGCCGTCTCCCACCAAGGCAGCTTTCTCACTCATTATTTAGGACTTAAAGATTCCAAGTAACACACCTTGTTAGCTGGACAATAGAAATTTCAAAACCCCCGGAGTCGAAAATCAGAATAATTACTTACTTACTTACTTTACTCTTCCAAAGAATTTGCGAACGGAAGAATGGCAACGACGACGACGACGCTGAAAAGAGGCCCTTAAAAATCTCATGATCCCCCTCCTTCCTTCATCGTCTGCTTTCTCGAGAGTAGAATTTTCTCACTTTAAATTCTAAACGGATTAGAGTGATTATTGTAAAATCAGGTGAGAAATATTGTGTGTAGCTGAGCGTTATGAGGATACATAATGCATTCTCCCTGTTGTCGCGTTATGAGTTTTCTGTTGCCAAGGAAAAGGTTAAGAAGATAAATGTTTCACACTCTGGATTATGTTCATGTGATTACAGTTTTGCAGGTAATTGATAGGTAACTCCTGGAGGTATTTAGGAAGTTGAAGCGATTGAAAATGGACTTGGATCTATGTTATGTTATGCCTCGGCGAATGCAGAAAAGTTTTCAAGGGATGGGGGCGGGCCCTGATCTTAGCACGGGCATTTTGGGGTCCGTGCCCTGCGCAGATAGGCCTAAAAAATGAGTTAACGGCTATGTACACGGGCACAAAATTAGAGCCAGCTATTATGCGGGGGGAGGGCGGATCCAGAGATTCTCTTTTGGGAGGGGATAAATTTTGAAAAAAACTTATTTCACCCAAACAAAATATACAATAAAGCAAAATTTTAGTCTGAACCAATGTAAAAACTTTCGGAAGGGCTATTTGGGTAATTATTTGGGAGGGGCTAAGTGATTAAAAAAGATCACTTTACATATTCAAAGTGCATAATGAAGCAGAATGTTACCCTTTAGAGCAATCTCTTTTGGAGGGGCTGAAGCCTTATAGCCCCTTCCCTGAATCCGCTACTGGCAGGGGCATTAAATTTTGAAAGTGCCCTGGATACAAAAAAGTTATAGTCAGACCCTGGAGAGCGGCGATAGGTAGGGCGAAGCATATTTTTACAAATTTCTGCGTTTCCCTCCTCTTCACTATTTAAATAGAGTCTAAAATTCGTATTCTACCGACACCTCCTAGATATACAATGCCCGAGAACGGAAAATTTTACGTCATCACTAGTTTCGCTAAAATGACGTCATCACACATTTATTTTCACAAAGTAAAACTATTCAAAGTTTGTGGTGAGTTTACTCCCGAATGAAATATTTTAATGATTTAAGATAGAAAATTTAATTTTACAGCAAATAGGAAATTTTAACAATCTCTAATTATACAATGTGATATAGAAATAGATCATAATAAGTCATTTTTATCGAAAAAGTATTTCAATTTTTATCTTTAACTTAAGATATTTTCTAAAATTTGTAACACTCACCAGAAATTTTAAATAGTTTTACTTTGTGAGAAGAAAAAAACAAAACAAAAGAACCAAAAATTGTGATAACGTCATTTTAAAAGACCTAGTGATGACGTAAAAGCTTCTGTTCTGGCCTTCTATATCTAGGTGGTGTTGATTCTACGCGTCAAATAAAATTTGTATTTTCTTACATGAAAATTAGTTAACTAGGAAGTTTTGTGTGCCCCCATAGTTTAGCATAGGTTTTTGACGAATTCTCCAGAAATATTGGTGCTATCGCTCAGATAACTTCAGTTTTGGGTACTTATTTTTGGCTCCGAATTTGGTGATATTACGCCAAACTTAAAAAAATTACGCCATTTATTTTACGATATTTTCCTAACACAGCTGGCTGCGCGGCCGCATAGCCAGTTATGCTAGAAAACTTTTTATATCTGGTAAAATTTTTCAATAGCACTAAAAAATTTTAAATCTTTAAGCAAACTGGGACTGTTGCACACTGAATAATAAAATTTACAAAATTAATACATTTTTTAAAAATTTCAATATAAAGTTTTCAAAATTTATTTAAAATTTTAATCTTTTTTACCGTATACTGTTTTGAGCAATGGATTCTATAGGTGAGTATTTGGCTATAATTAGCGTTTGCGCGTAGACTAAAGGGGTACCCAGACCCCTCCCCTCTCCCTCCCCCTTATATAGTCTATGGTTTAAAATAATGGTAGCTTCGGACTTGTAGGTGTTGATTGTAGATCGTTTTTCACCCGCTGAAAAAAACTCTGGGGACTGCAGACACAATATATTTCTTTCGAATGGCATCTTGCCTCGTGTTTACTTTCAGTTCTCACTTTACTGGCTGTGTAGATGAAGGAGCTTTTCGCAGCTGAGGAAGGGTGGAACTTTTGTACCAGTGTGTTCTTTACAAAGCTCATACTTAATTTTAACTTTTCAGCATCAGATTTTGGAGAGTTTTTATTACGGCGGGTTATTTATCAAAGGCTACACACAGAAATATAACTCGCGTACTATTTATTTGGAGTTATTTAAAAAAAAACATGTTTAGTGCGGTTTTGTTTCTTTGTTACTGAAAGAGTTATTATTTATGTCATTGTTCTATTTATTTATTTATTTATTTATTATTGTAAGTTTTTCTAAATGATACTTGTTCATTTTATTATTTAGTTAAATGAATTTATTTATATTAATGCACTATCCTCTTATTAATAAAAAATACTTCAAAAAGCTGATGTTTAAAAGATAAAGTACTTACAACTTTTCTCTAAGCTGTAAAATAACACATATAAAATGATACTTATCAAACTGTGTAAATGCTTTCACAGAAAAAAAATTCAGTCTTCTTCAGGAACAGAAGTCCACACACAGACTGGGACTTGGGACCTAAAAAGGTAAACAAAAAAAAGAGCGAGAGAGAAGAGCGAGTTGCCAAGCGGATAAAGGAAAAAGCAAGAAACCAGGGAGAATAAGAGAAGGGTAGGGAAGGCTAGATGAAAACAAAATATGGACTAAAAGTAAAATAAAATATGCAATAAATAAATAAATAAAAAGAAAAGAAAATGGCGCAGATTAGTAACATGCAAAAGCAATAGACAAGCAGAACAACAAAGTTTTAATTACTTTATTCTCCTTTTTCCCCATTCAACTTTGATTCTGTTTCGTTTTCTTATATTTTACTTGTACGGAATGGCAACTTGCATCATGTTTACTTTCAGTTCGCATTTTTTAGCCGAATGATCTCTTTAAAAGACATTATACTTTTTCGTACATATATTTTATTAAATATCAATTTACATATGCTTCAGAATTATTTGGAAAATACAGAAAATGTTGATCAAAAGACTTTATTTTTGGTAAAAAAAAAAAAAAAAAAAAAAAAAAAAAGATTGAAGTTGGTTATATTTGCAAGTATACCCTAAAAATGAAGTGCATTTAAAAAGTATTTTTGAAATAGCTGACTGGTCGATTTTTATTTATATTAACTAAATCAGAACGCAAACATAGATTTTTACCGTAGAAGAAAAATGAAAAAAAAAAACTTTTTTATTTTCCATTGATAGTAAAAGTACAGTGAATATCCGTCACTTACATGTTTTTTGTAACTAAATACTTTATACTCCTCGTAAAACAAGCTCAAAAACTACTTTTGAAGAGAAAGACTTTTATAAAATGTCTTTGAAAAAGTTTTTCAATGTATTTCTGTGGTCCTCCTATGTAACTCTATACCTTAACGTTTTTAATATTTCTGATTCATAAGATCGTTTCGGGAAACTTTGTTCGGCTTTTCTCTAAGCATGTAGATTCTGTTTATAATAGAATGCTCGGCATGAGTTAGTGTAACACGATACAGGACTTTTTTGGAGCTCTGATATTAAATGTATTTTGTCGTATTTTTAAACAATTTTTTAAAAAAGCATAAACCAAAGTAAATGCAGTTCATCAAAAGATAAAATTCGCTGATGTTACCGTTTTGCTTTATGTGACAGAAATTAAATATTGTACTAATGTTGTTTCTGTTTATGTTTGATAAATATTTGCAGTCAGTCAACTCCGGCTATAGTGTACCTCAGAGGACCAGCAAATTTGGCTTTCTATATCCGAAGTTCACTAAAACCGATGTTTCCCCATGCTGAACAATGAAACTTAATATAAAACTATAAAATGGTATTTTATACGAATACTGAATGTTTTTTAAGCAAATGAAACATAATTTATCACATTTATGGAAATAGTGTACATTTCATTAATTTGGCGAAAATTTCTGAAAAAAATTAATACAAATTAATTTCCTAATTTGGCGAAAATTGCTGCCCCTCCCCTTTGTTTGGCATAATTATGTTAGCCTAGACACTGGCAATTCACCTGTATTTCGGAACAGAGGTGCTTGATAATCTCTTTCTCTCTATTCCAACTCAAAAGAGACCATCCTTATCCAGCAACACCACCTCTGCCGTCCAGAATTTGTTTGAGATTTTTAGTTCACCAAAACAATACTAGTTTAGTAACAATTTAGTGAACCAAGTCGCATGGTTCACAAAAACCGAAAAATGCTATGAACATTTCTAACGTATGTGAATCAGGACTAATGAAATGCGTTCACTATAGCCGAAATTTCACTGTATCCAGGTTCACTATATCCGGAGTTGACTGTATAATAAAATTTCTGAGTAGAGCGAATTATAGATTACTGCGTAATTTTCTAATCAAATTGAATTTATAAAACCATGTATTGCATTGTTGAACCGAACCGTTATAAATAAACTTTTGAAAACTAAAGGCTTGTCGTTAGCAGCGATTCTCAACCGGTGGGTAACGCCGTCTTAGGGACGGGGGAGCATGATATCCAAGCAGCACAGCAGCATTCTCTGACCGTTTATTAACGTTCAGAGAACGTGCATAAACATTCTCCGAACACCTAATCATCAAAGAACCCGGGTGTGCATCCGCATAAGTGGCTATACCCACGGATGTAAAAGGAAAAGAAAGAAAAGAAAAGAAGAGAAAAGTAAGAAAGAGAAAATCTTCATCTGCTGCCACTCGCAGGATCATCTGTTTTGATATATGCCTGTAAAACGGTTTTTTCCTTTTAGGTAGTAAGAGTGTGGTAAAGTAAACTTCCCCAACTCCTTCACCAATTTCACTTGGTTGTCGCGATATAACTATACACTTGAATATATAGGATGATCACCGACGTATTCTAAACGCACTAAATGAAATTTGCCTGTAAGATGGCGCTGTGCGTTTTAACTATTAAGCTCAGAAAGTCACCCGTTTATTAAAATTTTACTTTCATAACTGTTTAACATTTCTGGTGTTTTTTTTTTCATGTATAGTAACATACTAAAAATTTGAGATAGAAAATTTAATTTAATAACAATTGGAGATTTTTACCCTTACCCATCACTAATTAAGTCTATAAAATGAGAAGGAAGTAGATTATAGCGAATTATTTTATATCAGAAACGTATTTTAATCATCTTGAGATATTGTCTAATATTTATCGCAATTACCAGGAATTTTAAACAGTTTTATCGTATGGAAATAAAACTCTAGATTGCTTGGCAGTCCTTCGCAAGAGGGCGCTCAAGCAGTTAATCATTGAAAAAAAAGTAACTTATTTTGATAGGCTGACCGATAGTCGATGGTAGCCCTGATGTAACGCATTCATTTATTTCGTAAGGATGTGTTCTGAAATTACAAGTTATTTTATTACATACAATAAAATTTCACAACAATGAACTTCTCTTTTACAAACATTTTCGAATAACGGACCAAATATTTCTATCAAATGAAATTGTTCAGTGTCATAGTGAAATATTACTTTAATCCTTCATGAGCCATCAAGACTTAAAGTGCCATCGGTAAAATCATTTAATAGTCCAATAGTTTAATAGTCCCTGAAGTTCAATATTTGTTTTAACATGAGATGTTTTTAATGCAGAAAAACATTATTTAATCACATATTTTCTAATACATAAAAACATATAGTAACGAAAGTTTCAAACTTCTGTTCATAAAGTAAAGTGATTTAAAACATAAAGAGTTACAGAATTTTTCGAAAATTACAAATTCGGTTTTCGGTCTCTTTGAAATTTGATGTACTGAAATTTTACTTTGCTGACAAATTACGGGATATTATCAAAGGGCGACGACGAAGGGCAAATACTCAAGTGAAGTTGAGAAGTTACAAAGTCAGCTGTGATGATGATATTTCACTTTGTGATTTCGCGAATTTCACACTTCCCTTCGTCGTCCCCCTTGATAATATTGAAGGAAACTCTGCATAGTTTTTGGAGCTTGAAAGTCCAGTTTATACGGGAAGTTCTAGCGTACAGTCCAGTTGACAGGACGAAACACAAATTTTATTGGTTCTAGAAATTCGACGAACAATTTGCTGGACACAAATCGCAAGAATTAGCAAAGCAGCAACTTGATTTATAACAGTCAGCTGATCACAGAAGAAGCCTTCTTAGATACTGTATTTCGCATGGAATAAAATTCTCCCACGGGCTAAAATTCTGTGGAAATTCTCGAGGAAAACTCTAACCTGCGGCTCATTGTACAACAATGAAGAATTCACTAACAGCCATCAAAAATAGGCTTCTCAAAACAAGCGACCAAGCATCGTTTTTAAAATCGCAAAACAATTAGCTCTTGTCAAGTACAACAGGTTACAATGCCACAGCATTTTTATCACTCTGTAAGTATTTCTTAATTAAAATATTTTAAAACATAAAATCAGCCCTGAAATTTCGTTGAGCGCTTAATGTATCAATTGTAAGCATATGCGCAATATTTTAAATCTATACCCGCAGCGGGCCTGGATTCTCCGAACTTTCTACCCCACTTATAAATACGTCCTCGATTTTATATGTATGCATAATGGGCGTAGTGCCAACACCTCCTACAAATAGAAAGTCTAACAACTTAAGCACGGGCGTCATCATTAGGCCTATGAACATGCTGTCATAGCAGTTTTACTTTCATAAATTAAAACTACTTAAAATTTCTGGTTAATGCTACAAACATTAGCCAATATCTTAAATTAAACATTAAACTTAAAGTACCTTCCTTATGCAAAATTATTCATTATGATCGATTTCCTAATCATATTATCTAATTAATCATGGTCAAAAACCGCCAGTTGTCGTAAAATCAAATTTTTTCTCTCAAATTATAAAAATTTTGTTACGCATGAGTAAATTCACCGGAAATTTTTAATAGTTTTACTTTTTGAAATAAAACTTTTAAAGTTTTTAAATGTAAGATAGTGCTGTTGTCAAAGATTAATAAGATAGAAGTTAGACTAGCTTTATCTACGGGGTGTTAGTATTGCCATCTCCTCCGGCATATAGAAAGCCTTACAACTCCTACGTCATCATCAAGCATGCATTTAAAAGTGTTATTTTCACTAAATAAAACTATTAAAAATTTCCGGTGAATTTACCCATGAATAGCACTATTTTAATAATTTGAGATTAAATATATAATTTTACGCCAAATGGCAGTTTTTAATCATCACTAATTAGATCATATGATAAGGAAATAGATCATACTGAATAATGTTATATGCGAAAGGTATTTTAATTTAAGTGTTTATTGCAAGATATTTTCTAAAATTTGTAGCATTAACCAGAAACATTAAATAGTTTTACTTTTTGAAAACAAAACTTTTTAACTAAGGCCTAATGATGATGTCAAAGCTTGGTGACGCAGGAGTTGTTAGGCTTTGTTATATCTAGGAGCAGGAGCGGCTCCTCCATTTGAGCACGTGAACCCCCAAAGGAAAAACTGAAGAATTAACAAATTAAATTTAAAGCGAATATTAAGCACACTTCTAGATTTATGTGAATTTAGAACGTGAGTTTTACTCTCTCCCCTCTCCTCCCACTATTATTAAATACGCTTATTATAGCTAACGCACTGTAGTGTAGGCTACTACAGCACAGTCTTTAATCAGTCGCACGTGCGAACGGAAACTTTTTTCTCTGAACCGCTCTCTGGGACCAGAAGCCCAGACAGCTGGGAGGAAGCACGACACTCATGAAATCTGTCCGTTCGCACAATTTCATTGTGCACCCATGGCCACTTTTTTGCGGTATCGCTTCCGCATTTTGCCTTGGTTTGTTACGTGTTACTGTGTGTTGAGAGTTAAAACACAGTCAAACCTCTAAAGTTGACCTCGGTTTGTTGATTAATTTTTATTTAATTTTCTCAATATTTTTTTATTTCTACAAATTTTCACTACATTATTTTTTTACAAACTAGTGTAAATAATTAAGATACGTGTTTCGGAGCTAAAGCAATGGCATTTTAAATATTATCCTTTGAAAAAATATTGAAATAAAATGAGTCAAGACAGCACCCTTGCTAAAACTTATCTTCGTGACGAAATGTAAGACCCAAGATGACTTATTTTCTTTCAGTTGCGTGCATTGTTTTTCTTTAACTTCTGGAAACGCAAATATATTTTAACTTGTAAGGTGCGTCGTATCTGCATATTTAATTTTCGAAATTTGTTTTGTGAACCTCCTTTTAAATCACCCACGAGCCGCCACTGTCTAGGAGGTGTTGGTAGTGCGCACTCAATATAATTATAGGTAAAAGTGACATCAACTAATTTTGCCCCTTCCCTCATTTGTTGGGAGTCGAGGTAACTACCCCATCTGCCCTTGTCTTCGGCTCAGAAGAAAATAAAGGATACCACACTGCAGGAAAGCCACCATAGCACGTTTTAAAACCGCAACCGGGCTACCACCCTTCTGTTCCTGGCACTGCACGTTATCTATTAAAAAAAAAAAAAAAAAATTATCCTCCACACATTGATAGAAACGTGACCCTTTAATTCCGGGAGAGGAGAGAAAAGAAGGAGGAATCCCAACCCATTATACTCGGCTCCGAAAGACGACGTCACGCTGCGAGCGACGTCACAGTGACGTAAGGGGGAACGACGTCACGTGTTTACCTGTCGTCTTGGTGTTCGCGGGAGGTGGCCACATGAGATGGAATGAAAAAAAAAAAATATATATATATATATTTTTGCTTCTCTCTCAAAGTCTGTCTCTGATAAGTTGCGGGGAGGGGGGGGGGGGGGAGAATTGCACCAACGTAGCGAAATTGTTATCTCGTGGCTCTACCCATAAGAGAGAGACGGAGTTCCTGAGATTATTATTTTTCTTTTTCTAATTTCCCAGATTCTTTTATTATTTTTTTGTGCGCGATGATGCGTTATTGTGTTCAGTGTTGATCGAATTACTCGGGTTGTTATCTTATTTACTTAGTTGGGTGAGGATGATAACACGTCCGGAGATGTTCTGCGGCCCTGTGTTGCTTCGTTCTAAACTGTTGCTATCATGCAGATGTGTTAAAATCACACTATTTAATAATGCAGTATGGATTTTATCTTAGAAAAAAGAACATATTCATATAAGGAGAGCATGATAAGAAGAGTTAACACACAGTCAAACCTGTAAAGTGCATCACTCTCGGGGCCACTTAAAAATAACTTACTAAACGGAGTAATTTCTTAAGCGGAGTTCGTATTAAATGCAACACGGAAATATTCAGCGAGGATCCCCCCCCCCTTAAAGGATCATAAAGGTAAAATTTCTCACAAATGGCTTCATTATCAATATCTAGTTAACAAAATCCAAATTTCGGTAGGTCCCTAGGTCCCTGGCTGCTTCCCTGGGCTGACCATCTGGCTGAGATATATCCTTCTGCATCCCAGGGTACAACAGCGCCAAAAAGCGAGCCTGGACGCTGCAGAACTTGACCCTCATACGGGCTGTTGCGCCGATGTGTTTAGCTTTTAATAATAATAAAGTCGATATAATATTTTCCAGTTCTAACGGGAAAATACCATAAAGGTATTGAGTTGGTAATCCATTCGACTTTAAACGGTTGTAAACTACTTTAGAGAGTTTTAAACGGTTTTATTTGGATGTTGCATAATTTTGGAATGGCATTTATTTCTAATGAGAAAATCTACTTATATAATGCGCTAACGTATGCGGTACCAAAATCGACGATATTTCCACGATGCGAACGGCAACAGCTAAATGTAAACATTAGCGCAATAACAATAACGCATGTGCAACAATCCAAATTAACAGTTCAATGACGCCAAATGGAGCAAGCCAGTGTCACGCAATAGCTAGATTACAAAATAGCAATAATGGGTACACAAAAATGCAAGATCTTTCGGACTTTTTCACAGCTTTAAAATAATGATTTTACAATACTTGGCGCATTCATCGCCCATCTAAAAAATGTCACAATGCATTAGGCTAAAGCACATTTTAGCCATTTGCTGTTTCAAATCGGCTTTTACGACTTATAACACTTAAAATGTGTAGCAACCCTAACCTAAAAAAATTAAATGGCAACCTCCTGGTGCCTTTTGGTCGGCGAATGTAACGTCGGCCATCATTTCGAAACAAATTAAATTTGGATTCATTGTTATTAATTTTTGTAACAATCTATGGTTGTTCACCTTTCATAGTCTTTAGCAAATTTCAATCGAATTTTCCGATTCTTTGACCAGATAACAGGTTATTTTGTAGGGAGCCGTGCACACAATCCAGAAGTGTCCATGCTGCCCTATGTTAAAAAAGTGCTTAGCGGAAAGATGTTTTAGCAAAATAATGACTCAAAGCATACCTCCAAAATGGTGAAAATTTAATTTACAGATAAGAATATTGAAGTTTTGGACTTGTCCTAAGTCACCTTGATCTCAGTCCAATTGAACACCTTTGGGAGCCCCCAGGAAGAGAAGTGGGGAAGCAAAAGCATCCTTCAAAGACTGAACTCCTGTGGGATCTTTAATCGAAATGGGCAAAACTTCCTAGATCTACGTTAGGAACCTTTGTAAATTCCATGCACAAATGATGAGATGCCGACTTTAAAGCAAAATTATATGCTGCTACATACTAAATATAGCTGTATTTTGTTGCATTAAGATTGCAAGAAAATTTCAACAAAAGTTTAGGAAATTGAATTGTCTCGAAGTTTTTGCTATCGGGCCTTACAAATTCACACTTGCTATTTTTTTTAATTTGCAATTTCCACACACATTATTTGTTGCACAGTAGGTAAGAAATTACCAATTTATATCATTGAGAAATTTTGTTTAAAAAAAAATAGGACAGAAAAACATTTCGTAGAGAAAAAAAACATCTTCTTCAAGATTTATCTTCTACAGTTAGCGTTGATTATCTCCCTACTTATAAATGTCGGCAATTGGTTGTGTGTAGAAAAAGTTATTGTACATTCTATGATCTGTTATGTCCGTTGACACACTTTAACTACATACTTAAGAACTAAAAGTAAACAAATTGCGTACCAATATTGATTCCAATTTTGCGGTTCTATTCAAAGCAAAGGTCAAGACATTTCAGCAGGCAGTGCAAAATATGCTCCAACCCTTCTGGGGAGTAAAATGCAGCATTTTACATCACAAAAAAGCATAGCTACCAGCTGTTCTGATTTTACCGGAATATTTCTCACCACTAATTTTTACTTGGCAATTTAAGTTTAAAATAAGTCCAAATTTTGCACTGAAGTTGAACTATTCAAAAATAGTGTTTAGTAAAAACAACGCCTCCTAGATGTAGAAAGCCTTACAACTCCTACGTAGACAAGCTTTGACGTCATCATTAGGCCTACATTTAAAAGTTTTTTCTCAAAATGAAACTACTAAAAATTTCTGTCGAATTTACCTATGAATAGCAATATTTTAATAATTGGATAAAAAATATAAGGTACTTACGTATTATCCCGGCGGTTATTCCCGCCAAACTGTTTTTTCGTCAAATGAGTTGCCGAATTGTTGCCAATCGTATTCAAAACCATTAATAATTTCATGTGCCCGGCATTTATTTCGGCATAAAATCGCTTGTCTTGGCGGACCGCCGGGATAATACGTAAGTACCAAATATAATTTTACGACAAATGGCAGTTTTTAACCATGACTAATTAGATAATATGAGAAAGAAATATAGATTATAATGAATAGTTTTGTATGAGAAAGGTATTTTAATGTTTAATTTAAGATATTTTCAAATATTTGGCATTTACCAGAAATTTTAAGTAGTTTTCCTTTATGAAATTAAAACTGTGATGACGTCACTTTCGTAGGCCTAGTAATGACGTCATAGCTTAGTGACGTAGGAGTTGTAAGGCTCTGATAAGTATATCTAGGAGGCTTTGATTAAAATCGGAACGGTTGGCAGCTATGCAGAAACGTGTTAGAAATGTTAGTTAATAGAAGCGGAAGGATTTTTTATTTATTTATTTTAAGCGGGGAAGAATTTTGAAATTCGATCCCCTCTTGAATACTTCGATACGTCCCTCACTATGTTTCTTCCAAGGCAGCTAAAACCCTGAACATGCTCCTACCAAAAACACAGTTTATTAAAAAATAATGCAAACATTTCAATCCAGCAAACAATAGATCTCCCCCCCCCCATAACACGGTAGATATTCTCCGTGTTAAACAAATCCATGTTGTACAAGTCACAAACACATGATTAGCATCAGCAGTGTTAACAGTTAATACAGAAACAACTATCTCATTCTTTCAGCATGTTGTATGAATCCTTTTGAACGTGCTATAGGGGAAAGATCACAATTTTTCCCTACGTGTTATATGAATATGTCTTTTATGAACCCGTGTTATTGTGGGGTCTGCTGTATAGTAAACATTGGACTAGCAAACTTCTCCACGTTTTTTTTTTTTTCCGGCTACGTGCCTCATTCCACGTTCAACAGATCCTCTGGAACATTCACAATCCCTTCTTCACCCCCTTTTTTCTTCCCTTCAAAAGAATACTTCAAAATAAATCTTTCGTAACACAGTCTCGATAAACACATACTTTGTACACGCGCACGCGAAAATTTGAAGTATTTTCGCTATTTTTTCTTTTTCGTATTAAAACACCCTTTTCATGTGATATTTTAAAAAATGCTGATGTAGAAGAACACGTGCAGGCTACATATTTTTTTTTTTTTTTTCTATCAGAGAGACGTCACGGCCCCCTTATCGCTTTTCTCACTGCCTTTTTAACTTCCGATTGTTCTTGGACGAACAACAGCCAAATGTGACGTCATTTTTTTTTTCAAACCGCACAGGAAGTATAATTCAGAGGCCTGTTCGATAGCCACGCTCGTGTAGTATCATAATATAACTTCGCGGCTCGAACAATGGAATTAAGTGGTTTTTCTATTGCAGAGCGTTTATCTAGCAGAAATATTTTTGGGGGGCATTAACGCCTCTTTTTTTCGGACTAATATTTAACTGTAGACAGTTCCGTATCCAGGAGGGTGAGGCTGAGGGGGCAGGGGGCAGTACCGCCTAAATTTATCCCTTTACTTAGCTTACAATTTGACACACAGCCTTCCCTGGAAATAAAATCCTGGGTACGTCACTTGGACGCTCATATGGTTGTTTATGGAAGGGAGGGGGGGGGGGGGATGTAGAAGTCAAGGGTCCTGCCCAAGAAGATATGTATTAGTGTTGAGCCACTTCTACGATGTATATCAGTACATAAATCATCACCGTAATATGCATTTTTCCGATATTATACAGGGATCATATATCTATAGGGCTAAATCTCTAAAAACGGCATCGATTTTTCCGACACTAGAGGTCGCTGCCTCCTCTAGGAAGCTGGATAGACTGCCACTATTGCAAAGAAAATAAAATTTTAAATAGCTGGTACAGCATTAAAGTGGCAATAATTTAATATTCTATTTGTTCCGTAAACCATGCCTCAAACTTTACGTCGTATTCGCAATTTGTACAATTCTAAATAGCTCCCATAGATTACACAGTTTGATGTTTTTCGCGAGATTGGACCATGGAGGATTTAAAATTTTAAATTGTGCATTTAGGGGTGTTGTTAGAAGAAACGAAATCTCCCTCGTGGACTTTATACATGCAGGAAAATAAACTAATTGCGCCAGGGACTCGAAAAAATTCAGGATGATTTTTCACAAGCTGCGCTATACACCGTAATAACTGAAACAACAGTGTCCTTTACGAAACTTTCTGAAAAAATCTTCAACATGGAGTTGCCCAGCAAAAATTTTCGAAGAGTGACGCATCTTGCTAAATTTTCAATTTTTGAGAAGTTTTCCTGAAAGTTTGTAACCCGATAGAGGTTTATCGTTTATTATACTAAAGTAATACCCGAACTTACGCGATAGGCGGGACCGAGCGGTAAGCACGTAATTCGGAGTAAAAGGTGTACATAAAATTATTTTTAATTTAGGCCGGAGATTAAAGAAAACAATTATATAGAAAAAATGTATGTTTCGTAAAATATTAAATGATACATTCATTTGTATAATGAATTAAATTATCAAAATCGTAACCCGAAGTTATGTTGGAAGTAAACAAAAGACGAATTGACGACGTTTGGAAATCGCGTAACTCTGGGTTCGCGTAAGTCGAGGTATTGCTGTATAAGTAATCGGTAATATTTGTAGATTTGCTACGATGATATAGATTAAACTACAATTTACCGTGTTAGTAAATATTTCAAGAAGTTATTTCTTCATTTTTCAGGGGGGGACCTCACAACTAACTGAACGATAGGGTTGCCAGATAGCCGGGGAGGGGACAATAAAATGTCGAAATTCATCAAGGTTTGCAATTTTGATGATGTATCGCCAGGTTGTACTCCAAAAAATATGTCTCGAAAATTGAACCTAGCTTGGCGATATCTTCCATATTTGGCTAAAAACTGGTAAACCCTACTGTTTATTACAAAGGAGAAGTACAGTTAAGGATATGTCTGGCAATGATTGTGAAACAATAGTGGACGATTTTAATATAGATTTCAATTCCAAAGAAGAGAATAAGGAAGACAAATACTGTTCATTCATGGATTATGACACACTTTCCAAACACTATTTATAAACGCCTGGCGAAAATTGTTAAACAGTTTTAGCAAGCGATTTTAATATACATTTCGATTTCAAAGAAGTATTTTACAGAACAAGGAAGAAAAATACGGCTCACTCATGAATAATGATACACTTTCCAACTTAATGGAATATGGAAGAAAAATAGGAACAACGCATGATTTATGATTGCGCTTTAACGCGTATTTAAAATATAAGTAACTAATATATGTTTCGGATTTTTTATTTATTTATTTAATTCAACACCATTTATAGTTTTTTTTATAGGAACATGCAAGAATTCCAATACATTGCGATCTGTTGAGACAGTTATTGATTAAAGTAGATTTTGTAGAGGTTGATTTATTAAAAAAAATAATAATAAATATAGTGTAAGTGTCTAAGGTTTATAACTACTTGTTGGTCATCTTGAAAAGATTTATTTAGCATTTTAATTCTTTCGGCGTCTTTCAAAATGACACACAATAAAAGGTACTTATCGATCTGTTGATTAAGTCCCTCTTATAAGTGTTATTTCACGAAGTTAACTGTTTCATGGAGGAAAAAATCGTATACATACATGCGTTAATAATATCTTTGAAGATTTTATAACACATCCTTTTGAGATAGGCTGAAAAGCCACAACCAACGGAAATCCACGGGCAGTAAGTTGAAGAGGCGCGTAAGTGGAATTCACATTCTAAGATAAGACGTTTTTCGGATGTTCTAAATACATCCTGTGTTTCGTGCAGCCTTACATTACTATAAAAGATGAGATATTTATTGCCATTGATTGTTGTTGTTGTTATTATTATTATTACTTCAAGTGTAAATTTGACGAAAATTCTCTCGACTTATAGAACGCTTTATACTCCTAACAGGACTCCCTGTTTTCAATAATAGTAGGCCTTTCGGCCATTGTAAAATCTCGAGGCCTTTTGAACATAGTTCCTATTAGAAGTGTACTTGATCGTTAAAAAGTTACATTCACGGATACGGGTCAGAAAATGGATAGCTTATTTTTATTACGGATACGGAAATGAAAATGAAAATGGATAGTTTCTTTCTTGCACAAAAGAATTCCAATGCATTGCACTCTATGTTTTGTCTTTGTTTAACGTGCATTTTATAGACATTCATCTATTTCAAACAAAACAAAATTAATATGTGTCATTACGAACTGCAAAATAAGGCCTTCCATAGAAAATAGTGTATACGTTTTTTTTTTTTTTTTTTTTTTTTTTTCTGGAGCATTCAAAAGAATTCCAATTCATTACGATCAAAAATAATTTAGGTACGAAACTATTTCAAACACAGTAAGTAATAACTATATAAACGTTTATACAGCTAATTATTCACTTAAAAGATGGCAAAACATTCAAATTTCTTTTACAGAGTCTCACAAAACTACATTGCTAGCAATATACAGATTTTTAAAAATTATTCCGAAAATCTCACCAATTTTAAAGACAATACGTCGCCAGATTTGATGCAAAAAGTCAACTGATTGAAAGATTTTTACAATTTATGCATTTGGCATGAGTTCTGGTTCAATTTAGTATCGAGAGCCTAGTTATTACTTCTTAGTTCAATTTTTTTAGACTAAAAAAATTTTTTAGACTTAAAAATTAAGGAACGTACTTTTAAAGCACTGAGAACTTAAAAAGTAACAAATAATCTTTAAAGGTACAAATTTTATTCAACAGCAGTATGATGTCACACAATTCGTTAAAATTTAATATATTGAAGTTTAAAATAAGAATAAAGTGATTGACAAAGAAGTAACTTTAATGTTAGAAAATACAAAAGGGGGATTTTCAATTACATTTTCATGTGACAGTAATTGCGAATAACTCGAAATAAATTAAAAAAAAAATACAGTTAGACAACTGAAATCAAGCACTCCACTCTCTAACATTAAAGTTATTTTTTTGCCAATCACTTTTTTTCTTATTTTAAGCTTAATTCAAAATGTTAATTTTTACAGAACTGTGGCACATCATACTGCTGTTGAACAAAATCATTTAAAGATTATTTGTTATTGTTTTTAGATCATATTACTTTAAAAAAGTGATTCTTTAGTTTTTTTAGACTATAATTTATTTTTCTTCAAAAATCCGCTGATACGGTAATCCGGCACACCTATTCTAATATTCACCTATCACCATTCTATTCACCTATCTAAATTCCTATTTGGTCTGTGCGGAAATGTCAATCTAAGAAATTTTTCGCTAAATTTAGTGATTTTTCAAGGAATTCGAGGGACAGGTTTTCTGCTTAGGGATTAGTGACGTATGTTAGAGATTTTTCTGTTTGATTTAAGAGATAAATCGGGATATTTTTCCAAATATATTTTTAAACTTTAAACTGCTACAAGCATATATACCGGTATTCGTGGAACTTCGTTTTACAAACTTGGAGGGGAGATAGATAACATCTTTAAGAACCGTTAAGTACGCAGGAAAGCATTGGTGGAAATCAACAGGTGGCGCTGTACGGGAAAACAAAGCAAACTTCCTCATTGTAATAGCTACCAACTTTTGAGATTTTTTCGGAAGATCAGCCACCACAATTTTCAAACAGTTTTATTTTACATTAACAATTTGGATTTGATTGAACGCTAAAGTACGACAAAAAAAAAAAAAAGTGCGCTAGTAGGTAATCTTCCGAAAAATATAGCGTAAAATTTGGCAAGTATGAAACGAGGAAGCCACACGTGCCGACATTCAGAACTCGTTTACCACCTATCGATTTTCGCTCATGGTTTCCTATGTTTAACGACGTTGTCTACCTCCCCTCCAAGTTTGTACACGAAGTTTCGAGACATCCAGTATAGTTAAATATCAAAAAATATAAGTCAGGTAGCAAGAATATTGTCTGGAACGCTATCATCCAAAAAAGAGCCGACTCATAAAAGTATATTTTCAATCGCAAAGACTCTCTGTAGGTGCAACACACAGAAGATTGGAAATTAAACATGAAAACATGGTAAGGTTGTTCAGCAAGAAAAATATAGTACTGATGCGAAAGCCAAAATGGAAACTGACTGTTGTCAAGATCATAAATGGAAATTATATATTCATAATTAGAGATTTCCTTTTCATGGCACATAATTTTATTACGTATGGGGGAGCAGTTTTTTTTAAACGCCCCCCAACGGGTTATGTAGAATATTTCAGACTTTTCGAACTCTGCACGATACCTTCAAAGAACAAATTTCAGTGGGTTATCATTATACGTCGGAAAAAATAAAGGAATCATAAAAAATGTACATATATAAATAAATAAAATAAATAATTCCGTTCCGCATGATTAGGATCTACTATCCTAACGTGGAACAAAATAAAAACAAAGCAGGGTAAGGAAGTGCACTTCACGGCGCGTGGTCCCGCCCATATAACCTTGGGGATGACGTCACCGCTTTCCCTTTCGGTTGCAGTTGCGGGCAAAAGCCAGATTAGGTCGAGCGCGAAAACTGGGTTAAACACAAGAGGGTCCTCGTTAGCAGCGAAAATCCCCCCTCGCCAAAAACAATGCGGAAAGAACGCAAGAAAAAATAAATATATATATACATTGTTTTTATTTTCTGAGGTTCGGTTTAATCCGCATGTGTGGGACTGCTGCATTAGAGATTTTTATCTGCATAGTTGCGTTTCAGATATTAAATTCTGATTTGTTTTCTCTTCTGCCTTTTGAAGGTGGAATATCTGATGTAATGCATTTCAATGGCGACTTATCAGGTGCGGAGATCGGGCTGACCTTTTTTCTGGAGACTACTTCGCGCCTTATCAAATTTAATTTAATACATTATCAATGGCACGGCATTTAGCTGTTTCGTTATTGTTGGCTTCCTGGAAAATTTGTTATACCGACGCGCCAGGGGCGTAGCCAAGGGGGGGTTAGGGGGTCATAACCCCCCCCCCCCATGAGGAATTTTTTTGCCATACAAAATGTATATTCTTCACTACATTGTCAGACCCACATATACATATATATGAGTTGTAGTAGTCGTAACCCCCCCCCCCCATGAAAAATTTCTAGCTATTCCCCTGAGACGCGCCGTTACTGCCAGAGCTCGACTTCGCCAACATGAGGTATGGAGCAGACATTTGTCATGGAAACCCCTTTCATATACACTCATTCCGCTTGCAAAAATTTGAAAGCCTGGAACTGCAGGCTTACGTGAATTCCAGGTTTTCTACTCTTGTGGACATGGGCGTAGCCGGGGGATGGCTGATGGGGCTGCAACCATCCCCGAAATTAATAAATTTTACATATGGGGAAATTACTTGGATAAATTTGAAAGTTTCCTTTAATATTCCCATGGTATGTTTGAAAATTGCCTTACGAAATTTAAGGTTCAGCTACGGACCTAGGGTTGCCAGGTCGCCAAACTAAATAGCCGGACAGACCAGCCAGTTTGGCCGGACATTTGGGTAAAAAGGCCGGACAGCCTACAATAATGAGAATTTTGTCTCAGTATTAATCGGTACGACAAAAAATTGTATGTAAAATCAAGCTTTTTTTATTATTACCATGAATCTTGTTAATTCTAATTAAATATAAATAACATCGTATACCAAATAAGTTCAAGTACTTTATTACTAATCAGCCAAAGTCACCAGTAAAAATCCTAACAAAAGCCGGACACCGTTAAGTTTGGCCGGACATGCAATCAAAAAGCCTAACTACGTCCGACTTTATCCGGACGCCTGGCAACGCTATACGGACCTAAGCCAAACCTAATTTTTTTTTCAAATGTTACGTTTTTTCAGCTGCAATAATTTTAAACTCGATTTATGAATTTTGTTTTTATTTACTGCGTTTTTTAAATTCAGTTTTATGTGCGAACACTTTTAGGCAAAACATAGGTGCCCCACTTCCTTTCAGGGGAAAAAAAAATAATTTATGTTATATGGGTTTTTATAACTTACTAGCTGAAGTACCCGTTCTTCGCACGGGAATGAATGGACTTTTTGATATTACGATTTGTGGTGATTACTATTCATTGTAATAAACAGATATAGCAAAGTGGATATCGCGTTATATTGTGTCCAATAATCATGCATACCGAATTGCAAGGCAATCGTTTGTACGGTGCAGAAGGCCATGCGGCGTAGCGCAATCTAGTGGCGAGTTTTAGCAAAACGGATACGGCGAAAATATTTTTCGCATTCAGATATCGATGTATACTAATTTTCATGACTATCGGCTGGACAGTCCTGAAGTTCATGTGTTGACGCGACATCTAGTGGTAAGTTATAGAAAAATGGATAGCGCCAAACTCTTCCCGTGTTCAAATATCTATGTATACCTATTTTCATAGCGATTATTTGCACAGTCAAGAAGTGATACACTGCAGAGCCATCTAGTGGTTCAATAAAGTAATGATTTGCTACAGCGCCGTCAAGTGGCGAGTTATAGCAAAATGGATAACGCCAAAATATTCTCATTGTTCAAATAGCTATGTATACTGATTTTCATAGCGACCGTTTGAATGGTCAAGAATTTGGCCTGTTGCAGCGTCATCTAGTGGCGAGTTAAAATAATAATGCATTGCATTGTCATCTAGTGGTGAGTAACATCAAAAGGAACGCAGTTAGACTATATTCTTCGTGCTCAAATGTGTAAGTATAAAAAATTTTATGCCGATCGGTCAAACGGTATAGAAGTTGATGCTTTGCAGCGCCATTTAGCGGCAAGTTACAGCAAAATGGATATTGAAAAATATTCTCCGTGTTCTAATATTCGCGTGTACCAAATTTCATCGAAATCGGTTGGACGATATTCGCATAGCAAACGGCTAAACGGAATAGAATTCAACGTTGTGCTGCGGCAGCAAGTGGCAAGTTAAGGAAAACGGATAGCATAAAAACCTTCTCCATCCTAAAAGACTTAGGTGAACCAAATTTCATCGTGCAACGGTGCTCAACGGTGCTGGAGTTTTTCAACCTCATAAACACATACCAACATTCATTTTTATCTATAACAGTGTTATTATATATACCAGTCTCAAATAAAATCCAGTTTCAAATCTAAGCCTCGCCAAAGTGCCAACATACACCATTTTGCAAGAGTTTTTTCAGGGAATCATTCGAAGCATTGACTTAGCAGCAATCAATATGGGAAATGGTTCGACCGCCAAAGAGTAGCACGCATTTATTTGAAAATTGGAATTCCTTAGTACAGCCAATTTTTTTTTAAATTATCAACTATAATGTGTTTTATTCATCGTTACTCCGATGTACTAAATGAGAAGATTTCAATTTTCTGAAATTTGGCGGAATTCCCCCGACTTAAATCAATGTACTCAATTGGCGAGAATTCTGAAGTTAGATCGCTTGAAATCCCTTAATAACTGCATTATTTCTTCACGGATCATAAAATTTAACGCTGTATTCTAATAAAACCTTTGCACTTGTTTTCAAAAATCTATTTCCTTAACCTCTCAATAAATTGCGCCAAGCCGAAAACTGTGCAAAACGCTAGAACTCACTTACTCAAAATCCATATTTCAGCCGTTTTATTTTTTCGCCAAACTAAAAAAATTTACACATTAGCCTCGGAACTCTTCAATTCTTATTGTTTTGCGTGTAAAGCATTACATTCCTGCTCTGATTTCCCATGCACACGATATTATAATTAAAAAAAAATAACCTTACGAATATAAACTAACAAAAAAAAAATCATTATTATTCTTTTATTTTTACTTTGAGAATTTAAAACATTTTATTCGGCAAAATCGCCACACATGGCAACCACGATCCTTATTTCACACTTTTTTCACTACAGGGGTTACAATTACGGAAAGCTTTTTGCGTGAAGAGCATAAAAAATCTCTTAAATTCCGGGAACGAGTGGACTTTCAAAGTTTTAAAGTGGACTACGATTTATTCTATATTATTTTACATATCTGTGCTAAATTTCAGGCCGATAGGTTCATTTTTGTGGATTTGTATACGAACGACATTTTATTCGGCAAAATCGCCACACATGGCAACCACGATCCTTATTTCACACTTTTTTCACTACAGGGGTTACAATTACGGAAAGATTTTTGCGTGAAGAGCATAAAAAATCTCTTAAATTCCGGGAACGGGTGGACTTTCAAAGTTTTAAAGTGGACTATGATTTATTCTATATTATTTTACATATCTGTGCTAAATTTCAGGCCGATAGGTCCATTTTTGTGGATTTGTATACGAATCAAATCCACAAACAAACAAACAAACAGAATTTCATTTTTATTTATAAGATAATGCAGTCCAGTTTTTGAGGTCTCAGGCAATCCCCCCCCCCCCCCCTCCAAAAAAAAAGAAAAGAAAAAAAGAAATACTGGCTGACCTACTGCTTCTGGATGCTTGGAACTTTCTTTCAAATGAAAAAGGGCGGATTTTTTTTATTTGCAAAAAAAAGTTCACCCAACATGATTATATTGGCCAGACATTCATTATTTTACTCAAAATGTTCTGTTAAAAACTTTTTTTATTCAGTAAAGTTTAATAACTTTTTAAGAGAATTCTTGAAGTAGAGAGAGAGAGGAAAATTTTTCTCCAAAATACAGTAGGCACATTTTTTGATTTAGAGACCCCCCCTTTGACTGAAAGCCTAGGACAGCTGCTCCGGCTGCCCCTGCCTTAGGCAGGCTAACCTTATAGAACAACGATCTGTAAGGTCCGATTACTTCGCATGCATGATAACCGAATTAAGTAAAATTTCGTCAGATCGATTAAAGTGGTAGTTTCCGTTCTGATACATAACCAACCAGCATTCTATTCCTTCCCCTACTGTTTTTTTTTTTTCAAACATTCACATAAGCATGTCTTCCTTGAACGTTCAACAAAAATGAAATTTTGGCTAAAATACTTCTTTCATTGGCGTAACTTGGCACTAAACACTGGAGGACAAAATGTTTCCTATTGTAGGAAATATTTTGAAATAGATGATATCTGAAAGGGACAATCACCCTCCCCTTGCCCCTTGTAAGTTACGGTTATAAGTTCTTTCCTTAAATTAACACTGGCAGTCATCTGCGCCCTTGCCTTGCCTGAAATATCTTTACGCCCTTGACGGTAATGACGAATACCCAGTTTTCTTTTTTGCAGGAACTAATTTTGAACCTTTTACAGGCCGAATTGAGATCCAGGCATATTTTAATTAATTAATTAATTAATTTTTGCATGTTTTGTCTTTTAATGCGTTAGCTAAGGAAATAAAATACTGTATACAATTTTCATTGTTTCCAACTGGGAGCATGGGTCATTCGGACTATAATTTTACATTGGTTTAAAAAACGGAATATACTGATGGGTAGTTTAAAAAATAAGTGGAATATTAAGAATTAATAAAAGATTTATTTTTAAATTTAAGTAAAGATTTGAATTTAAGTTTGAAGAGGGTGGGGGTGTATCATGATACTTCTGTTAAATTTATGAAAATGACTATTTTCATAATTTTTTGTCCAGTTTCTCATTAATGATAGAAATGCAACTCCAATTTCCAAAAATCAAGTCATCTTTTAACTTGACTGCTAATTTTTTCAAGTCAATATTGATAAAATTTCACTTTTGAATACATTTTTAATTTGATGTTCCTAATTCGGAATGATTGGCATGCAAAAGGTTAAGAAAGTTTGTTTGTCCTAAACAACGTGTACAGTGGGGGAAAAAAAAGTATTACGCTAAGAAGTAACGGATGCAAATATTTTTTTAGGAGAGGATCTAGTTTTTTTTAAGGGGGAGGGGGGCGTAGTAGATACAAACAAAATTTATGGGGAGGGAAAATGTTATCCTGAAATAAATGTAATTTCTTTTGAGAGGGGCTAATTTATTTTAAAAAGTTCATATGAACTAAACAATGTATGTGTACAATGAAGCAATATTTTATGAATAAGCAATGACTTTTGAAGGGGCTGAAGACCACTAAAATCTTTCCCTGGATCCGCCACTGCGCTAAAGCAATGTAAATTTCTTTTAAAGGGGCTAATTTATATTTAGAAAGCTCATTTGTGTGTGAGTGCAACAAAGTACAGTGAAACCTCGTTAGCAAATCACTCTCGACTTATTAGGCGAAGTGACTTCTTAAGCGGGCTTCGGATTAAATGTATAGTGAAATTTTAAATGTTTATATAATAAGTATGCCTATAATTAATTTACACTATAAATTACATAAATTAGTATAGTAAGAATTTTTAAATTCATTAAATGGGTTACAAATTAAGGAAATAGTATAGAGAATAAATATGTTTCGAAATACAGTCAATTCGGGTTATAGTAAACTGCTGGGGACCATCAACATCATGAAAAACAGAGATACTGTATGTGAATTGGGAATAATGGTTTACTTTCACTATAGCCGAATGTTCACTATATCCGGAGTTGACAGTACTTATTATTTAACTGTATAATTTCGTCTCATTTAATCTGTCATCGCACGAAAGTAGAAATGAAGAAGAGTCCTGGAAGGATTCCTAAAATTTGTTAATAAGGCAAACAATATTAGTAAAGAAAATGCTGATAGTCGTGCATAACAAAAATTAAATGTTTGAGAAGCAAAGAAATGGAACCGATTTTGTATATTGCACTCCTAAAAGAGGTGTCTTAAGCAGAGTGGTTAAAAAAATAGCGATGCAATAAGCGGAGTGTGATATGTTGAAAGACAGATATAAAGGGTCAGTAATCCTGAAAGATGATGTAATATGCGGAGTGAGTGACATCTTAACCTGGTTACTTAGTAACGAGGTTTGACTGTATATAATGAAGCAAATTGTTACCCCCTAAGAAATGTCTTTTGAAGAGGGCTGAAACCAACACCTCCTACACATGGAAAGCCTAACAACTGAAACTTTGACGCCATTATTAGGCCTTCAAGTAATGACGTCATCACAGTTTTAATTTCATAAGGTAAAACTATTTAAAATTTCTGGTGGATGCTACAAATATTAGAAAATATCTTAAATAAAAAATTAAAATTAAAAAACCTTTCTCATACAAAATTATTCATTCCGGTCTATTTCCTTATCATATTACATAATTAGTCATGGTTAAAAACTGCCATTTTTCATAAAACTATATTTTTAATCTCAAAATATTAAAATATTTTTATTCTTGAGTAAATTCACCAGAAACTTTGTATACTTTTATTTTGTAAAAATAAAACTTTTAAGCATAGACGAAGAGATGACGTGAAAGTTTGGTGACGTAGGAGTTGTTGCTGAAGCCCGCCAGCAATTTCCCTGAATGTATACATTGATTTTCAACTCTTTGATTTGAATTGCCAATTTACTACTTCCTCACCTGCTGTTCGAACCTGTGCAGCACCTCCTACAAACAGAAAGCCTAACACTACAGCGTTACCAAACTTTGACGCCTTCAGAGTTATAAGCAGCACAATTTTATGTTCCTAAAGTAAAACTATTAAAAAATTCTGGTGGTTTACTCAAGTATAACAATATTTTAATGATTTGAAATAGGAAATTTAATTTTACGGTAAAGGACAAGCTTTTAACTGTAACTAATTATGTAATGTGATAAGGAAATAGATCATAACAAATTGTTTTGTATCACAAAGGTATTTTAATTTTTGTCTTAAAACATTTTCTATTTGTAGCATTTACCAGAAAATTTAAATAGATTAACTTTATGAAAGTAAAACTTTATTGGCACCATTATTTGAAAGCCTGGCTATGGCATCAAAGCTTCAGTTATTAGCAGACCGCGAGTTATATGCAATCGCATATTTGCATATGCAAATGCATATTTCATGTGTTTTTGGTAATTTTGCATAAAATGGTGAATTTTCTCTATTGGATGCATATTTCAATCTCTTTAGCTTTAAATTTGTAACTCTTTCTTACCTTACTTTCAGTATTTTTTTTTTTTTTTTTTTTTTTCTTTTAACTCTTGAAGTCCCACGCTTTGAAAAATTTGTACAATTTCAGGTATTATGTACTGTCTAGTGACATCCGTTGATGTTGAAAGAGCATTTTCGGCCTATAAAATGATTTTGGATGATAAAAGATAAAGTCTTACTATTGAAAATTTAGAAAAACACTTAGTTGTGTATTGTAACGAAAGTTACTGAAAACAGTTTTAATTCATATTTCATATCACTGAGATTGTGAATAAAAATTGATTCTGCTTTAACCCATAAACAGTCTTCGTTATTTCTTATTCTGTCTTTCAAGTTTGAAAGAGAGAAAAAATGCGTCACAATTGCTAGGTAAGTGATAGAAAATACTTTTACAAGTAAATACGTTTTTATTTTCTGTTAATATGTGCATATTTTTTCAGTTATTTCGTGCTTATTTTTACATTTTTAGTGCATATTTTAAGATTTTTTTGCATATTTGCATGCATATTTTGTCATTGTTTAAGTGCATATAATCAACACCTCCTACATATAGAAAGCCTAACAACTGAAACTTTGACGTCATCACTAGGCCTTCAAGTAATGACGTCATCACAGTTTTACTTTCACAACATAAAACTATTTAAAATTTCTGGTGAATGCTACAAATATTAGAAAATATCTTAAATTAAAAATTAAAATTAAAATACCTTTCTAATAGAAAATTGTTCATTCCGATCTATTTCCTTAGCATGTTATTTAATTAGCCATGGTTAAAAACTGCCAATTGATAGAAAATTATATTTTCTCTCTCAAATTATTAAAATATTGTTATTCATGAGTAAATTCACCAGAAAATTTTTATACTTTTATTTTGTGAAAATAAAACATTTAACTGTAGGCCAAATGATGACGTCAATGCTTGGTGACGTAGGAGTTGTTAGGCTTTCTTTATCCAGGAGGTGTTGATATAATCCGCGGTCTAGTTATTAGGCTTTCTATATGTAGGAGGAGTTGGCCAATGACACACAGAAGCTTTTACGTCATCGCAGTAGGTCTGCTAAAATAACGTCATCAGTTTTATTGTCACAAAACAAAATTATTTAAAATTTCTGGTGAATGTCACAAATATTATACAATATCTTAAGTTAAAGATAAAAATTGAAATACCTTTGTGATACAAAATAATTCATACTGACCTATTTCCGTCTCATATATAATTAGTGACGTTTAAAAGTTGCCATTTGTCGTAGAATTCAGTTTTCTATCACAAATCATTCAAATGTTTTATTTTGTGAAAATAAAACTACGATAATGTGTTTTTGCAAGCTTATTGAAGACGTAAGCGGTTCTGTTCTCAATCTTTCTGTATCTAGTAGGTGTTGATAAAGATTACACCTTTTAGCATAATGTCCATAAACCCCCTTCTTCACTCGAAAGAAATCTACGTACGCCACTGGTTTCAACGCCAGTGTGCTTCGTGAAGAATTAAATTTTATTACAATTTTAGGCCTCATATTAATTTGAACAGTAGAACCTCCCAAGTTGGGCACTCCCATAACTTGGACACCTCCCTAAGTTGTACACTTTTCTGGGTAACGAAACATGTACATAATATAGAAATATACCACTGTAAATTTGACACGTCTGAAAGTTACAAGCTTTTTGAGGGAACAGCAGGTGTCCAATTTACGGAGGTTACACTGTAATTTCTCAGCGTGAATTACGTCGTGAAATGCATAATCAGTCACGAATATGTATCAGTATACTAAAGGTTTGATGATGTCTTTTATCAGTTAGTTGTTCACTGCTTGACGTAAGAATAACGTAAATTGATATGGTGGAGAATTGAAAACCTATCCCTAATCACATGCAGTGATAAATCAAAAATCACATTCTGATTTTTCGGAACTGTTTAAAGTATAAAGAACATAACTTTAACAGAGGCAACTGTTTCGGTGTTAAAATTTTAAGTAAAAACTTTCTATTAGCTCTTATTCAGGATAATATTGAATATGGGTGGTTCTTCAGCTTTCAGTTGTTCAAATCATTCGAATAAAGAGCATTTTTTTTTTTCTGCAAGGCGGGCACTAGACCATAAGTCATTCGCTACTACTAAGGCCCGAGACCCGAGGTATTGGCCATTCTATTATGAGAGTACCCAGTAGGCTCCCAACGTTACCCCCTATGAAGGGAGGGACAAGTTAACTCCCAAACTCCCAGAATCGAACGCTGACCCAAGGTGTGATAGAATTGGTTCTTTAGCCACTACACCACCTGAGCGGCTAAGTTAAGAAAATAGAATTTTGAATTTCTAACTGAAATTTATCAAAGGAATCTAGATCTCGTGTTCAGCTTTGCAGCGGAAGCACGGACTTGGATATAGTACAATCATTGACGCAATCTAAGAGCTACACGAAATTTGCCTGTAAGATAGCTCTGTGAATTATTGTTTATTTTGTTCGCCTGCGTGCGTTAGTAGTAGAATGCATCATGATTTGTCGCTAAATGACGCTTATGTAATTGATCAATAAAAGAGGGTCCAGTATTATCCTTTGAGAAACTGGCGCTATTTCATCCGTCTGCCTCTAGTCGATGATCGTCCTCTATCCAAGTCCGTGAGCGGAAGTTTACTTATTGAGATTGCTGAGCTTTCTTTTTCAAAAGCGCCAAACAGGTGATAAACATGCTTAATCTGACAGACAGCAGCCGTGCGTCGGCCTGTATATTCCAGGAGCTCTATTTTAGTTGCTTGAGTTTTTCTTTTTTAGGTTCGTTAGGTATACTTTGTTTTATTTACTTAGAAAACGTGATAAAATATAGTTTCAACTTCTTACGAGTTGACACATTCGTAAAAGGCATGTATTTAGGACGGAAGATGTTCAGAATATTCGTGAGAAGCCAGCCAAATCGCAAGGGCTAAAGAAAAGCTTTATTGCTCCTAGAATCTCGCAAAATGTTCTTCACATACTGTAATTTAATAGAAAGCCATCAGTTGAAGACAACTGCTCGAAGGTACTACAAATCGCGTACAAGAAAACATTCTTCGAAAGCTTTTAGTAGAGTAGCGAACAGAATCGTTTAACTATTCCGTTACAACACTAGCTCGACTAGCCAAACAGAGCAGTGGACCTGTTCTGTTTCGGGAAGCAACCTTTACTAACGCTTGCAGTATTCTGGAAGCTTTCGTTTCCAGTAAACTCCAGTAGACTTTTCGTAATTTGATTATTTAATAATGCTGTTATACAGAAAAGCTTAAAATACAGTGTCCATACCTTCCTAAAATCATGGAAGTTTTCAACACACTGCGATTTTTAACAAAACATCACGAAATTTGGCACAAAAAATAAATCACTCAAAAGCATCTCTAGTAATACTAAAGTATATTTAGCAAGATAGTGTTAAACGCTTATGTGTTAATTAATAACAAATGCATAGATTCGTTGCTCATAAATGGTTAATCGATTCACATAGTAACGTTAAAGGCGATTATAATGCATGATTCACAAGCATTATAATCGCCTGACAAATTGCTGACCAGCATATGTCCCCGTCCTTCATTTTATAAGTGTCACATGCCTTAGGCGAAGGTGGCGGTTTTACATACAGACATTGTATATTTTCAATGTAATACTATAACAACATTCAACTAATATTGCTCTTCTTTTAGAGTAACAATATTTCCACCACAATACTACAGTGTTATACTGAAAATATGATCACTGTGAAACCAATATTGTTTGATATGACTTTCGAGTCGTAAGAAAAAGAAAAAGTGGGGTGGGTTCAAATGGTGGAAAAAGGTAGAATTTTTTACTAAAGTCTTCATCATAATCATTTTGTTAACAAAAATCGAAATTTCGATGTAGGTGTCAGGTCTTACGGACCACCTTATCAGATAGCTGACTGTTAGTAGTTTATAGACCTTATGCACGTGACGTCACAACCTCAGCAGACGAACTGGTGACCAGCATATGCTCAGTTGCTAATTATTCTTCAGTTCAAACAGAAAGGATGATTTGAAAACTTTTTCACGGTGTTAGGTATAGCAGATGGTAAAATGGCGTTTAGTCACGTGTTTGCATACGGTCTATTTAATATTAATCTTTTTAATATTACTGATGGATTGAAGATATTTAGAATGCTGAAATAATTACATTAATACTGTCCCAGTATTTAAGTATGCAATTCGGAAATGTAATGTCTATAATTATTCATGTCTCCGAAATTCATTTGGCCTCTCCTGTCCCTTCATTAAATATATCCTTAATCCTGCATTTCATTAATCTATATCCATTTATTTGCATTCTAAAATTACCGAAAGGGGGAAAAAACAATGAATAATCGCATTATATTCCTTCTTGTTCTACCTTCGAACAAAAGGATGAACAAACACAACGCACGAAACAATTCCCCTTAACCCAAACCCAGTTACCTCACTCCTATCGTGCGAAACAGTCACACAGTCACAGTTAAATCATAAACCCCCCAACGTTTCACAACAAACAGCAAACATAATAATGTCCGTCGCCACACATAACGGGACTACGATTATGTGG
The DNA here is from genome assembly GCA_038373885.1 of Cheiracanthium punctorium. Taxonomy (NCBI): domain Eukaryota; kingdom Metazoa; phylum Arthropoda; class Arachnida; order Araneae; family Cheiracanthiidae; genus Cheiracanthium; species Cheiracanthium punctorium. The sequence continues at coordinate 492,988 of JAWZYV010016746.1, read as the reverse complement.
AGCTCAACCCATCGTTGGCAACAAACAAAAAAAAAAAACCACTTTCTTTGTTTCAGATCCGAGTCTCTGTCCCGTCCCCCCTTCCTTCATTTTACAATAGTGTCACATGCTGCAGTTAGAAACTGGCCCAAGGACAAGACAAAGTAAAATCGCCATTGTTGTGAGATTCAAAATGAAATGAAAAAATATTCAGAGTCGCTCCCCTCCTCCTACACCAACAATAAAAACTCACGTGAGGTGGATTTAAAACAAATTGTGATTAATGGTCATTGTGATTAGAAAGTACAGATTAAGGTTTATAGATGTCGAAGGTTGTTATCGACAATATGGTCTGGGACTAATTAGTATTTCACTGGATCCGGCCTAGGAGAGGGCATGCAGTGCAAAAGAGTTCAAGATCCATTCTTTTAACACTTTGGATTCAATTCAGGGACTGAAATATATATAGGGTCCTTGACATGCATAGCTAAAGTGGGGGAAGACCTGATGTGGAGTACCACATGACTTATACGTCTATAACATTATACATTTTTCATGCACTTTTTTAAAAAATAGTTTCATAGCTGCCAATGTTTTACGCTCTAATTCGGAAGATCTTCCTCCACAACTTTCCAACAGTTTTGTTTTATGTTCAAAAATTCGAAATTGATCAATGCTCCAACACCAGAAAGCAAATAAACATTTTCTGAAAAAATGCGTGAATATTGACAGCTATGTAGTTCGTAAACAACCGTACAATTTAGTGTTTAAACCGCGTGGATTTAAGAAAAAACACTCATTCTAAAGAACCTGGGGTTTAAAAGACGAAATAATTTAAATTTTGTAAAATAACACACATACCTGCACACACAAAAAAAAATAACTTTGTGAAATGACACATAAGTACCTTTTACGTGTGTTATTACAAAGTTTACTGTAAAAGAACTTATTTTCTCGCGACTTTTGGGAGTTTCACGAGCCCATCGCAATCGCGAAAATTAAATCTTCGTGAAATCCCCCCCCCCTACTCTCTCCGCTTCATAAAATTTTTCACTTACCAAAATTTAATGATTTATTGCACAGCTACAAACTCTTTCTTGACAACTTTCTTACTTGCAGCTTGACTTTCTTTCTTAAAACTATTTATTGAATACTATACAGCTATTGCTTGAATATAAAACAATAGTACAACTGATAGAATGCCGCTTATTCACTTACAAAAATTTCGGTTCACGAAAATAAGTGCACAGCTGCCAACTCTTCCGATTTTATCGGCAGATTTTCTACTGCTAATTTTTAATGGGTAATTTACGCTTAGTATAAATCCAAATTTCAAATCTAAGATAGAACTGTTTAAAAATTGTGGTGGAAAATCTTCCTATAAAAACGGAAGAGTTGGCAGCTATGTAAGTGTTTTTTTACTAATTACTTTACAGGCGCGCTTAATTTTAGTGTTTAAATGAAATGTATAATCCAAATCTAATAATCAATTATAATCCAATTCTAAAAAAACTTGTACATCTCACATTTTTAAGCAGTGTGCCTCACTTTTCAGGAACAAATTCTGTTGGGATCATTTCATCCTCGGCGCGCCCAATACAAAAACTGCATTTGTGATGTGATGGGGAAAGAAATCTGATGATCCTCTACATGACCTTGTACCTATTAAATTGGGTAAATTTTCGATGCACTTCATACAATATTTAATTTGAAACTGAAATACGATATTTTAATAATATTTTAAGGTTTGGCGACTTCTTGTGAAATGGATAACGTACCATCAATCCAGGTTCTTGAAAATTTATTTTTAAAGCCAAATTTGGAGACCGTAGCGAAATGCATGGCTCAAACAGTGCGGTGACGTACCACAGGCTTATTGTATTGAAAATTCCTGTAGATGCTAGAAATAATGAGAGGAGAATATATCATTCTATTTCCTGGTTACAGCTTAAGATTTTTTCGGAGAGGGGGCGCAACCCTTTTATAAAACCGTAGAGGGATGGAATAAAGTTACTCTTCAGGAAAATGTTCAGCGAGATACAGTATAACCTCGATATCACGAAAACCTTGATATTTCGAATAAATGTGTTTTCCTTTACCATCTGACCCCCTTTTATTTTGTCTTGTCATTTAGAAAACTTCATACCTCGAAATTTTTCGGTGTCTCTTTGACTTCAAGATATCGAGGTTGCTTGCATAAATTTTTAGAGATTAAAATACATCAAGATAAAATTTCCTGATAAAAGTATTATTATTATTATTGGAAACAGCTTCACGTTTTACAGGCTCCTCAAAAATTTGAGCCCGGCAGTATGGGATGGCCAGTATGTCCTCCCAAAAGGCAGCCCTGCTAGTAAGCGTTTCTGAAAATCGTTAATCTATTTGAATATCATGCAATTTTTGAACAGCTTAAAAAGAAAATTAATTTTGCTAGAGACTCCGAAAAATTTATTGTCTTTTTACAAGCTGTACTGTGAACTGTTACAAACAAAGAACCTATAGGAGTTACGAAACACTCAGAAAAAAAATGATAGACCTACGGAATTTTACATTTCCTCTAGGTAACTCTTCGGCCCATTTTGGATGGCAATTTTTGTGATTAGGACTCTTTTTTTTTTTTTTTTACACGTTGCACAGGATATATAGCTTTACAGTTAGTATTAGTCTATAGTGCTTTGAATGAAGAATGGTTAATTAATTTTTTCGAGTGTTTAACATCATTAGTTTGTTTTTAAAGCTGTTGAATGACGACGATCGCTCTGGTAGAACACCCTTGAAAAAACTTTTCTAAAATCATAGAGATGTCAACCTTCCCGATTTCTTCGCGAGATTTCCCACCCATTCCCATTTCAATTAAGGATTCATGCTTAAAATAACGCCAAAAATTTAATGTAAGATAAAACTGTTTAAAAATTGTGGTGAAAAATCTCCCAAAGAAAGAGGGAAGATTGGCAGCTATGTTCTAAAATACTACACAGGAATGTAGCTGTACAAAATTCAGTGGACAGTAAAATGGTACAAATATTCCCGGCGACACCTTGAATTATCAACTCATCTAAGAGGCACCTACCTGTTTTTGTTTGACTGTACGAGTACAGACATTAGTACTCCGGCCCCACCGCACGCTTTTTGGCGCCTTGTAATAATACATATCGCACATTATCTCAGAGGCTCCACGGTACCTGTCCAAGGTAGCAATAACAATGGGAGCTACAAGGCGCAGACTACATAGGTGGACATTTAACCACTCCTACGCAAACCGCTGTGTGTGGCACAGCACCTATCTCCTAAGGCTTGAAAAAGGTGGCTCTTGGGAATTTCCTCTTGAAAATAAGGGAAAGTATCGCGATTTACCTTCTGATTAGTGACTATTGTTCTCTTGTTTACTTTACTAGCTTTTATAAATTGATTTTTTTTAACCCCGTTCGAAAGAGCTGATAGATAAGATTCAGTACCTAAACTTTCCTGACTTCGTTGGTAAAAAGATTAATGGTTTTCAGAAATGCTCGTATTCAGATGAGAATTTCGTGGACAGTTTACTATAACTAGGCGATGGGAGACCTAGAAAGTTTTCTTTCCTCTTTCCCTTCCCCCCTCTTTTTTTTTTTTTTTTTTTTTTTTTTAATTCCTACTATCAGTTCACACTCTCCCTATATTTATACGTATATCTTGTTCAAATTTTCAATCGTTAATAAAATACTTTTTATTCATCCACTCAAGTTCAAATACATTGGCCGTTTTAAACTTGTTGTGGATGACACTTGATGTTAATACAGTTTTTTCACATATTAATTAATTAATTTTAGATCCTGTTTCGTAGGATTAAAAATGAATGAAAACAATAAACTAAACAAACTGGATTAACGGTATCGACCCTTGCTTCACAAACGTATTAATTAATTAATTAATTTAATTTAATAAAAGTAACTAAATTTTTTTTTCTTTGTTGACCTAAGTAGGAATTGATTTAAATTTTTTTTATATTACTTGTTTAATGATTACTTCTATCTGGAGAGCCTCTGTCCACTCCCCGTCCTAGAAGAATGATAATAACAGCGACAATAGTAGTAATAAGAAAAAAAAGTCACAAAATTCTTTGTGATTTAATTTACTAATATCTTCCTGGATCCAAAACTACCTAACTTATTTAAGTTTATGGCTGTAGTTAATTAACTCAAATAACGTTTAGTAGTCGCTCTTAAATTTAAGTTCGTTTAGCTACAGATGATACCACCTATAGAGACCCTCCAGTAATTAATGACTATATGAGCAGCGATTAAAAAAAAAAGTCACAGAGAGAGAGAACTTTAGTATCTTGTTTACTGGATTCTCTTCATCGCAAAGGCCCTCTTTCTGCGCCCATCGTTGCTTCCAGGTTTGGTTCTTTGAACGGAAAGGGGACCACGTTTTTGCAACGTTAGGAGAGTTAGCTGTTCGTTAAATATATGACCACATAAAATTGTGTTTAGAAACTCTTTTATAATCAACGTGCTCTATTTACCTTTCTTGCTTCAGCAGTATTAATCAGGGCCGTAGCTAAGGAGTGGTGGGAGTGGCCCCGCCAGGATCTCTAACAGAAGAGAGTGAGAAAAATCAACCACCGTCTTCTAGAAGCACTGTCAGATAGAGAAGAATTCAATGGGCGAGATGAAACGCTAGATGGCGTTACTTGCGTGCCGTGTTAGAACCAAGATACTGGTGTTAGAATGTAAAATTGATAACAATTTTGTATAATAACACACACATATAATAACACTTTTCAAATGAAAAACCAAATCTACTTAATTTATAACTCATCATAAGGGTGCATGAAAAACTTAAAATGATGCTTTCTTTTTAAATAAAATATATTGGAAATGTTAATGTCCATATTTTTATGGTAAGGGTATAAAAAAACATGATGTATTCATAGTCACTGTTAATTTATAATGAGTTTTAGGTAAATTTAGTAGCTTTGTTTTCTTATTTGAAATTTATAATGAGTTAAAGTTCTGCAGCTAAATCTTTATATATATATATATATATTAATTATATTTTTTTTAAGGTAGAGAAGGCTTGAATTGAAAACTAACTATTTTCAAAATAGAGTCATTAATATTTTTAGATTATTTTTTAAACGATCTAGAAGAGGAAAACATAGGAAACATCCATTAATGGTATTTATTAACAATGTGTGTTATTATACAAAGTTTTTATCAATTTTAAATTCCAACACCAGTATTTGTTAAGAGTTTTTGTAGTCAAATATATTAATTTAAGCCTTGGACAAATACAGTTCGTAAGTGGCGCCAACTAGCGTTTTATCTCTCCCATTGAATTCTTCCTATTCTGACAGGCAGGGTTTATAGAAGGCGGTGTATCAACTCGATTATGAGAAGTTTAAACAGTTTCACTACTTCATCATAGCTACCAACGGTTCCGTTTTCATGGGTACATTTTTTACTTTATCCTCTCTTCATGGTCGAAATAAATCTATACTTTTAAAATATAAAATAAAACAATTTAGAAATAGTGGTGGGAAATGTTCTGATAAAAATGAAACGGTTGGTAGCTATGTTTTATGTTCCTCTTTTTTTTTTCAAAATAGTACATTTGTAGGGGAGGAAATTAGGATTCTATTGAGTGCAATGATTATAGAGAGTTAGTAAGCTTTTGTTCGAGGGAGAAAAGGTTCGAGGAAGAGTTAGTAAGCTTTTGTTCGAGGTGTGGGAAGGGGGGGGCGCAATTTAGACTGTTTTACCAGAGGTGCAGAGTCTCCTAGCAACGATTCTGGTATTAATCTTAACTCTTAATGTAGATGGAGGAAATTAAACGAGAATTTTTGTCCTCTTTTCCCCTGCCCCCCCACCCAACTCTGAAAATGCAGCTGCACGCGTGCTGCATCAGTGCTCTGTAGTACCCTACAATACGACATACACTGCAGCCGCTGTCAACAGCTTAACGGGCCATTTTGTATTTCGTGCCCGATTCTCGACTTATCGGAATTTATGAATGAAGTACATGCATATTTACATACACTGCGCACCGTTCGAGTGCGTGTGGAATCGCGTGCAGCGGAGGGTGGTTAATCAGAATTTTTATTATTATTATTCCGTTGTCCGTGTGCGTTTTGTTTTATCCGCTGACATTCGTTATTCAGTCGCAAAGGGGTCAACGGGACAGCGGGGTGAAAGTGACTTTCCCCTTTTGAATTTTTGCTCTTTTTATTTTTCCCGCCATTTTGTTTCTGAGCACGGTGTATTCCCCAATTAAATCGAACAAAGAAATCTCCCTGATCCCGTTGCGGACCACTGTTCTGTCGGAGATTTGTCGGGGGAAAAAATGAAAGTGAAAGTTAATTTTCCACGCTCTGATTTGTCGGACCTAACCTGGATGATGCCTCTGCTGAGTGATTCTGTTCGTGTGAGAATCATCAGCATCACAAATTGTCCTCACTGATGGTTTTTGCGCTAAAACAATAAGGTTCATCACTTTCTTCGTGCTTGCTATGCTGTTAAAATTACCCAGCTGAAACGACAAGAATTAAATTACGAATTGTGACCGTTATTTTTCATGGATATGTTGTGGCCGCCACATTTATCGTTGGTGTCGTCATTGTGCTACTGAATTGAGAGCTTTTTCGAATAAATTATGTATGCATTTGATAATATTCTTATTTTCACAGACCGTAATTGAAAATGGAAAAATCTCCAGAAACAAAAAACATTTTAAATTGTCCTCACATTGATGGTATGCGTTAAGATGGTTAGGTTTATCTCTTTCTTCACGCTCGCGCTTGCTCAAATCGATTTATGAAATTAAAGTTAGCGAGCTAAAACAGTATGATGACATTGGGAGTTGGGATCAGATTTGAAATTGTTATCAGACACCAAATTGATTGATATACAACAGGCGTAGCGCGACTACAATTTTGGTGATACCAACGCCTCCAACATATGCAAATGCCTAACTTAATCTTATACTTCATCGCAAGGCCTGCGAAAGTGCCGTCTTCACGATTTTATTTTCATAAAATAAAACTCTTTAAAGTTTCTGGTAAATGCTACAGATATTATAAAAATATCTCAAATTAAACATTAAAATTAAAATACTTTTATCATACAAAATTATTCATCATGATCTATCTCCTTATTATATTATCTGATTAGTCATGGTTAAAAACTGCCCTTTGTAGTGAAATTAAATTTTTTATCTCAAGTTATTAAAATTTTGTTCTGAGTGAGTAAATTTACCAGAAATTTTTAATAGTTTTATTCTATAAAATTAAAACTGCAGCTTTTCAGGCATCCTATGTGTAAGAGGTGCTAGTGGCACATATAGAATTTAAGATTAGGAAAGGGAATTTCCTTTAGAATTTCGAAACAGCCGTTGGAAATCAAAAGATTCTGAGGCAAAGGGGGGCACGTGACCTACTGTCCCTCCCACGAGGCTATGCCTATGCTGCAGACTTTTGAACTTTCCACTTAGTCATTCTGTTGTTTGAATTGTGTTTTATTGTTTCTTTCTGCAGCTCTCTTTATAATCTGCCATTAGAATGTTTAAGAAAAGGATGAAATTATCGGGGGTCCTCTTCCCTACCTTAGAAAGGACACAGGAAGGACTGAAACCCCCCAGTCTCCACCGAGTCGGCGCCTGTGGGACAATTAGAGAGCAGATTGACAGGCTAACCCAAAATCGCAAAACGATTTCAACTTTGTTGGAAAGTTAATAACCTAAAGGTGGCGTGTCATATCAGTTTTGATACCTTTATCTTTACTTTGAAAAATGTTGGTGTCGCGCGAAAACGTGACCCATTCTTTTATGTTTAATCTTTCTCGCTGTCAATACTGGCGCGACTTTGGGCGCGACTGATCTCTTAATGCGCATCAATTTGGCAGGAAAGGGGTAAGGTATGTGTCCCTTCTACTCTAACCACAAAGCTCAGAACAGATAGACAATAACCTTTGATTCTGAAGGAGTCTAAGGACCACAGTGCAGAATTGCTTAGGATGAAGAAGCGTTTGACTGAGCCTCACGGATATGTATATCTATGGGAGGGGGTATGTTTCGGGGGTCTGTGCACCCCCCTTAGTCTATGAACAAGGGATAAGTTTAGATAAATTGTCACCTTTTGAATCCATCGCTCAAAATAGTGTGCGGTTGAAAAATATTTAAATTTTAAGAACTATATTAAATTTCAAAAAGTTATATTAATTTTGTAAATTCTACATTTCAGTGCGTACGAAACACAATTTACTATAAAGAATATTTAAATTTTTCACCAGATATTTATAGTAAAATTTACTGTCAAATTTTATAGTAAGATATGTCATTCTATTTGGAATTCGTGGCGCAATTAATTTGCGCATTTATTGTAATTTGCGTACAGAGAAGACCGTGAGAGAGATTTTATTTATTGCGAACACCGTGTATGTGGAGTAAGCTTCACGTTTAGTGTAACATATTTTGTATTTGTTCTACAGTTCTATTCATAATATACAGCGTAAGGAGTAATACCCAGCAGGAGGCATGGGAAGTTCCCTTTAAAAGAAACAGTAATTGTAGCGAGAAAGAATCCAGTGTGATGTTCGAAAAATTACCATTTTTCTCTAAAAAAAAGTGCTTATAAAAAAAAGCTCTTCTCCTTTTGATACGAAATGTGTTTGCTACTCTTAAGACTGTTCTTTTTGGAAATCATGTAACTTTTGAACAGCTTTCCAATTAGATTAATTGCGCTAGAGACTCTGACAAATTTAGAATGTGTCTTTACAAATAGTACAGTAAACTGCCATAGACAATGAACCCAAAGATCCCAATTTCCCAACATCCCACATCCCAATCTGGCATGTCATCATAAATAATAAACTAAAAGTGGATACAGATTAGGACAATAAAAACTGCATTGTGGTTTTTATATTTATAAAGAGCTGCAAAGTCAAGTCTTGCAAAGTAGCACTGTGTAAAATGTCACATGGACATTACAGTAGTAATCGACTAATGAACATTAAAATCCTTAAAAATGGTCTTATTTAAGGACGAAATACATTTTTTTAATCTCACAATTTCCAGAATAAAATTATGGGGAAAAAATGAATAAATGATATTTCAGAATTTAATGTATGGATTTGGACGGCCCTATCGGGCAGGGGTTCCTGGGCAATGCCCCAATATGCTCTGCATACAGGAGTTACGAAATACTCAATACTGGGGGTGGGGTGGGGGGAATGCTTAACGTACGGAATTTTACAATATTTCCCTGAACAGGTAACACTTCGGACCATTTTTGAAAGAAATTTCTGTGATTATGATTTTTTTTTTCCCCCGTAAAGTTGCATGAAAGATATAGGTTTACTGTTAGTGTCAGTCCATAGTGCATTGGGCAAAGAGGCATTAGTCATTTTTTCGAGTGTTTAACATCATTGATTTGTTTTTAAAGCTGCTCAGAAGTGCTGTGTCGCCGATCTTTCTTCTATAAGAACACCCTTAAAAGGAACACTAATTGTATCGAGAAAGAATCCAGTGGGATGTTTGGGAAATTACGCTTTCTCTCAACCGGAAAGTGCTTTAAAACAAAAATCTAATTTTCCTTTTCTGATAAAAAATATGAATACCGCCTTTAACCCTTTAACGCGCTGTGTTCCCGCTCTGGGAACACGAAACTCTGGCGTTTTGACTGTTGCCAGTCACGAAGAATAGATTTGATTTCTATAAAAATAGTTGCGGGTGACATAGCTCCACGAGAATCCTTTATTTTTTAGCACGTCATGTTCCGTAAAAAAAAATTGTCACGATTATTTTTAACAGCACTGACATCTGCTGAAAAATGGAAGAATGCGAGAACAGCTGGATAGATTGCCCAATACTGAAGAAAGGGCACCGGAACGCGATGAACGTTTCGATCGTCCGCCATCTTGCTGGTAGTTAAGTCGAGCGATGGCAATGGGTGCCCTTTTCTTCAGCATTGGAAAAGGGTTGCACCTCAAAGGCTTAAGCAGCCTCTTTGTATGTGATGAACGCAAATTTAAAAAAAAAAAAAAAAAAAGAAAGAAAAGAAAAACAGAAACCCACACACACATACATACACACACACAGGAACATTCCCCCAAAATATTGTTCTAATTTTTTACACAATGTTTATAAAAAGGGAGACGATGATGCAAATTTGCATTCCACAGATTTGTTTCAGAGGCGTCATAACACACACACACAAAAAAAAAAAGAAAAGAAAATTCTGACAAATCCCAATTTGCCTACTGACATCGTTAACTAGAGACAAATCAGAGCGTGATAAATTAACTCACAACTTTTGATGGATTCACAACGAGTTGCCACTAAGAAAAACAACAATAATAATAAAAAAAGAACAACGGGAGCGCAGGATTCCATCCAAAAAACCCAACCCCCTTTTGTAGCTCTTAATTGGAAAAATATACAAAAAGAGGGAAAAAAAAAAAAGCCAACTAAAGCCGTAATCAAATAAACAAATAAACAAAACAGAACTCCCGCTACTGTCCCGCTGACCCCATCGCCAGAAAATGAATGATGAATGTCAGACGTTTTTAAAACAAACGAACCAACGCAGTTAGTAAGGGGGTCCCCATAACGAACGAAACAATCCCGCGTGCGTTCAGAAAAGAAAAAGTCCACTTTCTCTGACCGGTCACAGGTCGATTCAGATCGGGGACACTTTTTTCACACATCGCCGAATCCTTCGGAAACTCGGGGGAAGGGTTCGAAAACGTTTTTCACTTTTCTTTTTTTTTTTCGTTTCTTACGCGGGGTAAAAACTTTCGCTTTTCGTGCGTTACGTCATTCATTTATTTATTTATTTTTGCAGAGTAAAAATGGACGTTCTGCTTCGGAACATTCAGTTTTTTGTTTTTGTTTTTTTCTTTCCCTTCCCTCTCCTCCAAGGGTAGACATGTGAATCTGTTCGAACGCGCGCACGTGTGGCCGCTGTGATTGAAGTTGTAGTCATTTGCAAGCTCTCTCTCTTCTTCATGGATCGGTTCGTTTCCTGGGTTTTTAGGTGAAAGTGTTTTCAGAAGCGTGGAAAAAAAAAAAAAAAATTCGGAAGATACTTCCATCTTTTCAGTAGAAGAACACGCTGTTAAAGAAGTTAAAGAGGTTTTCCACGGTCCGAAAGCTGCCTATTAATGATGATTACGTTAATCTTCCCGTGAATAACGAATTCCGCAGGTGCTTCAATGAGTTGTGTGAAATGACCGCAGATGTCGTAATTTCAAAACTGAAACTGCATACATTTTCCTGTTAAAAGAGCTAAAATCGGGGTTGAACCGAGCAGAAAAAATATAGTAACATAGGCGTAACTTACTGGGGCCAAAGGGGGGCAATTGTACCCCCCAAAACAATCGAGAAAATTCAGATATAACCTATTAGAAAATATTTTCTACATTAGGGAACATTTTTGCCACTGCCCATGTCTTTTTTTTTTATTTCCAATGCAGCAGGAGAGAAGGAACACAGTTCAATCTCCCGAAAAATACACACAGCACACACGAAAAAGCACAAACACAAACAAACAAATTAATAGTGGGCAGTGGCGGATTCAGAAATTTCTTTTAGGAGAGGCTAAATTTTTAAGAAAGCTTATTTAAAATGCACTATAAATCAAAATTTTAGTCTAAACCAATGTGCATGCTTTTGGGAGGGGCTAAGTTATAAAATATGATCATTTTAGCTGTTTGAAGTGTATAATAAAGCAGAATGTTACCTTTTCCAATCTCTTTTTTTTGGGGGGGGGGTGATGAAGCCCCCTAGCCCCTCCCCTGGATCCGCTACAGACAGTGGGCAGTGATGTAGCCTTTTCATGAGTGGGTTACGACTATTGCAACTCACATATATGTATACGTGTGTGGGATAAGTGAGTGAAGAATATACATTTTGTATGGCAAAAAATTCCTCATGGGGGGGGGAACCACCCTCCCGCCCCCCTTGGCTACGATGCCACTGACAGTGGGACACTAAAAGGGGAACAGATCTAAAATCAAAGCTAACGTTGCATGACAATTTACGCCAATGCAAGGACGTACCCAGGGGTGGACCGTGAGGTCCTAGGCGCCCCCCGGAAATTTTGAATTTTTGTTTATGGGACGTCAATAAATGAAGCATTTGTGGAAGAAATTCCACTTTTTTCATCTTTGAGCACCCCCCCCCCCTCCGAATTTTTTTTCTCGTTACGTCCCTGCGCCAATGTTAGCTTGAAATGTCTTGAAAACGTCCCATTTGAAGAATTCTGGATAAAAAATAAATGAGATTTTTAAAAAAATCATTTTTTCAGGGTACAAATGATCTGGCAGGTAGAAAACGCGCCATGGGCGACACTTCAAAGGGAGCCGATTTCCGTTGCGGGATTGAAACTGTGTTTAAAAGATAAAATAACTAAAAACTTGTAAAGTAACACAACACGACTTTGTAAAATAGCATCAGATTGATAAGTACCTTTTATGTGTGTTATTTTACACTGTTTTAATTATTTTATCTGCCAGATAGACGAGTACCTTTCATTTGCATTATTTCACAAAGTTTTAATTATTTTAATCTTAAAAACGCTTACTTGGAAACGTTCATCAAAAATATTAAATTCATTCCTATAAATAACACGCAATTTTGTAATTTATACGTATCTTTACATTTTTTAATTTATTATTATTTTTGTTTAAATTGACATTAGCACTTTATATTTTACCTGACCTTTTTCATACAATTTATTGGATTGTGAAACGATAATTGTGCGAACAATTATTAATGACAGGAATAATTGTTAAATATTCGAATAAAAGTGTGCTTCATTTATTTTTGTATTCAGATGCCATTTTATTTTGTCCTACCATGCTATTTGTTTTAATTATTCATAGTAAATTATGTTTATTACGTACTAAATCATAAAATTTGCAAAATTAATATATTTTTTTAAATTTTAAGTTTTCAAAATTTATGTAATATTATTTTTTTAAATTGTATACTATTTTGAACAACGAATTCAGAAGGTGACTATTTGGCATATAATTAGCGCTTGTGCGTTGACTAAGGGGGGTTACAGACCCCTTATATACGTTCGTGCAAAAACTCACGTGCCTTTCTGCTGCTACATGCAGGCGAGCACGCACGCAAAGGTATGTGCGTCCTTTACATAGCATTAATACCACGAGAGAAGCGGGTCATCAAGCGGCCTCAGCTATCCCATACTCCACAGAAGTACTACACATTAATAATACAAAATATCTTCCTCATTCTATTTCCTCCTCTCTCATTTTCACACCGTTATCGCACCATTGCAAAACACTCGCTCTTTAAAAAAAAGAAAAATGAAAAAAGAAAAACTCCTCCGCCATCAGTTGATTTGAGGCCCAAAGCAGTAGTAGCACTCAACTCACCAACTGTTATGTTGTTGCTCAACCGTTTGTTTTGGTTTCGGTTTTCTCGTGAAGCAACTGCAACAGAAGTCGGTGAGCAGTGGCCTGGGCTCAAGGTTTCTTTTTTTAAAGTCCTTCCAGGTTATGCACCTTTTCAAAAAAATTGCGTTATTTCTTTTCGAGCCGATCAACGAACCCGCGCTTACCTTGAGCCGGTTGTGAGGAAAAATCTGCAAAGTGACCGGAAAATAAGGATTTCTTTCTTTTTTTTTTCTTCTTATGAAATTAGCCACTTTTTATTCATTTATTTTTTTTATTCTTTTGTTTTGGTTCCGTAAGCTCGTGCATAGGATTATCTAGGTATGTGTGGTAGGAGTTCATGGCAGGTCAGTAGTCGATGTTTGCTTGGCTGTTTCGGCAAGAGTCCGGAAATAGGCAAAGATGGTATTATTTTGAAAAAAAGAAAAGAAAAAAAAAGCAATCATTTGTATGTTAACGTAGACTTGTTGTTTGAATGGCTACTGATTACTGAAGAGCTACTGATTTTTTTTTCTTCTGTTTTTCTTGAGCAGCATGGAAAGTGGACTACAGTGGGAATTGGGAATAAGATAAAAAAATTTTAGAAGCCTGTCAAGCTGACTTAAAAAGTGATAAACTTTCAAAATGTTTCTTATTGACAATAAAATCATTAAAAAATGTAATAGAAACAAAGTAACAAAAAGACACTTTTTTTGGGGGGGGGATCAAGCATTTAGTTACCTACGTGTGACATAGCTTCGTGAAATACTATAAACAGGTCAACCAAAACCCAAGCTCGGCACCTGACCTCTTTAAATATAACCTAACTTTAAAAAGGGAAGATTTTTATTTTGCCCTTAGATATTTTTGCATTTAAAAAAATTAGTGAATAACTTCAGACCTACTGTTAAAATATCTAAGTATTGCATTTTGACACAAATTAGCTTACCCACAGCAGTAACCTTAAGTAATCAAACAGAAGATTTGTCTTCTGAAACTGAATTAGGAATATCTAAAAATTCACCAGTGCTTTGTTTCTACCAGTACCTAGTTTCTCACATAGAAAATTTACTGGACTGACACTTGATTGTCATTCTTTACCGATTGTGCCTGGGTAATTTACAACAGCAAACAGTCGATTTTCCACGGACCACTTAAACGATTACCTTCGATTTATTTCAGATATTCGAATACTGAGAAACAAAATGATGCATCACTTTGTGATTCAAAATGATATTGAGAAATTTCAGTCACAAAAAAATGTTGCTTTAAAAACCAAAATGTACGAGGGTAAGCCACAAAAGTTGCATAAATTTTTGAAGTTTACTTAATGACTTTTTTTCAGAAATCCATCGAATTTTGTTTATATAAAACAAACCAGGTTCAAGATATCGAATGGGTTGATAAGAAATAATAATTTGTATTTGCTATTTTAAAATTATATTACGAAAGTTTTATGAATTTGTGACCTACTTGATGACTTGCCCTCGTAAAAGCAGTTGATAGATTTTTGCAGCAAACAATAGTGAAAAAAAAAAAAAAACGCAAAACACCAGTTAGCAATGCTTTTGAAATTTTCGATCATATTTTATTTTTATTTCTGTGTTACAGGATCATATTTAGGAGTCTTTATCTGGATTACGGCTGCGATTCGACACGGGAGTAATACCAGTGTTCCCAACTTTTACGGAATATAATCAATAACTTTTTGTAAAGAGTAAATTTTAAAAATAATTTTAAAAAATAATAACGAACTCAGTGTCTTGAGTAGCGCCTCGTGTCCTTTCTGCAGTAGCGCCAAGCTGACGGTTGGTGACCACCTTCTAATGTGCCCGGCATTCATGATTCCTCTGTTTTTTTCTCACTACTGAGAAGCTTAGAAAAATGCGTTTCTAACTAATTCTGTGTTTTGTAGTGCTTTTTTTAATGTGTTTTTGGCCAAGGATAAAGTATTTTGGACGTGATGCATTGCATGTGAAGAACGTAGTTTAAACAAAAAATCTTGTTATACTCTAACAGGAAATTTACTATTTACAAAAAGTAGTTGTTGATATTCCGTAACTCCACGCACTGCTAAGCTTATGGACAGCTATAAACTTATGGTAAGCTAATTTATGGGCAGCCCCCTAAGGATTCATAGAAAAAAAGTTTGATTGCACCCTTCGTGCTTTTCTATTCATAGCCATAGGCGTAGCGTCGGGGGGAAACAGGGAGGCATGTGTCCCCTAGCCCCAACTTTGTCAGAAAATCTTTTGACGCACATTTCCTTCAAAATTTAAGAGAAACTTAAGAGTACTTTTGATTTTGAAAGTTGGTCCCCTCCCGCCATAATTTCCGTCACGCGACGCCTATGATCACAGATCGGAAATTCACCAACAATATATTATTATTATAATAATTCATCCAACCACTGGGAAAGCACGCTTTGGACACAGGCCGTTCCTAATTTAACCACCATTAAACCCATTTCTTCATATTCAATTTCTTGCAAACTTCACCCATAAAAAAGAAGGAAAATTAAGCTCAAAATAGCAAATATACTAATTTTTTCTGGGTGCTCTACTTCCGCCGACCGACATTTTTTCATGTGGCAAGGTCAAATATCGGATCTCTCGTTCTCGCCTGACTTTGATTTCACTTTTTCTTTTCCAGCTGCTGGCCGTAACTAGAGCATTTTTACTTGCCTAATTTTGGCAAATATCTGAAAAAGGGGAGGGGGGGGGGAAATGTTGTGAAAGGCCTGTAAATAGGATTTTAATTTCACCTCATTTGCCTGTATCTTGACTCGAAGCCGATTTTAAGGGTCAACTGTTCCGCTTGACACATCCGCAAAAAGTTTTTCCCTCAGGTTGTTATTTATTTTGATAGCGATTTGTTTATCCATTTGTGTAGCTTTTGTAATGCGGTAATAGGAAATAATTTTTTCCAACGTGTTCCTTTATTTTCTGTTTAGATAGATTTTTTACATTTTATATGACTTTTTAAGGATATGTATATTATATATTCCATATGAATGGCATAATATTAAAATGAGGATGTGGTATTTTAAACAATGTTTTAAATAATAATTCTTAATACACTTTTTCTAGGTGGTGGTATGCGGATGCTGGTTTACTTCAATTATTGTAAAAATGTTTCACGCTATTTCGACTAATAAATTCATGCATGTTAAACTTTAGTATTTCTATCTTTCTTTTTTTTTTTTACTTCACAAAATATAAATTTGCCTAGTTTAAACCTTTTTTTAAATATTCGTAAAAGGTGACGACCAAAATATATATATATTTTAAATTAATTAAAATTCCAAAATTACTTAATTTCGTAAACTAATTCCAAAATTACCTATTTTCGTAATTACTTAATTTCGTAATAATCCACTTGAAATTGCCCATTGTAATACTCATCACCTTAAAAAAGCACTTTTTTTTGTAAATCTGTGGGAAAGGGAAAAAAAAAAAAAAAAAGGAAACATGCCGCTTTAAACAATGACTCTCCATAGAATGTAATGTACTGAAATTCTTTTGAGTATTCCTATAAAAAATATAAATAAATTTAAGAGCCGTTGCAAAAGCAAATCGAGCAGGTCAATGGAAAAATGTTCCCATCACCATCTCAGAATTTCATGATCTTCTTTTATTGTGTGGCCTTACCCAAGGAAAGAACAAATCTGAAATATTTTTGATTTACCTCTTTTAGTTTTGGAGTTATGAGGGTTCAAAATACCCCAGAGGAGCAACGTCGAATTAATTTAGGGCCATTTTTGCCATTTTATTCTCTCGACTGTGACTGGCTCAGAGGTGCTTCAGAGAATTTTTTCATTTTATCCTATAATATACTTTGTATATTAACATCTCGAATTAAAAATTCATTCGAAAATTGTCAGATCCCCAAATTAGGGCCCCCCCAAAATACTCTCAATTTCATAAAAAATACAGTTTTAAGAATGCTGTAAATCTTAGCTCTGACATGATACAGAAAAAAGTTTTGCACAGTGCAGTTATATATCTTCATACAAAGTGAATCCAATGTTAAAAAGATTTGAAGGCCCCCAGGTCCCCACGGTACGGGGCCCCAAACATGGTCTTTAGCGCTAATTTACACAATTTCGAAGCTTTGGTGCAGCTGAAGCCGACTTCCCACAGGAAAACTATTGACATGGAAATGTAGTATCAACATAGTAGTTTGATATTATGAAAAAACATTTCTTGAAGGTACAACTGTTTCCAAGAAAAATCCCAAAAAGTACCTCCCTATTTTGGACATTACACTGGCACGCATGGGGGCATTTTGGCGTTACTTTTAGAAGTTTAATCGACAGTGGCAATATTGAAAATTAACTTATTCTTTATATATCTCAAATATATCCTCCATATATCACAAATAGTTATTTTACAGGGGCACTCATAAGAATTACATTACGCTGAATGGGGATCTCTGCAACTAGTGAACCGATTTGAAAAAAATTTTCACTGATAGAAAGCTACACTATTCCTGAGTATTATAAGCTACATTTCAGCATGTAGCATAACTAGCTTTTTTACAGGGACACTCAAAAGAATTCCCGCACATGACGCTATATGGACATATCTGTAACTACTGAACCGATTCTAAAGATCTTTTCACTGAAAGCTACACTATTCCTGAGTAACATAGCCTAAAATTCATGTATGTAGCATCATTTACAGGAACACTCAAAATGATTCGTAAACATTGTCGTAACTGTCTCCATTCGCCACTCAAATTTATTCAAATTTTATTAAACTCCATTCAAATTTTTTAACAGTGCAGTTATATGTCTTCATATAAAGTGAATCCAATGTTAAATATGTTTGAAAGCCCCCAGCTTTGCGGCCTCTACCTTCCAGTCATTTTCAGAGGCATCGCAAGAGCAAATCAGGAAAAAAAAAAAAAAAAAAAAAAAAGGTTCAATCACTATCTCAGAATCTCATGAATTTTTATTCATTTATTTATTTATTTATTTATTTATTTGTGTTGCCTTACCCAAGGAAAGAACACATCTGAAATATTTTTGATTTAGCTCTTTTAGTTTTGCAGTTATGGGGGTCAAAGTATACCAGAGGAGTAACGAATTTAGGGCCATTTTTGCCATTTTACTCTCTCGACTGTGATTTGCTCTGAGATGCTTCAGAGAATTTTTTTTTTTAATCTGATAATATACCTTGAATATTAACATCTAAAACTGGAAATTCATTTGAAAATAGGCAGAGTCCCCTAATAAGCCCCCCCCCAAATATCCCCAATTTCATAAAAAATACAGTTTTAAAGAATGCTTTAAATCTTGGCTCTGACGTGATACAGAAAAAATAAAAATTGCCCCTCGATAGGGGGCCCCAAACGTGGTCCTTAGCGCTAATTTATGCAATTTCGAAGCATAGGTATAGACGGCTCTGACTTCGCACATGAGAACTATTAGCATGGAGTTGTAGTTTTAACATAGTAGTTTCATATTATGAAAAGATATATTTTTTTTATTACTGTGTTAAATTTTTCTTGAAAAGTGATGCTTTCAAAAAATATACCGCGGGGCCCTGGGGGGCCTTCAAAAATTTTTAACATTGGATTCACTTTATACGAAGATATATAATTGCACTGTTCAAAAAATTTGAATGGAGTTTAATAAAATTTGAATAAATTTGAGTGGCGAATGGAGACAGTTACGACAATGTTTACGAATCATTTTGAGTGTTCCTGTAAATGATGCTACATACATGAATTTTAGGCTATGTTACTCAGGAATAGTGTAGCTTTCAGTGAAAAGATCTTTAGAATCGGTTCAGTAGTTACAGAGATGTCCATATAGCGTCATGTGCGGGAATTCTTTTGAGTGTCCCTGTAAAAAAACTAGTTATGCTACATGCTGAAATGTAGCTTATAATACTCAGGAATAGTGTAGCTTTCTATCAGTGAAAATTTTTTTCAAATCGGTTCACTAGTTGCAGAGATCCCCATTCAGCGTAATGTAATTCTTATGAGTGCCCCTGTAAAATAACTATTTGTGATATATGGAGGATATATTTGAGATATATGAAGAATAAGTTAATTTTCGATATTGGCACTGTCGATTAAACTTCTAAAAGTAACGCCGAAATGCCCCCATGCGTGCCAGTGTAATGTCCCAAATAGGGAGGTACTTTTTGGGATTTTTCTTGGAAACAGTTGTACCTTCAAGAAATGTTTTTTTCATAATATCAAACTACTATGTTGATACTACATTTCCATGTCAATAGTTTTCCTGTGGGAAGTCGGCTTCAGCTGCACCAATGCTTCGAAATTGCGTAAATTAGCGCTAAGGAACATGTTTGGGGCCCCGTACCGTGGGGCCCTGGGGGCCTTCAAAAATTTTTAACATTGGATTCCCTTTATCTGAAGATATATAACTGCACTGTGCAAAATTTTTTCTGTATCACGTCAGAGCCAAGATTTAAAGCATTCTTAAAACTGTATTTTTTACGAAATTGAGGGTATTTTGGGGGGCCCTAATTTGGGGATCTGACAATTTTCGAATGAATTTTTAATTTGAGATGTTAATATACAAGGTATATTATAGGATAAAATGAAAAAATTCTCTGAAGCACCTCTGAGCCAGTCACAGTCGAGAGAATAAAATGGCAAAAATGGCCCTAAATTAATTCGACGTTGCTCCTCTGGGGTATTTTGACCCCCCATAACTCCAAAACTAAAAGAGGTAAATCAAAAATATTTCAGATTTGTTCTTTCCTAGGGTAAGGCAACACAATAAAAGAAAATCATGAAATTCTGAGTAGGTGATGGGAACGACCTGCCTGATTTGCGCCTGCAACGCCTCTTAAAGGAAATCAGGTGTCTGTAAGTGGATTAAAATTCAATTACAAGAGTCCATTACGTTCATACATACATACGTGTATGTATGTGTGTGCATACCTGTATATAGGTGAAAGTAATAACGTGTTAAGAAGAAAAACTATAACTGCTAAGCACACCATTTTCAATATTATTGTATTGTCATCGACTTTTTATAAGCATGCAAAATTTTAAGGAAATCGGATGCCTGTAATTGGATTAAAATTGAAATACAAGATTCCATTATGTTGATACATACATACTGGTGAAAGTTATGACAGTGTTAAAAAAACAAAAACCCACTTATTCTTGGATTTCGGGTTTTCCATAGATCTGAAACAAACCACATTATATATAAATCAGCTAATCTGATAATATTATATCGAGAGGCATCATAAGATGCTTTGTAACCTGGTGACCTGGTTACCGGGAAAATCCGGCTGCCGGGGGAAAAAAAAAGAAAGCGTGTGATTATCTTTTTCTATAACGGTGCAAAGTGTTGGTTTCTACCAGGAAACTTCTGCAAAACAAAAAATAAAAAAGATTTTTTTTCTTCAAGTTGATTGATTGGAATGCATCCTGAAATAATAGATTGACTTTAGAATTCTTCAAGGATTGACAGTGAAATTAAAAATAAAATAAAATAAAATACGATTTGTGATTGTTTTTCTTCTCCATTTGTTGCAGTTGATCTTTGAAAAGGTATAAATGGATTCAGACAAAAATTCTGAAGGGGGGGGGGGCACAAAATGTGTTTTTGTCTCCTTTGTCTTGTAAATTGATTTTAATTTACAAAATAAGTCAATCTTCTGTAGCGTAAACTTAGCTCATCGGGGATAGGGGGGGAGGGACGTGCCCTGTGAACCCCCTCTGGAAACGCCAAGGTATAATTGCGATGAGTGAAAGTCGTAAATTTTAAAGTCGATTATCGATGATGGGCATATGAAGAGTATCACAAAATATGTCGGCTTTGCTAGATTACATAATTTCAATTTTTTTAATGCTTCTGAAAATCTTTTATTCACTAAATGGTATAAGTCGTGCTATAATCCAGTGTGAAGATAAAAGCAATAATAATAAAATGATTTTATTGAGACTGTGCTATTAAAAAAGAATTCGATAATTTTACCTTTATCGTAATGATGTGATAAAAAATTACAAAATAATGATCTCCAATGAAAATAGCGTCTGTAGCATTTATACTTCTTCTATAGGAGCACTCAAAAAAATTCCAATGCATTACAATCAATGTCAAACATTCACCCATTTCAAGCGCAGTACGATAAATATATGAACAAACGTTTACAGCAAGTTACTCTTCATTTAAAGGATGGAAATAACGTTTCGATTCATTTCAATTTTTTTTTTTTTTTTTTTTACAGAGCCTCACAAAATTACATTACTGCACAGTTTTTTTAATTTATTATTATTTCTTTTAATGATAAATTTGACGACAATACATCAAATTTAGTGCAGAAGGAGACTGCTGTATTAGAAAGTGTTTTATAATCGACGCGTTTCGCACAATTTATCTTTCTTAGCAAACTTGTGGCCTGCTGAAGAGCGTTACTTAAACGTACCATATTTCATTGATAGAGGTTTGTCTAGGCCCGTGGGATTCGAACTGCCTCCAACCAACGGGGGGGGGAGGAGGGAAGGGGGGAAAAATAAAATAAAATAAAATAACAAATAATGATAGAAGATTGTGGTTTGGACACATAGCATTAGAGGGCGATTGGATTTTTTTAAAGGACAAAAAAGTTGTAGTCCCAAATATTACCGATAGGTGGCGCTGACATGCAAAATAGGGAAGAAGTTCTCAATAATAAAAAGAAAAAAAATCCGAAATCTCTCTAATCTTATCCATGCAAACCGTAATTTTGCATCGTTATTGGTTCTTTTTTAATGAATTTTTAAACTTTGATGCACCCAGGATGTGTCAAAAGCCTGTGAAAACTCCAATTATTCATTAAAAAAGAACTGATAAAGATAGAAAATTGCTTCCCATTCTGCATGTCAGCACCGCCTATTGTCAACATTTAGAACAACAAACTTTCTTGTCATTATTAAAAAATATATATATGATCACCCTCTAATCCTATTTGTGAAAACCGCAATTTTCTATCATTATTTGTTCTTTTTTGAAGAATAATAA
This sequence comes from Cheiracanthium punctorium, assembly GCA_038373885.1. NCBI lineage: Eukaryota > Metazoa > Arthropoda > Arachnida > Araneae > Cheiracanthiidae > Cheiracanthium > Cheiracanthium punctorium. Next base: position 470,641 of record JAWZYV010016746.1, on the reverse strand, counting down.
TAAGAATTTTGAAGAATAAAACTTAACGTACATACTGTTAAGTTTTTGCGGACTTTCTACCCACCCTGCATGTAAAGTGAGTGTGGGAAACTATCAGTATAGTTCCTTCTATTTACGCATTTATTTAATAATTTGCTGATCAAAGTCCCTCAGGTTTTTCTGATTTCCTGTCAGAGATGACGGAAAAGCTGTAGAAGAATGATGAAGTGGATTTTCGTATTACGCGTGGCCTCTAATTTCCAGTAATTCACAACAATAAGGGTTAAATCGATTGTCTTTGACATAGTTCGATTATTTTAATGAACAAGTCCTGTAATTATCTTTCGGTTCTTAAAACAAATCTTCTTTCAAGGCCAGCTTTTACAATCGAGCTGCCCTTAGGTGGCTGCGCCTAGGGCTGTTCCTTAAACAAATCTTCGGAAAATACGCCTGATATTTTTGTAGAATATCTACCAGTATTGTCTGTGCTATTTCGAGTTTTCATTTTTCAGTACATAAGCTATGCAGTAGAAAACAGCATCCACAAAGACCCTGGCTTTCGAAACAAGATCACTTTTAGCTTAGAATTTAGGAGCAGGCCGTGCTAGTACATCCTGCATATAATAAGCCTGAGAGCTAAAGCGTTGAAGTTGTCAGTAAACCTTCAATTATCTTCGTAATTACAGTATTATTTTCGTAAAATAAAACTATTTAAATTTTCTGGTGGATGCTGCAAATATAAAAAAAAATCTTAAAGATTAAAAAACCTTTGTGATACAAAACAATTCATTATGATCTATTTCCTTATTATTATATTATTTAGCTGAAATTAGTTACAGCTAAAAATTTGCTCTTTGTCGTAAAATTAAATTTTCTATCTTAAATCATTAAAATGCTGTTATAAGTGTGTAAGTTTACCAGAAATTTTATACAGTTTTATGAAAATAATGGCATCATTCTCGGCGATTCACTAATCTTGTAACAACTTGTTAGGTTTTTTATAAGTAGGAGCCATATACAAAGCCTAACAACAGAAGCTTTGACGTCAGTTATTTTCCCTCGCTTGTTTTTCAGTCACAAGTTCTTATCAGTTGCTTTTTACCCATGTTGGAAAGTCATTTAATTTCAAAATACAGGCAATATTTATGGTGACTCTTTTATAATTCTAAAATATGTTCATAAAATGACCACAGCAGTTTATTTTTTAGCACACTCTAAAACTGCATCCAAGATTGTCCACCCAGCCCCAAGCGCATAGCCTGGCCAACATTTAGCTTTATTACTTCCTTGTACATAGTATAGTACATACTGTTATCGTGAAAATTTTCCGATTCAGATTTCGAGGGAAATATCATTCAGACTAATTTCTGCATGGCATCTGTACGTACCTACGCATGAACGCTCCATTTTGATCAGGCTGAATCCATTTTAAAACTTTTCTGCGTGACATCTGCATGTACGTATGTACGTTCAATCCCTTTTGACCATCCCTGAATCCATTTTGATTAGTTTCGCCTTGACGTCTGTATAGTTAAGTACACATGTACGTATCCTGCCTGAATCAAACGGGATTACTTATAGAATGTTGACATTTTGTATTTAGGACTGTTGTAGTACCTTTTTTTTATTGCAATCTACTGGATAATTTATTTACAGGATCACCCAAAAGAATTTCAGTTTATTAAAGTCAACGGCAAACAAACTTAATTAAGGTAAATCGTGTGTTACGCATTTTATTAAAAAAGTACAAATAAATTTCCCGTGAATCTTTTCAGATATTCTAAAATGTTTCTGAACGCAACTCAAGTAGTATAAAACAAGGTAATAAATAAAGAAATGGAAGGGAAACAGAATAAAAGGCAAAGTAGTTTTAAAATGTAAAATGAAAAATTGTGGATAGTATAGATCAACATATCTTCTCCTCTGAATGACACATACGATACTTTTAAAGAGTATTTATTTAAAAAATAAAATTTTCTTTTCTTTCTTTCTTTAAAAAAAAATCCTTTGTTGTGGAGGAGAAAATCCTTTTTGTATTGAATAGATGTTGGCTTGTTATGTATTGCATTAAAGTTAAAAGTTTGAAATAACAATAAACTTTTTAAAAACATGCTTTTGCTTAAAACATGTAATATAGTAAAATAATTTTATTCTTTGATATCCGGAAACATTGAAATTTTTATGGCTTAAAATAAAAATGTGGGGCTTCTATATATTATACATATAAAATGTAGTACGGACGCTCCCATAGTTTTATTTTTTTAGTCATAAAATTTTCAATGCTCCTTGGTGTCAGGAAAAAAAAAATTACGGAGGGCACCCCCCTCAGTCTAGATCCCTAGTGTAGATAATCGGCTGTAATCCCACAAACAGAAAGAATTTTTTTTTACCCTTTTTTAAATAAGTGTGTTGATATTTTTTTTAATTTTTCACTTAACTTCCTTTGATCAGAATTATGGCCTTCCATTCAAAAGGCTCTTTTATTAAAATCCTATAGATGTTCTATAGAATTCTACAGAGCTTTATGGAAAACTCGTGAATTTTAATTTAATGATGTCATTTATTTCTGTTTAGATACTTGGTAAAAAGGTTCTATGATCGCAAACAAAATTAACAAGGTTTTCGAAAAAAAAAAAAAAAAAAAAAAAAAAATTGGGAAGAGGACATGAGCCCGGGGTTGCTGCATCTAAATTATTCAAGCCCAACCGTTGGTTCGCGGGATGTGCAAAGGGAGTTCACGAAAACAATACACAGTGAAAACTCCGTAAGTTGGACACCTGCGGTTCCCTTAAAAAGTATCCAACTTTCAGAATTGCCTAACTTATAGAGGTATATTTCTATATCATGGACACATTCCGTTCCTTAGAAAAGTGTCCAACTTAGGGCGGTGTTCAACTTATAGAATGTATATTTCTATATCATGGACACATTCCAATCCCTAGAAAACTGACCACTTTATAGAATGTTGTTTATAGAGGTATATTTCTATATCATGGACACATTCCGTTCCCTAGAAAAGTGTCAAATTTAGGAAGGTGTCCAAGTTATGGGTGTATCCAACTTGGGAGGTTGCACTGTACTAGAATAGGACTAAAAAAAGAGTTCACCAAATTCTTTCGGATTTTTGGAAAGGATTCGCAAGGAGTATAAGGTTTGGGAACCACTCATCTAAACCAAGAATGCTAACTAGAAAGGTAATCACGAATAACTGAGCATGTTCCTTTTACAGAAACTTACAAATGTCAGGTTGTATTCCTTTACATTCTCTTGAAAAATAAAACAGAACTTAATACTCTGAATTTTTGTTTTTGACAACGAAAGTTCGTTTCCCGAATTATATGAAGTGCTGATTTACAGCCAAATAAATTGCTTTCATCTAAATTCTTGTTAATCATTTTCAACCACATCTCTTAATCTACCATTTTCATCAATTTTCAAGCAACTAACGACAGGCTATTAACTCTGACAAAAAGGAAGAAAGAAAGAAAAAAAGACATTTCGTGCGTAATTACTACCAAAAAGAAAATATACTCAGCCTCACTTGTGATTCTAATTATACACGAACTTTTTTTAAAAGAAAAATGCAGAATAGACAATGCTAACAAGCAGAAGAAACGAGTCATGTTATGTAGGGCACCTCGTTCCGACGAGGTTCACATCCGGGTTAGACCCCCTCTAATATTAGAACCAACCCTCTCACTCTAATCCCCCCAAACACTGCCCACCTTGAAACAATTTCTATCCACTTTCACTACTTCTTGGGTCACTTGGCAGTTAGATCAAGAGAAATCGGACAGTCGCCTTTTTTTTTTGCCACGACGACGACTGTCCCTTTCGAGCCGACGGACGCGCATGATTGCACATGTGGGTCTGAAAGAGCCCCGTCGTCGACACTGTTTATGTCTTCTGTTGTTTTGCTTTTACTAATATTGCTTACTATTACTCGATAGTTGGTTCTAGTCATTGTCGTGGTGGTGGAGAGAAGTCCAGTTGTTGTCCGTTTTCTTTTTCTTTTTTAATTGTTGTTCTTGTTGCGCAATCGGCATTGTCTCTGCCGCCAGCAAAGAATGGGGTCTGTCACGTGATCCGTGATGGGCCCGTTGTTTTCGATGGATGTGTCCACCATCGCGCGGCATTGTCTCTCCGGGCGAAAGTGCGAGATTCTAAATGGAGAATTAAAAGTGGACACTACCACTGTCCGTTCCGCCACTGTCGTCGAAGATGGTTAAGCTGGAAGTAGGTTTTGTCCCGGTTAACAGGACTGGAAGATGTGGGAGGTTTTTCTTTTATGTGTCAAGTGAATTGTTAATGTGAACTCTGATCTCAATGAATTTAGCACTGGAAGCTCTATTAAGGACATGCATTAGTACCCGGCGTTGATAGTGATTTTGAGTCTGGCAGGAAAGCTCATGAAAATAATGAGCTTGATATGAAAACTACACTACACCAACAAGTAAAGATACATCATGCAGAAAGCGTTATTCATAGCTGCCAACCTTCCCGATTTCTTCGGGAGATTTCCCACCACAATTTTTAAACATCTTTATTTTATATTAAATTTTTGGCGTTACTATAACCACGAATAGCTGGGTAAAAATTAGAGGTGGAAAATCTCCCGAAGAAATCAGGAAGATTGGCAGCTATGGCGTTCTTGTATAACTACCAGCTACTACGGAATATAATTAACCAATTTTTCTATACATGATTTTCGACTTAAAATGTAGCAAAATTTTTGTGCAACCGATGGTAGTTAATTACTATTTTGAAAAAAAAAAAACTTTAAAAATATACTGTTTACTAAAAGTGGTTAGTTATTTTCCGTAGTAGTTGGCCGCTAAGTAATTATTATAAAACACTCTAGGACACAACCAACGCCTCCCAAAGATAGAAAGCCCTACAACCTTTGCGTCACCAAGCTTTGAAGTCAACGCTAAGCTTACCTTTAAAGTTAAAATATAATTTTACGACAAATGGTAGTTTTTAACCATGATTAATTAGATAATATGAGGAAATAGATCATATTGAATAATTTTGTGTGAGAAAGGTATTTTATTTTTAATTCAAAATATTTTCTAATATTTGTAGCATTCACAAGAAATTTTTAATAGTTTTATTTTGTGAAAATAAAAACTTTTAAACATAGGCTTAATGCTGACGTCAAAGCTTGGTGACATAAAAGTTGTAAGGCTTTCTAGGCGTTGGATAGGAGGCGTTGACACAACTGCCTTTTTGGCGCATATACAGGGCCGTCCTTATATCCTTCTAATCTTTGAGGCGCCCAACTGTTCTTTGATTGACGTCCACCTGCTCGAAATAGAAGTTACTATAGCTGCTAACAAACAGTGGTGTGCACAGATTTCCTTTAAGCGAAGCAGGCATTATGGACATACTGTTAAAAGGCGTAAACTTTTTGTTGACTATCAAAAAATTATGAACTTCATGTTTAAAATCTTCGACAAGGGGAGTTAGAAATCCCAAGCACTCCCTTGCTAGAAGAACAGTTAGTTAGCAGTGTAGCTTAGCAATGGCTAAAATATGGCTCTGGACGTCAAAATTGATTGACGATGATCATGTATGAGAATAAACTCATTCTCAGCAAGCAATCACAAGATAATCTTTTCAAAACGTCCATCGTGCAACACACAAAGATGTAGCAAACGAATAACAATATTTGTCATAACAGGCCGTAATGTCTGTCTCAACGGAAACGGAATCCCACGACACACAAATCGACGATTAAAGCTCGTCCAGCATGTTGAGGTGGTTCCGATAGACAGTATCTTTCAATGTGCCATATAGAAAGTAGTCACTTGGAGACAGATCGGAAGAATAAGGTGGTCTGCGATTACAACGCCATCTGTTAGGGATTTTTGTAACTTTAATGTCGAAAGTTCTGTATAAAATTTTTACAGCTTACTTAATACAAATACCGTTCGTTTGCTGCACCTTTCTATTGATCTTTGTTTTAAAGATTTTTAACTTTGAAATCAGTCTGTTATTTGCTGGACTCCTTGTAGAAATGTTCAATACTAAAATATAATATATTTTAGTAAAACAATCGCAATATACAATAATACTAAAATATAATATATTTTAGTAAAACAAAGGGTACGCTTAGTATAGAGCAGAGTTTTTTAAACTGTGGGTCGCGGGACCTGCAGCAGGGGTCGCCAAAAATTTTAGCAATTTTGATATTTCTTCAACGTATAGTAGTTTTACGACATTTTCGTCTTTAAACACCATAAAATCAAAGTGTTGATTTCGATCAAATGTAAAGAATATTGAAGAACTACTTCGTCCTGCAGTGTCGATTGATTTGCCAAGTTTTGATAATATAATTAAAAATGGATAAGCACACACTCCTTCTTATTGAAGAAACTTTGATTTATAAGTATGAAATTAGTAAACTTTTATCAACCAGAAAATTAAAAATGTTCTTATATATATTATAAAAGAAAAAGTCTCGTTCCGTAACATTTTCGATGATTTTTTTCATATGATCAAGTACACCTGATTACAACATCAGGTAATTTTAAGTTCATCTCTTGCTGTTTGAAGCGGTTTTTTTCTTTTGTGTTGTTGTTGTTTTCGAAGGAAAGATTTCAGATAATTACAGCTTTGGCTGGACGTACCAGCCCGTTCTAGATGTGGAAGGTCCAGCAGCTGAAACCTTTTTGACAATATAATTAAAAAATACAAGCACCCCCTATTCATTGCGCATATGCGCTGCTGATATGCCTAATCCACGCAAATGCATTGTTAGAAATGAGATTTCTCAGTAGTGACCTTCCAAATGGCTGCACTTAATGAACAGACTATGGTTAATGTTTGAATTTACCAAAGTAACTGAATTTATTTTTATAATTGTGTTAAATTAAGTTCGTTTCTTATTTAAAATTTTCGAATCGTTCTATGTCTTAAAATTAAAAATTAATGACCTAAAATTGCAATGGTATATTGCAGTACAAGTGAAGAAATTGGCAGTTCCAATTACGCGTCTGTTAGTTTTGCGCAATACTTATGCGGTCCCACAAAATTTTCGTAAATATTACGAAGTTCCCACACCAAAAAGTTTAAGAAACACTGGTATAGAGCAGCGGTCCCGAATCCCCAAGAAAAGCTAACTTCCGATGGCACCGACCGCTCCCATTTTTTAGTATACATTCAGTTTTGCAGTCTCAGTAACGGCTATTTTTAGTCGCGTGTTTTGTAAAATAATGCTATAAATAAAGTCTGAATAAATACATAGGGGCCAAGTATTGCGGACTATAACTAACCACTTTTTGCAAACCGTAATCTTTTCAATATCATTTTTTTTTTTTTTTTTTTTTTTTTTTTTTTTTTTTTTATTGTGTTGTGTGTGTGTGGTGTGTGTGGGGTTTTGGGGTTGTTTGGTGTTTGTGTTTCTGGGGGCTTTTTGCAAACCGTAAATCTTTTTCAATATCTTTTTATAATATTAGAAACCCACATATTAATTGCAGAAATTTTGCTATGTTTAAAAAAGAAGATTACCGTTCACAAAAAGTGGTGAGTTATATTTCGTAATACTTGGCACCTATGTAAATAAGATGATTTTTTAAAACATGCATACTTGCTCTTTGCCTATTTTTCTTGTGCTCCACCAGTTGGAGAACGATAGTATAGAGTATGTTATAGAATAGCTATATAGGATAAATGGGCTTAGATAATGCTTATATTTTCATTTATGGGTCAATGGGCAAAAATATAATTTAAAAATATAAGTAGTTTTTTTCCCATAATATAAAACATAACTTGTTCCTGAACATTATTTCAGTATAATTATGTGTTTTTTTTTTTTTTTACATTTTTACATTATCGGACGATGGAATTTGTCAGGTCTGTTAACGGATACTTTCTTTGAAATTTGCCCACTTATGTTTAGCACGAAATAATGCAAAGTGATATATTACATAAGTATAGAGTCCTTTTGTCCATAGAATACAGTCTTTCCCATTTAAAAATATTTTTCATGTAAGTTTTTGTTTGTCATGTCTGTTACTTATTATAGTAACAGAGATGACATTTCAGAGAACAAAAATTCATGAGTCTAACTAATTCTGTAAGAACATGAAAAGAGACATTACCGTACACTAAAAAAACTAATTTTCTAAATTAATAAATTAAATTAACAAATAAAGATGTACATTTTATACAACTAAGTAAGGTAACAGAAGACAAGCGATAAAAATACTTATCAAAAATAGACTTTTGCTTTTCAGTCAAATACCAAAAACTGAATATGTCTCCATATATTTCTTTTTTGACCACATTCTAACGACAAGCAGGTGTTGTTATTCTCAAAATTCAGTTTCGTTGTTTAAAAAGATTGAAAATAATTTATGGTAACAGACATAACACCTATGTCCAGACAGCTACATTTAATTATCCAAAGTCGTATTTTTCGCAAAACCTTAAAAAAAAAAAAAAAACTTTTCATAATGCAATTTAAACTCTGTTTCACAGTGTTATATAGCATGTCGGGGCAGAAATTTCAGTTTTGGGCAGTAATTCTGCACAACAGGTTTTACGTTCTATGATTCAGACATCTATACTTCAGTATCTTCCCTACCCATGACTTTTTGTTTGTTTTTTTAATTTATTAAATATTATGTTTTTAAATCTATTGTTTCTGGGCTGGAAACTGTCTGATAAAAACATTGGCAAACAGAAAAGTAATTTAAATTTTCTTAAAACTTGCAAAAAAGATATTTACACGCGGACAGCAAATGGCACGGAATTCTGAAAATGACCCTTTTATGTATAGCTTCAATCCGTAAGTTTTTAAGAGGAAAAAAAAAATAAACCGCACTGTCATCCTTATTTTGAACACATTGCAAACAAATATTTAAACTTTGTCTCTAAAACACCAGTTTCTGAGAATACTAAGAATTTAATAATATTGATTACTTCACCATTCCAGTCTGGTCAGTACCAATTATCAAATCTCTCCCACAAAAAAGAAAAAAAAAAGAAAAAACACCAGACGCTATATCTCCCCGCCATCTTCACATTCAAGACCAGAAAATTAGCGTTGACATTTTCTCCACGTGGCGCACACCTCCATCATTAGCGGAGGGAGAGATAGAAATTTCGACGCACTTTTGTCGGAAAATTGGGTGATTTGGCCAGCCACTGCACTGACCACTTTATTTTGTCCGACACGCGCTCTTCACGGTCAGACGATTTTGTTTTAAAAGATTGAATCTATTTTCTTTTCTTAACTATTATTATTTAAATTGCTCCCCCGCCGTCGTTAAATATAGATTTCCATGGCGTTTTTGTATGGTACTGTGAAGTGTTCTTTACGGAACAGGAAACACGTGCGTATACTCGAGAGGGGGAAAAATGCCATTTTTAAAGTTTTTGTTTTTAATTTTTAAAATCCTCCACGTGTGACGGCCTTCGAAAGTGACATCGATTTTTCAAAAAATTGGCGCGAAATCAGACTTTAGTCTTTTATAGAGTGTCGCTGACTCATTAGAGTAAGAAGACTAGTGTGTCATTCTCAGCAAATTGAAAGTTTTGAGAATTATTTCACTCGTGACGTAACTTTTGCGTCAGAATCTGTAAACTTGATTGAATTTCTACGGTATTATCTAGGGATGGATAAGAGACGGTTTTTTGCTTGACGAGATAAACATTATAAGATTATAATGTAGAGATTTTGCGAGACGAAGTAAAGCTTTTCGGCTTTTTCGCAAGACAAGCTTATTTTTTTTTTGTTCTGCGTCCACGTAACAATTTTAACCCTTTGTATCTCAAAAACTCAACTTAAATTTATAAAATTTTGTGCTGAAACTTTGTTGCGAACATACTGTAAGTTATGAATTTACAGTTTTGTAATACCTAAAGTGACCATTTTTTCTGGAGCGAAAATCAGGACACTTCTAAACCGCAGAGACAGGAGGGGTAAAAATCAATCCGGAACACCCCCCACCCCAAGGTTTTTTTTTTTCTCGATTTGATTTTCTACTTTTATGAGAAAAATGAATTGAAAAAATATAACGAATATACAAATAAAATAGGACTATTATATAAACTTAGGTATTAAATAATTTGTGTTAATTTTTGATAACTATCCAAAATAGTTTTCTTTCTAACAATAACTATAGAATCACAATCTATTGATTATAGGTATGTATTGATGCCTATTATAGAGCAATCATTTTCATCAATAATAAAAAAAAACGATGTTAAATACAAGTAACAAAAAACTTTTAAATAATACAATCATTTTCGTGTGATTTTATTCCCAATTTATTTTAGATATATTTATTTATTTTTCATAAAGCAGGAGTTTGGGGAGACTGGAATGGAAAAGCGGGACATTTTAGGGCTCTTTGGGGACAGCAGGACATAAAGGTAAAAATCAGGACTGTCCCGCCAAAGCAGAACGTCTGGTCACTTTAGTAATACCTGCAAAATTTATAGACCAAAATGTGTTGTAACAGTTCAATAAAACGGTTATTTTTATTTTTGCATTACTTGAGAATATATCGGCAAGTATACCAAAGGTTACTAAAATGTCTGTGAACAGTTTAAGCTAAGAACGTTTTAAACAATCACTAATATTCTTCTAAGGTTGATCTACGTAAAAACTCTATCAGTGCTTCAATAACCAATAGTGCGACTGCTGAAGAACAAAATATTATTTCGTGTTACAGTTTCGTGCATTAATTAAATATCACAAACTTTTTAGATTTTTCTCTTTTTTCAATATTTTATGCTCACTTTATTGCATTAGAAAGTGATTCATATATTTTTTAATGCGCTGATTAATTTATACAGCTTTAATTGGTATGCTTCAGATCTGCAACACGGTGATAGAAAGGGTTGAATTTGTGACATCGAAATGACGTCATTATCAATTGCTATTTGAGAACGAACGGTAAGCTGCGAATAATTTCAGTATTGACTCTTGAAGTAGGGGCTATGGGCATCAGCAGCATAAGGCAAAGGGAGGGGCACTTGCCTCGCCCTGGATTTCTATATGCAGTTTTTTTCCCTGCTTTTTTGTTCTTTCCAACATAGTAAGCATATGTTGATGTAATCTTTGCTTCCTCCTGGAAAATTTTCTGCCGACGACCATGGTAGGGGCTGTTCCCAGCAAATCGGAATCAGTAATTCGAACAAGATTCCTCAAAATCCTTGATGGGAGGAATTTCTATCAGATTGTATTTTGCAATCTTACGTACTTTGCAGGTGTGCCTGTTCTGCACCTGACGGGGATGGGGGAGGGGGGCGAATTCTCAAAGCAAATCGGAACCTGGAAATTTGCGGAATTTTGTCGATATTGCGATTAGGTGATTTATTGGGAACATCGGCTCTACCTGGTCGCAATATCGACAGAATTTCACAAATTTCCAGGTTCCGATTTGCTGGAAATACCCCTCTGGGTTTTTTTTTTCTTTTAAACGTTTACTACTAGTTTTACCCCAAACAAATCTCAAGTCCGATCAGGCTCTGATTTCCCAGTAGGCCTTTTAGCCCCAAGCTTAAGGGCCCCTAATGTTAAGGGGAAGGGGGCACAAAAAAATTATTCGAAAAGAAAAAATTGCCAATTATTATTTTTTTAATTTTACTCACTTTTTTTAATAACAATGCGGTTGACATGTTGAATCTTTTTGTTATTTGCTAATGTTCCAGACTTTTACGCTTCAAATAGCCAATTCTTGGTAAAATGGTAGCTTCACAATGATTCATAATTTTTGCGTGTGCATGTGTGAATTGTGGAAATTTCATCAGTGTTAGAGGACCAGTTGTACCTACAGTCAAGAATTTTTTAATCGGGCCCCGAGTCCGATATTTAAGCATATCATAAAATTTGAGCCAGCTAACCTATTGTAGCATTATTTACTAGCACAGGTCTTCAAATGTACGCTGGGTCCTGTCATTGCTTTGCGCTTGCAAATGGCTTGATTTCAGAGGAGCACTCAAAGATCCAAGTTCGGAAGCAATGCTGGACACAAAAAGGAATTTTTCTTGTGCCTTGCAACAAAGGGAATGGACTTGTTAAACCTTCAATGTCTCAGTTCAAACTAGATAACAACTCCTTTTTCCTCTTGCGAATGCAAAGGCTTGGACTTGATCTGGAGGTCCAAGGTGCAGGGGGAAAAAAAGGGTGACGTGAGGGTGAAAAAAAATTTAAGTTTTTAACAAGACGTCCGAGAATTAAAGAAATCTGTCTGACAATTGATTTCATTCTATTGTCTTTCCATCGCCTGTAAATTTTTCGTGGGATTCTATTAGTTTTAGCTTGGAAACATTTCCTTAGAATATTTTGAGTAAACTAAATTTACAGTGAAAACGGAATAAGAAAAGCGCATTTATAAGCGAATCAAATTTAAATTTGCACAAAAGTATTTTAATCAGCTAACGCATCCACAAACTGAAGTGAAATAATGGCCGTACGCAAATGAGGTTTCCCAGCTGAGAACCGTTCTGATGGGTAAGATTGCCCTATGACGCGTGCCCCTGTTTTGGCAGATTCCAGTGAAGCGTGGAAGAATGCATTCATTTGCGTGGACAGCATAAGAAGTGGAGTTGAGAGGGATATGACAGATTTCTCTATGTATTTTCACTGAAAACAATGTGCGACGTCAAACGCAGAAAAAAATGAAATCGAAATGCCGTGTTTATAAATGGCTCGCAGATTACCTTGTGGGGGAAGAAAGTGACGGAATTTTTTAATGTATCAGTTTCTGTGTGGAAGGTTTCGCTGGGTTTTATTTTGACCGTCTTCAGCAGTGAAAAGGAGTGAAATATTTTCCTATTTGATGGCAACTGACACAATGGTAACATCCGCCTTATCCGTCCCAAAAAAGAAAATAAGTAAATAATTCTTTAATCTTTTCTCCCCAATAAATTTTTTTAGAGAGTGTTGGGGAGTTAGTAAACTTCAAGTTTATCGTAGGCCACATATACAAAACCTTATACATGAAAAAATTTCTATCAAATTCTCCAAAACCGGGCTTGTGGATAATTGCTCCCCTTCCTTCTCGGCGGTCCTGGTTTCTTTAAAATGCCAGTTAGTGGCTTCTTCAACACTTCTCAGAAATTTAAAAGTTATTTTGATTTTGGTTTCATCTATTTATCCAAACTCTTCAAGGGCTCTTAGGCTGTAAAACTTCTAAGGCTCCTTCTGCAAAATTTGTTTGAGGGCTCCGTGTGGATTTGGATTTCTTCCGAATACTTGCTGTATTCATAATGGGCTTCTGGGCCAGTGTAACACCAGAGTAGACATAATGGTTACCCTTTTGAATCTGTGGACATGATATGCTGTAACACAGAAGTCTTTTCCTGTAATCTTTCTTGGTAAAATGCACTTCACTGAATATTCTTTTAGTACAAATACGGATGATCGTATTCTCATTGATTTTTCTGCATATTTGAGATAAATACTCTGAATTTTTCGCACGTAACAACTTCGGTGTTGAACAGAAGTTCGCCCAAGATACGCTCATTTCTTTGAGTCGGAGACGGATATTTCCTGAAATGAAAGTTAATATTAAGATTCTCAATTACTGCCTTCGCACATACAGTTTTCATAGCGTAGGGGTTGCCTGTATGAAACGGCATTCTACATATGGTAGGGGATAGCACTAAATACCACCGCTGCAGGAGTGGCTCAATTATCTTTGGTTACACGAATGTTATCATCGTGCTTTTCGGAACAGTGATGCATCGGATTGTTTTTACCTCAGCTTTAAATGTATTCATTGTTGAATTGTCTGAAGAATTCAGCATTTCATGATCTTTTCTTATTTTGCAAATACTGGATTTATTTGTCAATGGGCGTCGGTATTTGAACTGTTACAAATTTAGTGCAACACATCACCAAAACATGGTACAAAAAAGTTAGCTCCATGAGACGATGAAACCTTGTTCCAATATTTGGTGCTCTTGTGGAAGGAACCATGCACTTAGGTATATGTCGAACCATAAAGCTGGAAAATTTTGAACATCAAAATCAAGAACACTGAAGAATATATCGATGAAATACTGAACCTTTGAATGTCAACCATTCTAAACATGAAACAAAATAAAACTATTAAAAGTTTATGGTGAGTTTGCTCAGTCATAAAAAATTTTTAATGATTTGAGATAGGAAATTTAATTTTACAACAAATGATAATTTTCAACCATCACTAAATATATATTATGATAAGGAAAAAGATCATTATGAACTATTTTGCATCAAAAGGGTATTTTAATTTTTCTAACAATTTTAAGACATTTTCAAACATTTCTCGTTCATCAGAAACTTCAAATAGTTTTACTTTGTGAAAATAACGTTATATTCGTAGGTCTGGAGCTGACGTCATTCTGTATGTGAAGGAGGTATTGAGGTAGCTCGCTTGGGAAGCAGCAAAACTCATTGGTTCGAAATTTGCTTGCAAATTCTTCCACTTTACCCTTGCGAAGGACGAAATATGGGTAAATAGGACGCTTCAAATGCTAATTAGGTAGGGATGTGGTGAAGGCGAAAGTAAAAATGTCCCGTCGCATTCAAATGATGACTATGTGGCACATGCATCCTCTTAGCAATCACCACTCGTCTAGCGTACGCAAAATGGGACTTCATCTTGCAGAGGCAGAATCAGATGACGATGTTCTCATGGCTTTTTTTTTTTCTTTCTTTCTTTTTTTTTTACAAAAGAAGCTTTCCATTGGAATTTAAATGCGCACATTATGAAAGGAATTTGATGATGAGGCTCGAAGATAGAAAAACTTAGTCGTTTGGAATTTTAAATAATGAAAATTACAACCAGAATGCGTTGAATAGATGTGAAAAAGTGACGCTGAAAGCGAAAATGCAAAATTAGGTTAAAAAAATAAATGTATAGGATTTTATAGTAACTTACTACCAACTTTTACGCTTTTTTTAGGAAGATTGCCCACCACTATTTTTTTAGTCAATCTTATTTTAAAATGCATTCAATTTTTTTATAACGCAGTTCCGCGGTGCGGGCATCCCGAAGAACAATAAATCCAAAAAAAAAAAGAACTTAAAACGTTACAGCTATTACGGAATCTAAAACTGCACTGTTTTTATTTCGCGGGATTTCGGGATTGAAGTTTATTGATCCCGCGGGGTTGACATTTCACTCAGCTTAGAATTCATTTAAAACTACCAACAAGAAAAGAATGAAAAAGTAAGAAAATTTAAACACTATTGAAGTTTAACCTTAATAATGATAATAATTAATCTTAATTGATAATTAAGGCAATAATACAGAAATATGAAAGGTATAGTTATAATATTCACTATAATATACCGGGTGACCAAAATGTCCGCCAAAACTTTAAAAATCCATTAAAAAAGAACAAATAATGCTAGAAAATTGCGGTTTACACAAATAGGTTTTTTTTTCTTTTTTTTTTTTTTTAATGACAAGAAAGTTTGTTGTTCCAAATGTTGACGATAGGTAGCGCTGACATGAACAATGGAAGCAAGTTTCCAATAAAAAAAAAGGACTGAAATCTCTGTAATCCTTCCCTTGCAAACTGCAATTTTGTATCATGATTTGTTCTTTTTTAATGAATTCTTGAAGTTTTCACGAGCTTTTGACGCATCTTGGGTGCACCAAAGTTCAAAAATTCATTAAAGAAGAACAAATAACGATACAAAATTGCGTTTTCCATGGATAAAATTAGAGAGATTACAGTTTTTTTTTTTTTTTTTAATGGACAATTGCTTTCCATTGTGGATGTCAGCGCCACCTATCGGCAACATTTGGAACTACAAACTTTCTTGTCATTAAAAAAAAATCCGACAATCTTCTAACCTATTTGTGCAAACCGCAATTTTCTATCATTATTTGTTCCTTTTTTAATGAATTCTTAAAGTTCCTACGGACGTTTTGGTCACCCGGTACCTTGTTATTTTTTAGTTCCTGAAAAAGAGGAACGTAAAAGACGTAACGAGTCAATCGTCTTCCTAGTCTTAATCTTACTTTTGAAAGAGAATACAAAAGGACTTAACAATTATTTTCTTACAGAAATATGAAAATTGTAGACACATAAACATACTTATCGTTTTTTCTTAGTTAATGAAAAAATCCTAAAAGAGAACTAGTACAATTAATCGTTTCCTAGTCTTGATTTAATTTTAGTAAAATAATTAAAGGCGTGATTTTTTTAAAATGTAGTCCAAAAATTAAAACCTTTTGTAACTGATTCGTGATTGCTCGCACAGATATTGGCTTGAAACATTTGAACACAACTGGAGATTGGGAAATTAATGAAAAATTTAGATTACAGTGTCTGATCCAGACTTCCCCTTGAAGAGAATTTAAAAAATTCTAAAACCTTAACTGAGAATTTTTAATTATTGATTCATGTATTGTTGGTTAGGATACGGAAATATGCAAGATTTTTGTTCAATTGATGACTGGGAAGCAGCGTAAAATTGTAATAAAAATAATTTATTTCATAATTTCAATCCCGAGGGATTACGTTCTAATCTAGCAAGACTAGTCCCGCAAAAAATTGTGCGGGATCTGGCAGGATTGAGGATTGGATACCCTAATAGCTATGGGGTATCCAATCCCCAATCTAAATCAGTATAGTACCGCAAATTCAAAATGGTGGAAGCAAACTTCTTGCACTTAGAACGTACACATTAGATGGTCAAATGCTTTACAAAAATTTATTCTTCAGTTGTCTTTAGAACTTCCTAACAAGGACGAAAGTGTAAATTCATTCCTGCGACAAGTGGACTCATGCGACCATTCCTGCGACAAGTGGTAAAATGTTAGCAAAAGGGGTTCCCAAAGAAGGTCCCATTTCACAATCATGCAGTACCAAACGTGAGCTAATAAACATCCGTGTGTGAGAATTCAGCAGGCCATGAAGCGTTTTTTACGTCGAAAAAATGACATTTACGCATAAACTACGTGCTAATAAATAACACCCGAGAAAGACGGCCATTAAAAACACTCCATCTTTTATGGTTCATGATCCCACGCATGCGCACTCTCATTAGTAAAACATGTATTCCAAGTGCATGCTGAGATACTCATGCAAACACGAGAGCAGCTGATAAATTAGAGTTGAAAAAGCAAGAAAGATAAATGACGGTGAATGCATGCTTTATAAAGCACTTTCGTGCTCGACATTATGAATAACCGGTTATCCTAATCGTTGCAAAGCACTGGTGCAGTCTCTATCCATTGCTGATTCTCGATATGGGTCAAGTTGGATCAAAGGCATTTAACCCTTTAACGCGCAGTGTTCCCGCTCTGGGAACACCAAACTCGGACATTTTGACTGTTGCCAGTCACGAAGAATAGATTTGATTTCTATAAAAATAGTTGCGGGTGACATAACTCCACGAGAATCCTTTACTTTTTAGAACGTCATTTCCCGTAAAAAAGATTGTCACGATTATTTTTAACAGCACTGGCATCTGCTGAAAAAGGGAAGAATGCGAGAACAGCTGGATAGATTGTCCAATACTGAAAAAAGGGCAGCCGTTGCCATTGCTCGACTTAACTACCAGCAAGATGGCGGAAGATCGAAACGTTCATCGCCTGCCACAGATCTAGAGACCCTTTTTTGACGCAGCTGGCTGTGCTCTCTAGATCTGTGGCACGCGATGAACGTTTCGATCTTCCGACATCTTGCTGGTAGTTAAGTTGAGCAATGACAACGGCTGCCCTTATTTCAGCATTGGGAAAGGGTTGCGCCTCAAAGGGTTAAAGACTATGGCAAGGAGCAAAGATGGATGAAAGGAATCTCTACAGCCCACAGCCTACAGCCTTGTCCTTACGAATAGGCTAAACCTAATAATACAAGACACTAAAGTATTTATTTTTGATCAACATCCTTCCAGAGTCTCAGTCTATGACGGCTGTTTTGTTTGACCGCGTAAAAGAGCTGTAAGTGCTCATTTTTCAATAAACATCACTAATATATATTAATTTTGTTTTGTAACACTTGAACGTCTCGTAAAAGCACCTTAAATAACGCATGTATAATGACTTACCATAGTCATTTATGTGTTGATGTACTTTTGGGGTCGCCCTGAAAAAAAAAAAATCATATTATCCGCATTTTTTTAACAAGTTCAATTCAGTCCATGGAAATAACGTACAGGAATATCGTAGCAATACATGCCAAATTACTGCACCTATTATTAGAGCATGGACTGACGGACAGACTAGCCATAACAAAAAATATTTTTCAACTTACGGAGAGTGTTAAAAGTTTGGAGTTGATACCATGATAAAATCAATATGTACGCTTCCCTAAATCTCGTTTGGGTAAAACAAGCCATTTTTAACACATTCTGAGAGTGAAAACACTTCTAGGCAGTGCTATAACTAGGGTATGCCATTCAAATGATTTCTATGATCGACTACTCATAATAGAATGGATAACTGATTAATCAAATATTGAAGATTCGCGATTTTTACTATGCAAGTAGTATTCGTGGTTTCACTATTCGAATAACATTCGCAATTTCACTGTTAGAACAGTATTCTCGATTTTCATTATTGGAATAGTATTCACGATTTCACTCTACAATTAGTAATAGCGATTCCATTAATCGAATAGTAATTACAATTTCACACTATTCGAATAGTAATAACAATTTCAATATTGGAATAGTTTTCGCGATTTCACTATTCTATCAGTATTCGCGTTTTCAATATTCGGATAGTACTCCAAATGTGCTATTCGAATGCTATGTGTTGAGCATTCGAATGGATTTTTCAAATTCGATTATCTCAAATGCATTTAATAATCGATTAATTCGAACAGTTTCATTCATTCATGCCATTCACTATTTACGACACCCGGGGCAAATCTTAATTAGGGCGTCTCCCTCTCATGGACAATACCCGATTTTTGATGATCACCTTAGTGCGGCACCCAGAACACGTGCCCTGTTTGCACCCTCCTAGTTGCCGCCCTTCTTCTAGAAAGTGAATGCTTTGGCTGCCCTTTCACTTTGTTTTCTTTTTTGGAGTTTAGGAATATAGTATTTTTCCAAACGGTATCGATACGATGCCGGTTCTTGCAAAAAACTACGGCAACCGGCCTACTGGGAAACCTCCACGTAACCTGGTGGGAGTATCCGTGAAAGGGGGGGGGTGAGAATTTGCTATACCATCACTCTCATCCATCCGTGTCCCCAAAATTCCGGAACGCCAGCGCCTGGAAGAAGCCCCCCTCCCCCCCCTCTACCTCCTGTTAGCCAGCGGGTAACATTTTCACTACCAATGTTACTTGGCCGGAAACACTTCAAGTGTGTCGACGGGTCAGTTGGCCGAAGTGTGACCGCGCACGAAGTAGGGGGAAAAAGAGGGTTACGCTGCATTTTTTGTTTCTCTTGTTTGGGTTTTCTTTTCTTTTTTTATTCTCCTCCTCCTCCTTCTTCATCTCCGTTAACCCACTTTCTCTGGGGTTTATTGTGGTCGTCGGTTCGTTCGTGCACACCTTCAAGGTACGTGTGTGTGTGTGTGTGGGAAGGTGGTGGTAAAGTAAGGGGTACGCTTATGGGTGCAGGAGACGGTTTTAAAGGAAGAAGAAGAAAGTGGTGGTGACCCGACCTGGGAAATTCCGTGGTGATGGTTGTGTTTGTTATCTCTCGGAATGGAAAGAGAGATGGCGTGAAAGAAAGTTCCTTTTAGCGGAAGAAAACAATCAGATAATCTCTGTTGGTCGGCTATTGTGAAGGTGCGTTTGCCGGTTGTACTACTACAGTAGAGCGCCATTCGTGCAACCGAAAAGGAAAGATAAATTAGACATCGATTACAGGCAACACCATTTACTCTTAACTTAAAACATTTTAATGATTTATGATAGAAAACTCAATTTTAAGACAGTTGGCTACTTTTAACCATCACTTATTATATGATATGATGCAGATATAGTTAATTATTAATCATTTTGTGTCAGAAAGGTATTTCAATTTTTATCTTTAACACGATATTGTCTAATATTTGTAGCACCAGAAATTTTAAATAATTTTACTTTGTGACAGTAAAACCGTAATGACTCTGCTGTCGTAACTTTCGTGATGGCGTCAAAGCTGCTTTTGTGAGATTCCCTGTGTTTAGGAGGTCTTGTCGCAGGATGCTGAACAGCACTATCTCATTTGCAAGGGGCGGATCCACTCAACACCTCATAGATATAGAAGGCCTGAGAACAGGAGTTTTTACGTCATCGCAGTTTTAAATTCACAAAGTAAAACTATTTAAAATTTCTGGTTAATGATACAAATATTAGAAAGTATCTTAAGTTAAAGATAAAAATTTAAATACCTTTCTGATAAAAAATAATTTATTATGATCTATTTCTATATCATATTATATAATTAGTGATAGTTAAAATTTCCTATTTGTCGTAAAATTAAATTTTCTATCTTAAATCATTATAATGTTTTAAACGGGAGTAAAACCACCACAAATTTTGAATAGTTTTGCTTGGTAAAAATGAATGTGTGATGACGTCACTTTAGTGGACCTAGTGATGACGTAAAAGTTTCTATTCTCAGGCATTGTATGTCTAGGAGGTGGTGATGCACTTAAGAGGTTAAAAGTATGGATCGTCGGATCCCAGCAAACACAGTCCTATCGGATAAGTTTTGGGCCGACACTGGCATGCCGGCGCAGAATGTGCCGGGGCGATATCGCTCACGCGGTACCGAAAACGACAAAATTGCGTCCGCCTGGGCGTCTGTCGGGCCGAAAGGATGGGGTGGTTCTGGTTCGGTGTCGGCAAAAACGATAACGGCGTCGGCCCAGCCTTGTGCCTCTTTTGAACCAAAACCATTACGTTTTTGGTGTGGTATCGGCAACGACAAAATATCGAAAACGGGCCAGCACCTTATTTATTTCCAAAATACCCTAATTAGCTCCGTAGTTAGTTCTCTAGGGTATTAATCAACAAATTAAAGTAATAATAATTATTATTATATAAATGACTTACACCACTAGGACTAAATTTATTAAAAATACCTAATTACCAAAATATTTTGTTTTTAAGAAAATATTTGATGAATTTAAGAAGGAAAGCTCTTTTTAAAATTAACCGTATTATTTTTTATGCATCAACCAATGTTTTACTTTTTTTAAACGTGTTATTATATGTTTGTCAGACCATATACATTTTTTTAAACAAAATATTAGGCTCGACTAGACAATGTTCCTTTTTTTTCCCAAAATTTTTTAGAATCCAAGAAAATTTATAATTTTCCAGAACCAAAGATTATAAATAAACATTCATGCAATACTAAAAAAAGAGAGAAAAAAAATAAAGTTATACAACATGCTTTTTAAAAAAATGTTTTAATTTATTTTTTGTTAAGTTATGTCATAATACAAAATAAAGTTGCCTTTTGATTTTATATATTATTTTAAAGAAGAATGTAAACAACATACGTTAAAAGAAATTAAAATATTAGCTGATTCTACAAATAAACGGTTAATTTCATAAAAACCTTTTCTCTTCAAAATAATTAAACATTTTCATATACAAACAAATTATTTTGTTTATACTTAATAACTAAGTATTTTTGGCAAAACTAAGTATTTTTTGGATTTTAACTAAGTATTTTTGGCAAAATTAGCCCCAGTGATGTAAGGTAATTTATATAATAATAATGATTATTTTTAATAGGTTGATTAGTGCTAAATTATATATGAAACTAATAAGTATTAATAAACCATGTTTATTATTAGAAGATACTTACTTTAAGTAAATATTTTATATTACTGAACTTTTACAGTTTATGATTATCCTTTAGTAGAAGAAAGGAACTTTCTATAACAGAATATGCTTATTTTTTTCTGTTGTTTTGAGTAATATGAAATTAAGTACTTAAGTAAATAGACACATTTTCAATGCAGTATTAAATTATTTATTAAAAATACCGTTCTGCTTGTTTATTAATAGTTTCCAAGTTTGCTTATTTGAATTATAAATTTCATTTTCGCATTATTTAGAAATAATTAGCAGTTTTGAACTACATCTTATTTTAGTAGTCCCTGAGATAACATAAAAAAAAAGCTAAGAAAAAATACAAATTCTTAATATATACTTAAAAATCAACTTACCCCTTTTTAACTGTCGTGAGAACTTAGCAAAATGAAAACCAAAAAGCACTAACCACATTTAGACAACTTTAAAATTTTTGTCTAGTTGAGGTTAATACCAGTTAGTCTTTAGAAAAAAATCACAGTTTATCCAGAGAAAACTACAGCAAAGTCCGATCTAACTGACGTAAGAACTTAGCCTATTTAAAACTAAAAAGCACTGACCACATTCAGACAATTTTAAAAATTTTGTCTAGCTGCAGTCAGTGCCATTTAGTCTAGGAAAAAAAATCACAATTTATCCAGAGAAAAATGCAGCAAACTTCCATCTTCATTGGTCTGAGAAAACTCAAAATCCACGTTACTGAAAAGTTTGCGTTGCCAGATGATTTCTGTTTTACAACCTTGGAATGGGGAGGGAGGACAGGAAAAATACAAAAGGCAAACGAAAAAAAAAAAAAAAACAACAACTTCGGCTCTTCGATTGACCGTGAAAACTAGAATAGGGAAAGGTCCATTTCTCCCTGCGTATATCCTGCGTATATCCTAGAAGGGGTGGAAAGCTCAGGAATGCACTCGCCCCCCACTTTGCCTGTGCTACATGTTATGTGTACGCGTAAAGAAAGTCCGAGAAACTTTAGCTTTTAAATTATACACTTTAAATTAGATCGCGTGGAGAAAAAAAAGTGTTATTCTACTGCAAAATAGTTTATACTTCAATATCTGCAATGAATTAATCAATTAATTTTTAGAAAGATAAAGTACTATAATCAGCAAAAAATGGTTACTTTTATTCATTTTTAAGGAGATAAGAGCATTAAATTTTATTTAATTTGTAACAGCATTTTACAATGTTGTAGCAAAACATGATTTTGGCGTAATTTTTGCTATTATTTTATTTGAACAGAAACATGACAAACAAGTTGTTCAAATAAATGCTATTAAATTAATTATTCATTGTTATAATTTTAAAATGAAACTATTATTATTTTTTCAATTTATAATTATTCAGTATAGTGAATTAAAACTTTTATTTATTTATTTAATTTTATCATTATTTTTTTTTAACAACAGCAGCTATATTATAAAAAAAAATTCCTCAACTGTAAATTGTACCGATATTTTTTATTTTTATGGAAATACTAATGAAAAGGTATTTTTTCTACTATTTTAATCCAATTTAATTTCAGAAAGTTTTGTTGTTTTGTGTTTTTTGTAAGGCAAAAACACAGGAGTTAATCCTTAGGGCATCGGTGCCCTGAGCGGAAGAAGGCTTCTAGCGTTTGTTCCAATATATAAAAAAATTAATAAGCAATAAAATTGCTGTTGAAAAGTAATTATAATAATTATTTGTTCCCTAATTTTATAAAAATCAACCATATTTCCTTCATTTTATAAATATTAGATAATGTTTTGAATTTATATAAAATTTATAAAATATCCCCAATTTTTGTTCCAGAATTGGGGATACAACGGTGATTTTTCCTCAGTTCTATGTTCAAAAATCTGGTTAATTTATATAACCCATATTCACATTACATCTGGAGAAAATCACCCAACATCCAAGCTGTTGACAGATGCGCGGTAGACCGGAACCCTGGACCTTCACACTTCAACCAGCGGCGGATCCAGAAAAAAAATTCTGGAAGGGGTACAAGACAATTTTTGTCACATTTTCTTATAGAATGACTTGAATTTACAAAACAAGTCAATGCACTATAGTGTAAACTTCATTCGTCTGGGGGGGGGGGTGGATCTGCCAATTACTTCAACCATGTTCGGTGTCTTATCCACTCGGCCATGGTGGGCCCCTTTTGTGAACTTTTAAAATGCAGCGTTTTATGTTCTGCATTGTATGTATTTTATTTTTAATTAATTAATTAATTAATTTTATTATTATTTTTAAATTGGAAGTACTTAACAACTATCACTTTATATAAAATGAAATTTATAGTCATATAATTATTTCAGTTGTGAATAACTAGACAAAAACTGCCCCAATTGAGGGGTGGTGGTAGGGGCTTAGAAACCCCTTCAATACTAAGTCAAAAAAAACTGGTTAACTTATCTAACGCATATTCACAATACATCTGGAGAACACAACCAACATCTAAACTGTATATTGACAGATGCGCGGTAGACCAGAACCCTGGACAGGACCTCAGGTAAATTAACCAGATAGAATGATCCCCCTCCTCCTTTTTCTCGCCTGTGAAGGAGGCACTTGAATCCTACGGGCTCAAAACATTGTAAATAGTAAGTATTGAAATCATAAATTAAAAAGAATTACTATAACAATATATATGTGCTGCTTGTGCTGGCTTTATACCGTTCAGTTTAGAAATTACACTTCTGGACCGATATCGGTTTTGACGTTTGGTGCAGTACATCGCCAAAATCACATGTTAACCCTAAAAGGCTAGCCGCTATCGGACCGTTGCATGCCCGAAATCAACTTTTATTTGCCTACGCCAAATCGTTTTGCCAGCACAGAACCGACACCGTCCCAATTACCATCATGCCAATGCCGACATCGAAACGGTACTGCCGATGACGGCCCATCCCTAACCCGATACGGCTGTGTTTGCTGGGATACCTCATACTTTTTCACAACGAGCTGTATACACATTAAAATACAAAATTGAATTAGATATGGATGCACATTTCCTATCATTTACATCTGGAGAAATGTTGTTCGGTGTCTAAAGCTTCTTAGACGTAGAGGAAGTTTACGAGAAGAAAAGTGTGAACATGAAATTGAAATGGTTGCTCTGAGGAAGAGGATTCTAGAATTAATTTGCATGTTTGGAAGGAGATCAGAGATGGTTTTCAGTTTTTGATGATGTTGTATTAAGGAGTGTACAAATGCTTGCTTTTGATGTAGTACCATAAATTATAGGAAATGAATTATTTATATCCGATCACAAAATTGTTTCAAACATCTTCAATCTATCTCAAAACAAAGGGTATAGGCACAAGGATTTTCAATGCACCACGCAAAGTCATCCATTGAGCCAAATTTGCATATACACCACGAATATGGTTACACTGCTTTAGATAGCTGTCTCTAAACTACGCTTTAAACCATATATGGGTACACGCTGCCCTCCTGACGGATATGGCCTGACCCTGACCAGGCCAACAGAATATTTTGAAATCACGCTCAAAAAATAGTAGATCTCAATTGTGGTAATAAAGATATCAATGATATTCTACACCGCTTAGTAATCAATATGATGTTATTCTGATTCATATACCTTTAGCTTATTGAACATTATAAATATATAACAAACCGTATCTTTATTAGTATTTTTTTTTTTTACAACTGCCTGTTATCTACGGCCAGCCACTTCATTAAAATCCGAAAATTTAGCCTGCAGATTTCCAAAAGCTGTCCTTACCTGCTTTAAACATTGACTGCCCATAGAGCTTAAAATATTGAAATTCTTTTGAGTGCTCCTGCAAAAGATCTCTAATTGCTACATACACCATTTTTAATAGGCTACACCGTACTGTACATCCAAAAAAAAAATATTTCTTAATTATCGGTGTATATGTACTCCAGATTGGGCACGGGTGGACGGTAGACAAGCTGGAATCATATAGTATTTTAATTTTGCTCATTGATTTTGCTCTTTAATTTTGAACATCTGTAAGCACATTCTATAATCCTAGGCGAGTATAATTTTTTTCTCCATTTAGTTAGAAGCAGTGTTACATAGTGACACAATGGCAAGTATAAATCTCAGTTTTATTTCGAGAATTAGTATAGTTAACTTCCTCCAACTATTTGAACTAACACAGTATTTTTGCTCATCCCCAGCTCTGCAAGCGCCATAAGACTAAATCAGATGTTCCAGCAAAGGGCTGAAAATATGTACCACAGTTTTAAGATGTCCTTTGAATTAGAAATACTTCCTGGTAAACACTTCAACAGCTGAGGAGCATAAACAATCACTCAAGGTGATGCTTTAAAACAATAAAGAAGCAAAGCAAGAACACGTGTTCATGGCTGACTGCCTGATATTTTATCTCCCATTAACTATACTTTTAACTACCCACCCGCAACTGTAATAATTTAGCAGACTCATTTAAGAGTCAGCTAAGAAATCTAAAAAGTTTTTTTTTTTTTTTTTTTTTTTTTTTTCCAGATTTCATTATGGTAGCAAAAGAATTATAAATGACACTCTCAAGGTTGAATCAGTCTTCTCTGAAACAATTGGTTAGCGGACACTCGTGTGTGGGTTCTGCAGGATAGCGATCTGAGATTTGGCGAAAACATTTAAATCTTCGGGATTTCTTTCATTAGAATGCAAGCATTAGGGAACAGCTCTATGCAGTCTAATCAGCCGGCTGCCCAGCCTGCAATTTGCATAAATCTGTGTCGCTAATTCCGAATAGATATTTTTTCTTCTTTTTTGGTGTGGACGCCGCAGACGATTGTTATTCCGTTAACTGCCGACCGCAGAAAATCATCATAGAGTCTGATGAAGATGTTCTATTTATGCATGCATGGGAAGTGGGATTTATGCAGGGGCTCGGCCGGGCGGAGTGATTATGTATCTATATGAACTAAGATTTTTTATGCAACTCATTTGTTGACATGCCCAGTTCTAAAACTTCACCGACTTTTTTTATCCCCGAGGCTTAATTTTTCATGGAAATTAAGCCAAATGAATACATCTGTAAAAGACGGTTACACTCAACTAGATCCGTACTTACAATGAAGAGGAGGACATCTGGGCAACCGACGAGGGCCATTTAAGAAACGTTCAGTTACTTCATGGGTACCTAATAGTAAAACAAGGTCTTTTCCCTCGTAAGAACACGGAAAGTGAAGCTGCATCCGGCTAGGTCAGTGCTTGGGAGGGTGAACTCCTCTTTCAGCTGGATTGCTGTGGGACTGTGTATGCTAATGGAAGCTGGTGCACGTAAAACCCGTCGTGGCTCCAATGGTTGGTCCCTCATCAGGAATTAGTTTGAAATTGAGGGACCAACAGGCAGAAGTCCAACCCCTTCGGAGGGGGGGCAATGGCACCTCTTTCCATGGATAATGCAATCGTCTATCCATGGACTCGAGAACTGCAACGAAAACAAACGAGGTCTTTCACTTTCTGATTCCTTATTCTCTTGTATTTTTTAAATTTCGCGGCACTTTCCCTAAATGTCCACGTTTTACCAAGACATTTTCCTACCTAAACTTACGGTTTATGCAATTCAAATGGAGAAAAATATTGATTTTTTGAAAAGTATCCCCGGAAAGAATCACAGTATATTCTGTCCGTTTGCAGAGTCATTGTAACACTGCCAGAAATATAAACATGCTAGCATGTATAAATACTTGGATCTTACGGCGTAATTAATGCACGTTAGTTTGCTAAACTGACCGGTGTCCAAATCTGTGGATTGAGAGGAGGCAGTGGAGATTATTCGAATCAAATCGAAATCCGAGAATTCGTGGATTTTTGTCGAATTCTGTAGATGAAGAATAAAGCTGGTTCATCGTTATTATATCGCAGGCCCCTCCGTCGTCATTGGGAGGGGCCTGCTGGTTCACTCCGAAAGGGGCCTACGAACGGTTCCTCATTGGTTAGATTCGGCTGTTACATGACGTATCTAAGTGCTGGAACCAATAAGTGAGCACCCGCAGGCCTCTTTGGATGACTCATCGGACTGCACAAGCAGGCCAGGTGGAATCTCGTTGGTCCCAAGTACTCTCAAAGATAGAAAAATACAGGGGGAAAAGAATTCCTTCTGTCGTGGTGTTTGCGGAATCTTATCGGATTCCGATTTGTTAGGACTATCCGTGATCTTAGGGAAATGAAGCCTGGCAACTAGGCCACTGCTGGACTTCTGAAATCCTTGGATAAACGAAACGTTATTCTGTACTCTTGAACAAATAAATCCCTAAGATTTTTTTTTTTTTTTTTTGTAATAAAAAATATGCAGTACCTTTATACATCAAGTGCATTAATTTTGTGTAAAAAACTAGCTGAAAAACTGTCACTTCCATTTCAATTACATAATCTTCCTGTGTGTTTAGTTAATAAACTACCGGTCTAATTACAAAGAACGGTCCAGGGTACGATGGAAAAACCTTTAGGATGCAGAGTGTGCCTGACTGGAAGCTCGCAATCGATCATTAGTCAATGTCAACACTGTTTATTATGCAGATGCACGCGACGGAATTATGAATATTCGGCGCAAATGATTCAATTCATTAATCTTCAATAGAGTCAGCTGTGGCAACAGTATGAGTGATCCAAACCAATTAATCGATCCAGTTTCAATCCCGAGGGATAATCTTGATCGCATCACGGGGTAGATTGATTGGAGGACTGCAGTTAATTTAAACCTCTCTTGATTTATCGAAAATAATTTTGGCAGTAATCAAAAGAAAACGAAACTTTTTAAAGACTAGTCGTGCGAAGTCCATCGGATTTACATTTTCCAACATAATCTTATCTGGTGTATGTACCGCTGATAGCGCAAAGTGAAGCTATTCATTCTCTCCTGGAGCATCCTACAGCACGGATGGGGAAATGGCAGCCCGCTGGTCAAATACGGTCCGCGACATTAGATCCTGACAGCGATCCGTATAGTACATCTGAACAGATGTTTTCGACAATGAATCTCCGTTGACACTCCGTTAGCGCGTGAACTGCGATCGTAGAACTGCTAAACTCACTCTAAAAAAGCATTCGAGTAATAAGCAATTTTCCTATTTAAGTTTTGTAAATAACTAATTAATTTTTGAAAAAAAAACAAAAACAAACCCACAACATTAGAAAGAAATATGAGAAGCTATATACGACATCATTCACTTTTACGAAGAACGATAGCTTAAATATGAAACATGCATAGGAAATTTCACTTATAATCGAATACTTTTTTGCGAGCGTGTACCTGGTCTACGATCGTACACGAATAGAATGACTGACCCTCCTGGTTGTTGCACCGTGCAACTACCTTATTTCAGCGCTTTCACTGCTGCTAGCAAAAAAAGGGGGGTTAAATGGTTCCAACGCTGGGAAAGTGCAACCGTTGCCATCGATCCACTTAACTACCAAAAACATGGCGGTCGTCATAAAACCTCTTGTGGCGCCAGGTGGATAATTCGATTAAACACCATGTTCTTGGTAGTTAAATGGATCGATGGCAACGGCTGCACTTTTCCAGCGTTTGGCAGTCTATCCAGATGGTCTTCTATATTGATGTGAAAATGCTTGCGCAACAAAGGGTTAATCAGAAAACTCTGAAATTAACCGAACTTTTGTCCCTGTTCGAGCAGCAAAACAAAAACAACCGAAAATGTCCCAGTCAAACTTAACTTCGTTCTAATGATTACTTGCATGCTAAAAAAGCCATTTCACAACTGTGTACTACAATACTAGTGTTCAAATTTAATCTTGTTTCTATTTTGCTGCAGCATACTTTAAAATTATAATTAGAAATAGCATATGCGCGGAGGTATAGGGGGGGGGGGTAGGGGATCTGAACAGCCCCTTAGTCAACTCACAAACGCTACTTATAGCCAAATATTCATCTTCTGAATCCATCGCTCAAAATAGTATACGATAAAAAAATTTAAATTTTATTTAAATTTTGAAAACCTTATATTAAAAATTTAAAAAAATTATATTAATTTTATAAATTGTATAATTTAGTGCGTATCAAACACAATTTACAAAAAAGAATTTAAGATGTTTTAATTCTATTGAAGAAATTTCCTCCAGATATTTGCAGTAAAATTTATTGTCAATCAAATTTTATACAAAGAATGGACCCGCCCTTCCCTTAGCTGGTCCCCTCTCATGAGAAACTACGTCCGTGATCATATGTATTATGGCGAAATAAATACATAATGAAAAATAAGAAGATTAGATAGTTTGTTTAACAATTAACTGGCAAACGAAATTTACTTAGCAAATAATCATTAAAACTCCCCTGATGCTCACAGCAGCGTTAAGGTAAGATGGAAAACTACAACAGTTTTCGTAATGTGTAGCCTTTTCATGAACTATTATATAAGGCGTTAAGAAGTAACTGTTGATTCGACTTTCCGACTCCGGCGATTCACTTTTCGAAGAAACGAGATTTATTCAATGTCAGTGGAGCATGCAAATCATTTTCTATAGAGAAAGTCACAAATCATATTAAGATTAATTTTTCTTTTTCACTTTCTCCTTTTCTCGAGGTGGAAGGGAAAAAAAAAAGTAATACACCCTCGTTTATCATTATTAACCGCTATAAACTAGCCACGACATCTAGCGGCGGCCTAGTGACCCAGCTTATAACTGGACTCGAACCATTCGCAGCACGAAAAAAATAAAAAAAAAAGATAATAATAATTATGAAAAAATAAAAAAGTAACAATCAAAACATAAACAACAACTTGAAATAAATAAATAAATAAAATAATAACAAAAGAATAGTAAAGTAATGAATATAAAAGCATAGAAAACGAAAGTGTTAAAAAGGCATTAAAAGAACAAACGAGCTCGAATAATATAAAAAGAAAAATGGCTAACCGGTTGAGGGGGGAAAAAGAAAGAAAAAAAAAAACTAAAGATGGCGGCGGATGCAACAAGTGGAGGGAAGCAACCGTAACCGCGACCTACAAGTTACTTCATTTGCATTCGTTTGCCCTTGAATACGAAGCCTTTTCTCTATTTTATAAACTGAATATTCTCTTTTATTTTTTTCTCTTAATCAACCCTACAGCAATGCAACTGAACACACCCATGTTATGCTGTCAATAAGTTGCCCATCCGCTAGTTTGTTCAGGGAGCATGCATTTTAAAATAGATGCTCTGTACTCTGTTTGAATTGGCGACCTCTGTAGATGGAACATTTTTTTCTCTCCACTCTCTTTTCAGTTACGTAATGTTACATCACGAAGTGTGGCTTGGCATTTTTATCCGCTTTGTTGTTTGTTTTTTTTCCTTCTTTTACAGCACTTCTTTTTTAAATTTATTTTTGGGCTGCAGCATTTTATCTTGAAAATCATACCTGCCTACTTTTACGCTTTTTTTCGGAAGACTTTTTGCCACTTCCAAATATGGCGGTCCAAATTAAAAAAAAAAAAATCGAAATTTTAATAAAACGTAAAACTGTTTAAAATTTGTGGTAGGAAATCTTCTAGAGAAAAGAAAAGGGTAAAAGTTGTTAGCTATTCTAAAAATCTCACTAAAACAGCACGATTTTTTCGGGGTGGGGAGTGACTAGAATATTGAACAGGGGCCCTCCACAAATGATGCAGGTTTCGAGGGTGGGCAGGGTGGGGGTTAAATAGCGACAAAGAGAGTAGAAGGGGGTAACAAGACTCATATCTTGCGGTTAAAATAAGAACCAACATTAGCATTACATTTTTTATCCCAGCTCATAATTTCAAACATTCGAGGATGCTTCATTAATCGGAGCTAAAACAACTTTCCGGTGATTAAAAAAAAAAAAACGTTCAGAAACGTCATAAAAGATTATTAGAAAAGAAAAAAAAACCAGATCTACAATACTGTGCTTTGTTTCTGAACTGTAAGTAGTATAACATCGGTAACTCGCAGTCAAAAAGACACACACACACACACACACACACACACAAAAAAAAAAAAAAAAAAAACCTCGCGCTATCGAGTGTTCGTGACGACGAGGTTAAATTAATGGGGGCTAACACATTGTTTGAACGGGAAAACACATCTATTCGCGATATCAAGGTTTTCAAGATACCGAGGTTTGAGATATAGAAGTTACACCATATATGTTTATGTGATACGGCATGGCATGCCACAAGGTGAAGGAGGGGGCGTGTGTGACTTTGACAGGATTAGGGGGAGTCAAGAATGTTTGAAAGAAAGTGTAACGTCATTTATGGACGGCCCCGCATACATAAAACTCAGCTGAAATTTTCGCAAGTTCTGTCTTCTCATGCAGTCTATAGTTTAAAGATTGAAGTTCGTATACATTCTTTTCAAAATTTATTTCTAATAAATTTCGCACAGGAAAATGTTATCTTTCAATATTTCTACATTGAGTCATTGTTATTTTTAGGTTGATTAAATAAAAAGTAAATATAAATTACGTTAATTATATATGATTTAGATTAAATTACTTTCATTCAAAATTAACTGTTTTCCAGGTGTAGATAAAATAAATTCTTGGGATACTACGCAAATTTTCCCACATGTACGAAATGCAATCAACCAATTTTTATAAACAGTACATTTAAAAATAAATAAATAAATAAAAAATGAAAAAAGAAAGATCGAATAATGGCACACCTATGAATGTGTGACAGACTATTTGTAACTTTATCCATACTAAGAGTACTTCATAAGTTTTTATGTAAAAAAAAAAAAAAAAAGTTTTCTGAATGAATTTAGTTGTAATTTATGATTATTTATATTTTAGTAACATAAATTGAAAAATCGGAATATATTTTGAAATCCTAAAAATACATTCTCCGCAAAGACTCCAAGCTACACACAAAGGTTCTTTAGAAACTCTTTTAGAAACTTAAAATTATGTTAGGTGAAAAGAATTAAAAACTTGCAAAGGATGACTAAAGATTTCAAACATATTCAAGTAACAACAACAACAAAAAAAAAAAAAAGAAGAAGAAGGAGAAGAAGAAGAAGAAGGAGAAGAAGAAGAAGGAGAAGAAGAAGAAGAAGAAAAGAAAACAAAAGAAAAGTGAAAGGATAAGAAAAATAACACCGAAACAAAGAAAATAATGATAACTAATAATAATAATTATTATGATTATCATTACTATAATGCAGTGTACTATAAATCTAGATCTATTTTTAAATTACTTGGAATACATGAAAAATTAAAATTAAACGACATTATTCAAATTTAAATTAAAATTACATGACTTTACCGATTCGAAATTCTTAAAATGCGTTTTCTGTGAAACAAGTATTATCCAAACATTTTCAAAAATTCTGTTTATTTTTTAACAGATGTGGGCCTGGCTTTTAAATGTTGAATTTTTAGCAAAGATATTTTATGTGCTAATGGTTATGAAAGGCATATAAAGTGTAGTTATGCTGCTTCCAATAGATGTATTTAGCGTGCTCATTGTATTAATTAGACTAGTATGCATGAAAATGTAAAATCTTGCATATTTCATTTTTTTTAGTAGGCGGAGTTATTTGTAATCACGCCTACTGTGTTTTTTTTAAATCTTGTATATTCCAACACTTTACAATTTCATGCAGAATATTCTTATTAATGCAAACAGTGAGCTAAATATATGGATTAGAACCAACATGATTACACTTTATGTACCAGCATGATCAGACACGTAGCCAGGAAAAATTTTCGGGGGGGGGGGATATGAACTTATATGCGTATAAATATACGTAATTTCAGCACGGCATTAACCTTGTAATAACCAATCCAAAAACTTCGGGGGGGGATATATCCTGATATCCCCCCCCTGGCTACGCCCCTGAGCATGATTACACTTTATATTCGTTTCGTGTAACCATTAGCTCATAAAAAAAAACCTTTGTTAATAATTCAACATATTAAAGCCACGTCCATATTTGTTAAAAATAGCTGAAAATACATGGCTCTTAAAGGGTTAAAATGACATTTGCGCTCGTGGTTTCTTGTACAACTTTTAATCCTTGTGATCAGGGTGGCAACTAACGGGGGAGGGTGATGCCGGGAATCGTCTCCGACTGAAGAATGTAATGTCCCTGGCTACAGAAATATTAATTGATCCCTGCCAGGGACAGTGGCGGATCCAGAAATTCTCCTTGGGGAGGGGCTAAATTTTGAAAAAAGCTTATTTCACCCAAACAAAATATACAATAAAGCAAAATTTTAGTCTAAACTAATGTAAAAACTTTTGGGAGGGGCTAAGTGATTAAAAAGATCACTTTACATATTCAAAGTGCATAATGAAGCAGAATGTTACCCTTTAGCAATCTCTTTTAGGGGGGTGAAGCCCCCTAGCCTCTCCCCTGAGTCTGCTACTGGCCAGGGATGCTATTTATCCCCAGCTGCAGCAATGCTGATCTCTCTCTTCAAGTTCAACAGTACCTAACGATATTAAGTACTGAGAATAGAAATTCTTCTTTTGTTTACTAGACAAAGGAGCAAGTTAGATGATGCCACTTCTCATTCTGTAACTGGGGTCAGGTTTCAAAGGAAGGCTGCGAAATGAACGAACAAGCACTGCTCTGCCGCGAGCTGAATTTGAGGGTAGCCGTAGAATCGCCATAGGCAGGAATATATGTGCATAGAAAATCGGGGAACAACTTTTGTTTGAAATTAAGTCACTCCCCAGACATGTTGGTGGCTGTTTTCGTCATGGAGTACCTAATATACTATGTGCGTGGAGCATTTGCATCTTCCCTCCCTTTCCTTTATTTTCAAATGTCCCCTTCTGGAGAATGTTTTCTTTCAAATGTCCCCCCCCCCCCACGGGAAAATATTCAATTCGCACCCTGCTTGTGATGTGCACTATCTCCACTAAAATTTTGTACAGATCCTTTAGAAACAGCCGACATACATATACATACGTGGAAAGAATTCTTCTGCAGATTACATTGATCTGTTGCATGGAGAATTGTAAAAAATAATTAAAAAGTTGTAAAGATTAATTAGTTTCATTTGTCATAAGCTTAGCTTGACCAGAAGTTTCGAAGGGGAAATCATATTTCATAGTCATAGTTCTAGAAGCTAAAAGAAAAAAAAAAGTTTAAAATAAATGGTTTAAGCAAATTGGGAAGCGTGTGCCCCCCTCTCGACGTTAAGTCTATGTTATTAATAACCAAGTTCGTAATTAAGTAGTATTATTTAATAAAATTATAGTTGTATTAATTAAATAAAAAAATTATCAGAATCAACAGCTTCAAGAACTCAGTCTCTCGAAGGGCTATAAGCATATTTGCAAATTAAATTTTATATAAAATCGATGTTTAATATCTCTGTTTGAAATAAATACATTACACGAACTATGTATAAACTTTAAAAAATGTTAGTTAATGAATTGATTTTTTAAAATATTGAAATTATATAAAATTAAACAGAGAATTATACTGTGTGCTTCTCAGTCATCCCACTAGTTTTTTAAAAATTAAATAAACAAATTAAAATATCTGATTTTCAATGAATTGGAATGATATATGATAACAATCCCTATTTGAATCGAATTCTCATGATACTTTTCCAAATGCAAAATGTACTTGCGTAGGTGTGTACTGTGTGGAGTTAAGTTTCTAGAACTAATATCTTGAGATCTCAAGAGGTTCAAGAGATCCGCTTTTGTGATCCTATAAAGATTTTCAAAAATAGCCAATAATGTTTTAATTAGCGGCTAGTCGAGGCGGTACGTAATTTCCACTCCCGACTTTTTCATTCGAACATGTTCGTCCCATCACTTTTTAGTTTTTAAGAGGACGCTTGTTTTGGGTATTTGAATTTGATTATGAAAATAATAATAAATAAATGAATAAATAAAAATAAATAGCATATTACAGTGTTGCTGAATGTTCTCTGACAAAAATCACTTAATTTAATTGAAGGATCGTTAATATTTTTAAAATAATTAAGAATAAATGTGAGTGTTGCATATCTAAATCTGCCGGTGCTTTTCTTTTAACGTTAAAATAATACAATATTCTAAATGCATCAACTAGAGTGTTCTTTCCAACTCTAAATTGACTGAAAACCCTTTCCAATGATCTACTGTTATTCCATAAAATAAGGAAAAATTCGTTACTATTACAGAGCTGAGGACTTGGTTGGTTAAATGGTTTACTAAAATGCAAACCAGAATTTATTTAAAACAATACATTATATTATATTAAAAAAACTGAACGGGATGTGACGTTGTAAATACCATCACAACTTTTAAACAGTAAAGTTTTATATAAAATATTATTCTTACCTTATGCCCTCCTGTTATTCAAATTAGATTATAAGTTATTATAAGATAAGCCAAGCCATTCGCCTGTGTAGCAGCAGTTACTGAATAATAGAGCTAACCACGTAAGCAGGATGTTACGTCACTAAATATAGAAAATAACTTTAAATTCCAAACAGTGAGAACGTCATTCAGAAGTTCAAACCAGAATGGCCAAGATAGTTTCACAGTATTTTTAGATACGAATTATGTTCAAATATTGCAAAGATGCCGGTGTCGTTAATTAATAGTACGCTACTCTGGTTAATCATTACGACAGATACCTTATTTCAATTGCAGCGATGTAATGCGGTACTTCAAAATAGTTTTTTTTTTTGTTGTTGTTCAGCTGTCTGGAACAATTTGGACGTCTTATAAGTCATTGCCGAATACATAGTCATAGCTTGCGTGCTGATTAGCGAATTAATAATTTACTTCACATTTCTTGGGAGCATTATTACGATTTTATGATGCTCTACCGACAATATTACATTCTTGTTGAGAGAACATTGCATGATCGGAGTCTAAATCTACCATTCAGGATTGTATATGGTTTTCCATTTCTTTTTCTTTTCTTTCTTTTTTTAAAAATCTTACACACTATTCTTGAAACATAAACCAAATGCCAATAGAATGTGATTACTTATTGTCCCACTAAATTCCATACAAAAAGAAAAATTCGTTCCGCGTGGGCTTGTACACGCAAACATTTTCACTCGTTGATCACTTTAATTTTTCCAAAACAGTCACAATCGAATTTTAAAAGTTATAAAAGTATTTTCACAACTGAAAATTAAACGGCGGTCGGCTTGAAGATAAGCAAAGTACCCTGCTCAGAAAGATCAGAGACGGTCTTCACTTCCCGCCATCTTACATCAAAGAGTTCGATTTTCGAAAGATAAAACTATTGCATTTCTGTTGAATGCTACAAATATTACAAAATATCTTAAATTAAACATTAAAATTAAAATACCCTTCTCATACAAAATTATTCATTCTGATCTACATATTTTCTGATCATATTATTTAATTAGTAATGGTTAAAAATGGCCATTTGTCGTAAAATTATATGTTTCATCTCAAATTATTAAAATATTGCTATTCATGGGTAAATCCACCAGAAAATTTTAATAGTTTCATTTTGTGAAAATTAATCTCAAATGTAGCTGTAATGACGTTAAAGCTTAATAACATTAAAGCTGTGAGGTTTTTTTTATCCAGGAGGCGTTGGTACTAGAGATGGGCGGTTCGACTCATTTTACTGATTCGAATCTCAACTCACTCACTACTAGAGATGGGCGGTTCGACTCATTTTACTGATTCGAATCTCGACTCACTCACTACTTCGATGATTCGAATCAGTGATTCGAATCTTGAATCAATAAAACAACTAAAGAAATTTTCCCTCTCTCTGCGCCGAAAGCCGTACTATTTAAACACCCTTCACACATTCATCGGGTTTCTTCTCCGCTGAGTTCTCGGGCAGATAGCATCTCTCATCTCTCTCTCCTTGCTCGAGTAAAACTAGTGTTTAAACTGCCCGAAATGTAAATACAGGGGAGCTTCGTATGACCCCCTGGGCCTGTAAGATTACAAGGTTAAGTTTGGTGTCAAAGTATTCGAAATTTTATGTATCGATGGTAGTTCCTAAGGGGGGGTCGAGCATCAATAAAAACGCGCTCCGATGGATAGTTTCAGAGATATACGTTAATTAATTATGGTAATTAGACTAATTAACCATGATTGAGGCTTAAAAGGACTGCAAACATGTAGAAATTGGCTCTGGGATGGTTTCCAGACTTTGGAGATGCCGCCGGAGGAGGCTAGTGTTTAAAATGCCCAAATTGAAAATATAGGGGAGCTTCGTATGACCCCCTGGGCCTGTAAGATTAAAAGGTTAAGTTTGGTGTCAAAGCATTCGAAATTTTAAGTATCGGTGGGGTGTTGAGTCTAGGGGGGGGTCGAGAATCAATAAAAACGCGCTCCGGTGGATAGGTTCCGAGATATACGTTAATTAATTATGGTAATTAGACTAATAAACCATGGAGCTGTTTTTTCCGCGATCCGGCATCGTCATCAAGAGAGAAAGCAGTAGCAAAAGCATCACAAGCTGGTAAAGATCTCAGGATTTTCTTATCGCCGGCCTCAGAGGCGTAGTCAAGGGGGGGGGTTAGGGGGGATCATAACCCCCCCAAGAGGAATTTATTGCCATACAAAATGTATATTCTTCACTACATTATCATACACACGTATACATATATATGAGTTGCAGTAGTCATAACCCCCCCCCCCATGAAAAATTTCTGGCTACGCCCCTGACCGGCCTGTATTTTTGACCTTTATCGAATTCGAGATTTCACTGAAATGAAAATGGGAATATCGGATATTTGATGTTGAGATAAAACCGATATGTCGATATTTATCGATTTTTGGCCCAGTCCTACTGAGGGGCTGCTGCCCCCCCCCGAAAGAAAATGGGACCCTTTACTTAGCTTACAATTGAACTTTATCTTTAAATTTGATACCCAGCCCACCCCGAAATAAAATCCTGGCTACGCCACTGTCAATAACACTAACTACGCCACTGCTTTAGACCCTATTTTGTATTTCTCTGAATTACGAAAGAAAATAAAATCATTCCCCTTAAACGAAAAACAAGGTAAAAAAAAAAAAAAAAAACGAAATCTGCTGCAATAAAGCGAAATGTTATTTTGCTTACTACAAAGTCCTTTTGTGAGAGCGCTTAATACCGCCCCTGTATCCTTCATTAAAAGTGACAAGCACAATCCTAACTTTATTTCATTGTATTTCCCTTCACATGAAAACCCGCCACCATGTAAACTTAACGTTCCGTTTTTTTTTTTTTTTTTTTTTTTTTTTTTTTTGGAGGGTGGGGGCAGGGGGACATATATTGAAGTTAAAAGTAGAAAAGGGATGTTTCATTAAATTTTAAACAAATATTAAATCACCCAAACAAGTTGGAAGGAGGGAGTCCCCCGAGGGAAAAAGGTTTAAACAACTTTGAGACACCCCCCCCCCCGCTCTTCTACGAGCATTGGCGTAAATTGGCATGTAATATTTGGATGGGGTGACAAAATGTTTCCGATTGTATAAAATATCATTATTGTAAATAGCTCTGATACTTGAATTTTCTTAATTTTTTTTTCGGGGGGTGGATTGACCCCTCTTGCCCTTAGGAAGTAACCCCACACCCACAGACAGATAAAACTTTAAATCCGACCACCAACCAAGAAATGAAACACCAAAGATTCGAAAAAAAAACTTCAATTAAATGAAACATCCTTTCAACTCTTTTCGACTCCTTTCGACTCTGAGTCGATAGAAGATTCGAAAAAAACCCTCCAATTAAATGAAACATCCTTTCAACTCTTTTCGGCTCCTTTCGACTCTGAGTCGATAGAAGATTCGAAAAACTAACGAATCTCAACCATCGTATACAATCACCGAAACAGAGCGAAACACTGAATCAGTAAAGATTCGTTGCTGCACCAACTCAGTGACCAACTCACCCACACCCACTCATTTACTGTTTCAAATCATCTATCGACTCAGAGTCGTAAAGAGTAAGGGAAAATCTCTGGGAACGGCAAAGGGAAAATAAGTTTTCTTTCCCTTCGCACTAGGAATGTATTTCCCTTGAGGGCTTGAGATTC
Organism: Cheiracanthium punctorium; assembly: GCA_038373885.1. Taxonomy (NCBI): domain Eukaryota; kingdom Metazoa; phylum Arthropoda; class Arachnida; order Araneae; family Cheiracanthiidae; genus Cheiracanthium; species Cheiracanthium punctorium. The sequence goes on along the minus strand of JAWZYV010016746.1, from coordinate 431,003 downwards.
GAATCAGTAGAGAGTGAGTGTAAAGACTGAGCCAATCAGTACCAAGATTCGAATCACTGATTCGACTCATCGGCCATCTCTAGTTGGTACAACACCTCCTACATAAGAAGGCCTAACTGAAACTTTGACGTCATCACTAGGCCTTCAACTGATGACGACATCACAGTGGTGAATGCTACAAATATTAGAAAATATCTTAAATAAAAAATTAAAATTAAAATACCTTTCTCATACAAAATTATTCATTCCGATCTGTTTCCTTATCATATTATCTAATTAGTCAAGGTTAAAAACAACCATTCGTCATAAAATTATATTTTTTATCTCAAATTATTAAAATATTGTTATTCATGAGTAAATTCACCAGAACCTTTTTATAGTTTCATTTTGTGAAAATAAAATTTTTAACTGTAGGCCTAATGATGACGTCAAAGCTTGATGACGTAGTAGTTGATAGGCTTTCTTTATCTAGGAGGTGTTGGTTGGTAGGAACGGGTCGCCACCTCCATGATTGGCCAAGTTTGATTTTTTACTCCTCCATTCCTGGGTTGATTTTATATTCCTTGTCTGATATCTGACTGACTAGATTTTTCCAGACACTGACGGGTATTTCTTTTTCTCCTTTTTTCACGGAATATATGTTTTCTATTTCATGACTCTTAAAGCTCATACTGGAGGATTGGCTTTGATTTATTGCACAGGCGCTCCATTAAAAATCACATTATCACTCAGTCAGTTGCTTACACTTGTGTTAATAACTGTCATGTATGTATCAGTGGAAAACATCACTGAAAATATCACAAAAATGTATCCCTTAAATACGATTTTCGCGGACATTCGTGAAATTTAGGGACTAATCCCTTAAGCTAGCAGTACTGTTTATAAATTTCATTTAACAACTTTATTAAAAGCATGCATGATTAAAAGATATGACCGTTCTGGTGCCAAAACCTCAACGGTTATTCTTTAACATTATTTTCTTAACGATTATAGCAACGGTTTCATTTCCTCTCAGTCACACAGGAAAAACAAGTAGAACGTTTTTATTCTGTTTAAAATTTAAGGCTGACACACGAGACAGTAAGGGTTAAGGCGACATTTTAAGGCTTACTTTTACGAATGTTTAACGACTTAGGATGTGCTCCAACTAAAGGTACGTCATCTTGTGGTTTCGTACCGTCTCAATCAAAGGGATTTTTAGGTTTCTCTCAGGAGACCATTCGCGTTGCATCGATTAAAATGAAAGATTGCGCATCAGCATTTAAAGGCAGCTCATTATATTCCCAAATTCCATGCGCCCGCGAGCAAACGCTATGGTTTGCAGCGGGGGCATTCAAAGATACATGACGGGAAGCAACGATAAGTGCGAAAGGGAGAATATCTGTTGTTGTGTCCTTGCAACGACGGGACGAACCGGTTAAAGTCAATAAGACAGCAAAACATTTGTTTTGAATCACTCTCCTTAAAACCTAAACCTATCTCCTTAAAACCTAAATCAGTTGCATAATGAACCCTCAGGACAGATACCAGTATATTTGTCTTTATTTTACTTTGTTTTGTATTATGGTAAACCTACACGAGAGGCATCTGCCCAGGGTGGACTTTTTAAAGGTTTCTTACGCGTATTCACCTGACGGCTAGATCGACAACCGCGTGACAGACCCGTACCCAGAATTTTCACACTTCGGTTGTCACCCATGTTCAGTGCGTGGCTGTCGAGAAAGACAGGTTATGGTGCTGATATTTTGATCACACTCATTTGCCAAATAAGAGTCATGTGAACTAGGGGATGTGGCCATCTTACTGCGGCTATCTCGGATTAAGATGCCCACATCCCCTGGATCACATGACTCTTAGTTCGCCACAGGATGTGACGAAAATGTCAGCACCGCAGTCTGTCTTTCTCGTCAGCCACGGTTCAGTGTATCATCCACTCGGCCATGGTGGGGGCTCAGAAACCAGTATAAATGGTCATTGTAAAGAAATGTCGAAAAATGACCCTGTACAAACGAAATGTTCAGTGCCGTTCCTACTAAGAGAGAGGGTTTTGTCGTCTGCCATCAACGCCCATATGAATGTTTGTAGGGGGTGGGGGCAAGTCAGGGGCCTGCTTCAGAGAAGATACTATATCATAGCTGTCAACTTTTGCACGTTTTTAGGCAGAATATCCACCATATTTTTTTAAACGATTTATTTTAAATTAAAAATTTGAACTTACATTGAACTACCACATCGAAACTAGTGATCTGTAATCGTTCCATAAAATCGTGAATGTTAGCAGAGCTACGGTATATTTTAGTGTTAAACCACACATTAGGATGTGAGTAATTGCGGTGATGTATATATTCCGGTAATATATGGTATGCTAGAGGGGGCAATGGCCCCTCCTTGCCAATAAATGTGGGTGCCCATGCCACTGACTAGCACATTGAAACATAAAATTTTACCACCCCTCCCCGAAGTTTCTTCCTGACTACAGCCATGCAATTAAACATGGCTTTCCACCTTGATCATCTCAAATTCACCAGGCGTGTCGTGTAGTGACATAGCACATCCATAATACACTTTTTTTTTTTTCATTCGTCTTTTGTTGCCGCTGAATGAAAACATGACATTCATGTCCGCCTCCTGTAGGGTTTACAAGGATTTATCCCTTCTGTTTTTGTGGCTGCTTCCGTTAGTGTGTATCTGCAGTTTTTTTTTTATTTCTTATTGTTTTTTTTTACAAAAAAATATACTTTTTTTCCCTTCTACCAGTGACTGTCATGGTCAACTGTTTGGATTATTGTTCTGTAATGCTTAGTTACGTTTAGGTTACTTAACATGTTTTTTTGCAAAGTCATAACTTGGAGATTTGAGGGACCCCCTCCGATTTAAAAAAGAATGACGCACCATCTTTAGCGATTCATCTAGATACTAGCCGTTCGCTCTCGTCGATAGCATATGTCATTAGCATATTACAAATATCATTAAGGTAAGTACCTAACTAAAACATCTTCGTTTTGGTTAAAAATTTCGAAAATATTTTATTAGCTTATTTTATAGGCCGAGCATTTAGGTATCCAAAAATGTTTTATTTTTTGTTTGTAGGACAAGTAGAAGTGAAGTATGGCGTAAATAGTGAACTGGAAGTGATATTTTAGAGACCGGAAGTTTGCGTTTAAAGTGCCGTAAAATGTAAACAATGTCAACTGCTATTACATTACTCTGAAGCTCGACATAAAAGTATTCGAATATTTAAAGGTTATTTGAATACATTAAAAAAATTTAAATTGAGAAAGTGTGGCATTTATGCAAATTTTTACCAATGTTTTTAGGTATTGAGACATCAATTACTATTAGTCTTAAAACAATTTGAATTTAAAAAAAAGTGAAATTAAGCTACAATCAAAAAGCAAAGTGCTAAGGAGTGTTTGAACTATAAATATAGAGAGTTTTAAGACTTTACACTGAATAGAAAATTTTTTGTTCAGCATTGAAATGTTTAAATGAGTTTTTTTGTGAAAGTGTTTTTCGTTAATATTAATTTTCGACAAATGTAATTTCTCAGAATGTGTTCAAGATATTGAGTCGAAATTTCGCCAGGATATTTTGATCATGATTAGCTGTGTTATGAACTAGAGTCTAAGTTTTTCGTGATTATTTATTTATTTTTATGACCATTTTTCCCTTAAAAAATTATGTTTTTATTTGAAAATATAACGAGCTTTCATATAAAAATTTAAATATTTTCATAAATATTTGAATTACTGCAGATCTTTTAGTTTATAACGCAGAGATTTTTTGGGCGGGATAAGTTACCCACCCCCTTAAAAAAAATCATTTTACCTATTTAAAGTGTATACAAAGCAGAATGGTGACCTATAGCAATCTCTTTTTTTTTAGGAAGGGGGGCCTGAAACCCCGTATCCCCTACCCTGGATCCGCTATTGGTCATGATACCACAAACATCTTTGACCCCCTGCAGCCTTTTTAAAAAATATATATAAAGAAAATAAAACAGCCTTGAAATTTAAAGGCCACTTAATATTTGAATTTTAGATACATGTGTAGTATTTTAAATTCCTGTCTGCAGTGTTATAGCCTTTCTAACTACAGTCAAGTGCATCCGAACTAATTGTAAAATGTGTGACTGAAACAAATCACTTGGCAACTCACGATAAACTAACGAACATCAATAAACAACTTTTCCTAGGCAAAGTATTGATTATTTTAAAATTTGTATTTAACAGAAAAAACTACCATTGTATTTTAAGTTATTCGAGATTCCTTAAAGTAACTTATCGTAATCTCCAATTTAGACAAAAGATGAAATTAAATAAATGATCTGTATTTTAAAGCGTTAAAGAAGCTACATGACATCGACTTGAATACTTTGACAATACATTTATGATGTAATTGCCAACATGTACGGAACATAACACTAACTACTTTCAGAGCTAGAGCTGCGGACACTTTTTCTTTTCTGAAATATTTTACTTTTAAGCAATTGCAATGAACGATGGATTTATTATACAATTAAAGTAAGTAGAAGAAAGTAGTGGTGGGAATCTTCCAAAGCAAAGCGTAAAAGTTGGCAGCTATGTATTTTCTGCAAATTGCTATTTCTTTAAATAGATCAAGGAAATGGCAAAAGAATCGAAATTCGCTATTTGGAAAGTCAAAAACTGCTGTTTATAGAGAAAGTAGTTAATTATATTCCGTGCATGTTGGCAACATATCTGTGAGCATTTCTGTAGAGTAAAAAGTGTACTATACTTTTCTTTAGAAAACCATAATTTTATCTCTTAAAAATATAACTTCATCAGAGAGTTTGTTAATATTTTCGCTGAACCCATGATGTTAAAGAAGAGAGTGTAGGGAATTTTGCCTTAGTTTAGTTTGTTTGTTTAGGAGAGCAGCACACATGTAACATTCAAATTAATTAATCATTTCAGATTTTTATTTTATTTTTTTTCTGTTTTTTATATTTTCTGTTTTATTTATTTATTTATTTTTCAAATTCCGTATGCAATTAACCGCAATGCTTGGTATTATACAAGGATCTTGTTTGGAAAGCGAAAGTGGTTGATTCGGGCCCGGACTGGTTGTCTTGGGGGCCCTCGGCTAGAGATTTAAAAGGGGACTCTTCAGGAGCTGATTTGTCGATTTGGGAGCCATGGGCAAAAGCTTCATTGAGGGCCCCCTCTTTCGAAAACTTTTTCACAATTTACAAATTTTTAATGAACAATTTGGGGGGCCCATTTGGAAATTTTTAAAGAACATTTTGGGGGCCCGAAATTGGGGGCAAGCAAATGCCCTCCCGGAAATCAGGCCCTGCCTCTTACTGAGGAATTTAGAGGGGATAGAGTATTAGAATATGTAATATTTGAAAATTAGGCTTACGCACCTAAAAATCACATTTAACTATTTTAGAGATTTGGGGGGGGGCCCTTGCGTCGCGGGGTTTCTGGGATCCTCCGATGCATTACTACGTAAGATTGCTGGAAAATGAAGAAACAAATTACTCTAATTATAAAGTTGTATATCCACTTTTGAATGCCTCACCGGGGCCCCCTTGGGGCCAGGGGTCCTCGGCGATCGCCGACCAGCCGACCTGGCCAGTCCGGGCCTGGGTTGATTCCTTTCATATTAACTAGATTCTTTTGTTCCTCAGTCAACGGATGAAAATATATATGGGACTTCTTAATAATAATAATAATAATAATACATGAAACTACTTAACGCCATACAGGGCATAATATGATACATAGGTTAGGTACAATAAAATTTAAGTAAAATGTTTGTTAGCAAATTATTCGCAATACATTTAGGATCAGTAGGCAGTGGTTAAAATTAAAAAAAATGTAGTGTGTAATTGGATTTAACATGTTCTTTCCCATTTCTGTAAGGTGCTCCCCGGAATGATGCGCCATTCCAATGAATCATGCAATCGATTTACTATTCGAATAGAAGCAATAATCGATTAAGCAAAAATTGGAGATTCCAGTTCGAATATGCGATTCGCCATTTCTATTGGAATACTATTTGGGATTTTAAACGCCATGTGCTATTCAAATGCTGTGTACTCAATGTTCGAATGCGTTTCTTTTAAATCAATTTGCTTAAATGAATTTAATAATTGATTAATTTGAATAGTTTAATTCATCCATGCCCATTGCTAGTTCCCCGTGCCCAATGTTGTTTTCCGGCAAGGCAGTTTGAAGGTCTTGCTGTGACCCAGAATTTTTAATTCCTGCGGTAAACGCTACACCGAAGCAAGAGATTCAGAAACTCATAGTGGGAAGTGAGGATAGACACAGAAGGGGAATCACTTCCGTTACATTTAAGCAGCAGTGCAAGTGCAACCGAGATCTTGTTAGAATGTTGCTATAATCCGTCAGGCAGGCTTTTATCTTTCTTGTTGTCGCTCGGAAACACAGACGACTGGAAATCAACAGGACAAATTTCATCGGCTGTCGATTATATTATCTTCACTATGAAACGCACTGGTTTTTATGTTAAATATATCGTTAATTAGTAATATTAAAGCACTAGGTTCTCGTAGTATTGTGTATTTGTTAATTACAGCCGTATATTACTTATTACACAAGTAATTATCATCCTTAAAACCGGGGGTCGAAAAAAGTTGAAAAATCTTAGGAGCCAGAAAACATTTTTAGGAGCCAGCAAAAATTTCTAGGAGCCACATATATATTCAATTATATTAATGAAAGGGAGGCCAAGAGATATGTTTTAGTCGCCTGGGCATCCTTAGCATCTTGGAATATTCGAACCCTGCTTAAAACCATATTGGGTACCTGTGACGCTTTGTTACGTCAGCTCTTGCTAGCCAATTGGAATCTTTGAACCGTTGCTGTTTCTATTCGCTTTACTCCGACACCATTCTATCGTTTATATTCCCGATAACGATTAAATTGAATCATCGATAATATTCAATGGAGTTCAGCAAAAATGAGAATAGCAAAGCAAACATCCAAACTGATCAGCGGGGGCAAAATGAAAGAAAAAAAATTTTCCTTTCTTTTTTCCGAGTTATCTAGAACGATTTCGGATATTATATCATCGCACTCGGTTCCACCGCACTCAAGAATAACAAGAGATACGGACGCCGATTAAAGCAGAAAAATGAGCCACAGAGAGAAAATTCTAAACCGTCCCATATCGAAATAATGATATCGTCCATATTTGATATTCTTCGGCATCTAATCGCTTGATGATTCATAAGTCACTGACTTTTTTTAAAAATTTTCTGACCCCGGCGACTGAAGAATAATATCTGGGTATATACTCAGCATGTGGAATGTTCAGATAATGTTGTACGTAAAACATAAGCTTTCTGTAAACTCATAATAAAAGATAAATGTTATTGATAAAAAAGAAAAAAAAAAGATTTAGTAGGATCAATAGGCTCTCTATCAAGAAGTATTGTGGGACACTGTTGATGTGCTTGATTTTTTTTTTCTTATTTCAAATGTTTTACTCTCAATATATGTATCAGAGCAACACCTCCGCGATAAAGAAGGCCTAGGCAGCTAATACGTCACCCAAACTTCAACGACTTCGTTAGGCCTAAAAATTACATAAAAATTACTTAAAACATATAATGACATAAAATTTAATATAAGGCTCACATGACTATAAAGAATTTTATTTTTACAAAATAAAACTATTTAAAATTTGTAGTGAATTCACTCACGCATAAAACATTTTAATGATTTATCATAGAAAATTTAATTTTGCAACAAATGGCAGTTTTTAACCAAAACTTATTTGATAATATGATGAGGAAATAGATCATAATAATTTTGTATGAGAAGGTATATTTTAATAAGTACGATAACTTAGCTTGGTGCAGATGTAAATAAGTATTAGGAATACAACGTATACACCAACAATTTATTACTGGTGCCATTGCTGATGCTGTATACCTTGTATTCCTAATACTTATTTAAAGTTATAGTTTCATTTTTAATTTAAATTATTTTCTAATATTTGTGGCACCTACCAGAAATTTCAAATAGTTTTACTTTATGAAATTAAAATTTAAATAGTTTCGCTTTCGTAGGCTTATTGATGAAATAACGTCACTTAGGTTCTCTATTTGTTGGAGGTGTTGATTGCGATTAGAGCTGTGGTTCCCAGCTTTTTAACATTGTGTCCCACGTTCCCCCAACAAAGGATTACTTACAATGGCGCTCTCCCTCCTCACTATCCTTTGCAAAAAAAAAGCGATTTTTATTCAACATAGAATTGTAGTCATATTTTCAACACAATAAAGTTGCATAGCTGCCAATTTGTACGGTTTCTTTTCCGGAAAAATCCTACAAGTTGTAGATATGATGCTGTTATAAGTAAAGTTCGATAAACATTCTTAAGTGGAAATAGATATGTTTTGGAGTAAAAGCAAGAATAAATAAGATGATTTTTAAAAACATGTATTATAATTTGCTTCTAGCCTGTTTTCCTCGCCTCCACCCCCTTGCAACGCTTTCCGCCCACCAAGGGGATTGCGGAACACCGGTTGCGAGCCGCTGCATCAGAAAACATAGTAACTCACCCTGATTTTCCACCATGTTCTATTACAGCAGTTCGAATGTAAAACCAAAATATGAGAATAGCTAAACGTTATGAAAAGTTTACGTACCAACTTTGAATTTTGACTTTTAAGTATGTGAGCACAACTACCAACTCGTCCGATTTTATCAGATTTTTTTTACCGCTATTTTTATTTAGCTTTTTAAAATTGACTGGTTTTATCGGAAAACTTTCAACCACAATCTTCAAATAATTTTATTTAAAGTTTTAAAACTTTGACTTTGCAGATTAAAGGTGTTCTGAAATTGTAGTAAAAGATTTTCCGGTAAAATCAGAAGAGTTGTGGCTGTGTCTGTGAGCGGCTTAGACGTAAAGTTCAGTCCGCTGACTTCAACTTTCACTTATTTTAATTCACCTATTCGGAGGACTTCGGCAAAATTAAACAGAAATGAAGTCGCGCTCTCGCCTTCCAAGAATAGCTAGATAAAAAGAGGTTTAAAACGGAGTTTTACTATACTGTGTTTGTTTTTCAAAACAGTACATCTGTAGGGGATGATAGGTAGGATTTTATTAAGTACACTAATTATCCGGGGTGAAGAATTAATTATGTTCAAGATGCACGGGGGGGGGCACATTTTGGACTGTTCTGCCTGAAATCACCTAGCTACGTGTCTGAATCTAGCCGCACTTGGGCAATAGGACAACATAGTTGCCAACATTTCTGGAATATAATTAACCAAACAAATTAAAAAATCATTTTTGAGCCTTATACTTTAAAAATAGTGTTTATTTAGAATTTATTTTTTGTACTTGTTTTTAGAATTTATTGTTGGCACTTTGAGGCCTATTAATTTTAGGCACGGATTTTAGTGTGCTCAAAAAACTGCGAATCTCTTTCAAGGGTTGCCAGTGAAATGCTGCCATGAGTCGCCAAAGTTGACCATTTTTGGTAATTTATTGCCAACTTTTGTGTCAAAAATAAATCTCCTAAACTGAAAGCAGCTCGCATGCATCTTATTTCACGAGAAATTGCCAAATCCTATTGTTCAATGGATTATTGTTATAGTGTTTATGGGAATATTAATTAGTTTTCATAAAGGTGTCGATATTGGTGTAAATAAAGGTGAAGTATAGCTATAAAATGTCTGACGATGTTTGTAAAATAATTTTAGTCGGCGTTTCAGTACAGATTACAATTCGAAAGAAGTGTTTTGTGAAAAAGAAAGACAAATACTGCACGCTCGTGGTTTATGATACCCTTCCCAGCTTAAGTCTGTTCTACTTGAAAATCATGAAACTTTTAAACAGCCTTTTAAAAAATTGAATTGCGCCAGAGTCTCGAGAAGTTTTAAATATTTCTTTAGAAATTGCACTGTGAACTGACACAGACGATGAACCTATAAGAGTTACGAAATACTCATTAAAAAAATGATAACCATACTGGATATCGCGATATTTCTCTAAACAAGTAACTCTTCGATCCATTTTTGAAGGCAATTTTTGTGCTTACGAATTTTTTTCTGAGGCTTGTGGCCAGTGCCTGCCCAATAGGAAAAAAAAAAAAAATCTGAAAGTTGCATTATACATACAGCTTGACTGTTAGTGTCAGTCAAGAGTGCATTGGGTGAAGAAGCATTAATCATTTTTTCGAGTGTTTAGCATCATTGCTTTGTTCTTAAAGTGGCTCATAAGTTCAAAAGTTCTGTGACAACGATCGCTTTTCAGGTGAAACACCCTTTAATGGAAGAAGACAGACAAATAGGACCGACACATAAATTATGATACACTTTCCAACATAATGAAACAAGGAAAACAAATAGGATCTACACATGGATTATGGTACACTTTCATAAGTAATGAGGCAGGAAAGACGAATAGGGCCGACGCATGGATTATGATACCCTATAAATATACAGCACTTCAGTACGTATTTAAAATATGAAAATGTTTCAGGTCTTTTTTTTAAAGTTTATTTGCTAGTGCATTTTATTTTTCTCTGTTATTAAAATTTCCTAAATTCAACCTTTTCTCAAAGGTGATTTTGATATTCAATGCTTAACGCGAGTTTTAAATGCTCACTACTATTACTTATTTTAAGAAATTAACGTTCCTTTTGCTGTAAAGATACTACTTTCAAGGTTCAGAGCTCTCGATCTGCAAAGAGCGTATTACACACTACTACAGCTTCCGTCCACACACAACACCTCCTACATATAGAAAGCCCAACAACTGAAACTTTGACGTCATCACTAGGTTTTCAACTAATGACGGTATCACAGTTTTACTTTCGCAAAGTAAAACTATTTAAAATTTCTGGTGAATGCTACAAATATTAGAAAATATCTTACATAAAAAATTAAAATTGAAATACCTTTCTCATGCAAAATTATTCAGTCCGATCTATTTCCTTATCATACTATCTAATTAGTCATGGTTAAAAACTGCCATTTGTCAAAAAATTATATTTTTTATCATAAACTATTAAAATATTATTATTCAAGAGTAAATTCACCAGAAACTTTTTATAGTTTTATTTTATGAAAATAAAACTATTAACTGTAGGCCTAATGATGATGTCAAAGCTTGGTGACGTAAAAGTTGTTAGGCTTTCTTTATCTAGGAGGTGTTGCCACACAGCGCCAGAGTCTCGTTTCAAATCTACCTGACTTCAGAGTCAGGCTCGTTAACTTGACTAAGGAAAGAAACATTCGCCAAACGCAGTAGCAGCAAAAGTTTTAATGTACAAAATGCCCTATTTTTAATTTCTGGTGATGTTTAGTATATTTTTTGCATGCAGTAGAAATGTTTATCTATTTAGCGCTAACAAAATTTATGTTAAATTAACAAAATGTTAAAATTATTTGGTTATTTCAACAAAACAGTTTGTCAATCTTACCAAATATTTTGGTTTAAGTAAACAAATGTTTCGCTAATTTTACCAAGCTATTTTTTAAAAGTTTTATTTGGTTCAAATCAACCAAATTATGTATTTGAATTAACATTTTTTTTGTTAACTGGTGTATTTATGATTCCTTAAAAAATGTTTTGTTTATTTTACTAACCCTCAAACAGTTGATTTAAAATTTTAGAAGTAGGATTAATTAATTTATCTATTCATCAAAATTAACATTTTTATTTTAGTGTTCTTATATATCTATAAATTTAAATTGAAAATTTTTAATATGTTTTTTTTTAATCCCATGCGAAACACTTAGTAAGGCAGTCAAAATCGCTTTGCGTTCATGATAAAATAAAATAAATTTGTATATTTTCTGAAATTTTCCATTGTGCCGAGATCTAGTTTATTTGACTGAATGATGATCAAGATGGGGAGAATGACGTATTCGCGTGAGCTAATTTGAAGGTGTGTCTTGAAGTGCCTCGTAACACCCCCTCCCCCCCCCCCACAGACATACACACTTTTTTTTGTTAGAAATACCAAGCGAACTAACATGAAATCAGCAGTCAAATTGAGACGCTTTCTGTGTACAATCAGTTATCTAGCAGAACTTAACTGCTTTGATAAACGTAAAAAAAAATTACCGACAGAACGTTTTATTTGGAAAATGAATGTATTTTCCTTTCAAAATAGCATAAAGAAAATGAAAATGTTAACCATTAACCCCTTGTGTACCATGTGACCACTTGTGGATACGCACTATGTGTAGGGCAAAATCTCATTCTAACCTCATGTGGATACATGGATTATTTAGGTGTAAACAACTGTAATCAGCACAGGAAACATTATAAGGTAGATTTTCTTTTATTGATATTACATAAAACTAGCTGGAACCCGTCGAATTCGACGGTCACTTTTTTGACTGTAATATTCAAAAATAAATGGGAACGATCGAGAATGTCACCAAGGTCTTGAACAATACTAACAGGAAAATTCAAAGAGCAACGCGGACGGAAGATGACTTGTGACAGAAAATAAACAAAAGGTTTCACTCAAACAAGTCTCAAACAGGTCAAACAAAAGGTTCAACAAAATGTACAGTTCTTAGCAACTGTACAATGACGATGAAATGATTGAAATCGTTAAAATTTGTTTTTAACTATCTTTATTAAGTAAAAAAAAAAGAAGAGTAGATATTAAATGACGAATGAGCAAATACAGATACAAATACTAATTGAGCATTTCGTTGAAGACGATATTTTGGTTAAGTCATCAACCACGAAACGTCCAGGTGAATTCTCTTAAATGATCTTGACTGCCACAGCATTCTTTCATCTAACCATTGAAAGAGTGACATACAACATTCCATGAGAAAATACGGGCGCAGAAAGGTAAACGCCAAAAGTATGAAGCGAAAATAGTGAAAAATTTCGGAATTCTGTAAGAGACAAAAAAATCTAATCCGCCAAATGGCGATCGCGCGCTCCCTGCTTTATTTGCCTTTTCTCAAGCTACCCTCGATGGTAAAGATCCAGTATCAGACAGAAAACTGAAAAATTAAAGAAATAAAAGATAAATCGCTAACTAAAAAAGGAGTTTATAACTGCCGTCAATGTCGTTAACAAACCACAATGTATTTGTATGGAGAAAAGTTTGAAAAAAATCTGAGACCTTCTCAGATTTTTATATTTAAAAGATGAGTGTTTCATCTTTTAAATACTTATTAAGTGCTGTATATTAAAAGCGTATCATAATCCATGCGCCGTCCCTATTTTTCTTCCTTGTTTCATTAAATTGAAAAGTGTATCATTATTCATGGCCGTGCCGAATTTTTCTTCCTTGTTCCACAAAACACTTCTTTGGAATCGAAATCTATAGCTGCTAAAACTGTTTTACAATCTTCGCCAAGCATATTCCAACTATACTTCACCATTTTAAATACTGTTCGGAATGAGCATCATAATCCATGCGTGCGCCATATTTGTCTTTCTCGTTGCATAAAACACATCTTTGGAATTAATATCTATATTAAATTTGCCTACTAAAGCTATTTTACAACCATCGCCAGGAATAGTTCGGTTTTTAAGTTTTTTTTTTTTCCCCCGCAAACTTGGCAATCAATTATCAAAAATCGCAAACCTTGTGAGACTTATTCTCCTCCACCCCCCCTTCCGCGTTATGTAAAAAGATTTCCACCGTGACAGTTCATCTCTGCAAAACCTGTCTACAAATCATATCGACAGAATCGAGTAGACAAAGTCTGGGCGTGAACGAAATAGCACCCTAGTGCTAATAAGCGATAAAGCGCTAAAATAAAGAAGGCTTTTTATGACAGCAAAATGCATTTAATAAATCACAATGTTATTTCAATGGCGAAAAATTGCACATTTGAAGTTCCGCTACGCCTGATCCCTCCGACATTAAAAATGTTTCTCTTTAGATGACACATCTACGGACCAAGACCTTTTTTTAGACCTCTCAACTAAATTTTTGCACATAGCTGTTCTTTCAATTTAGTGGATACCGGAAAAACATGTTTCAAATTAATATATAGAAAAAATTAAGGAAATAAGCAATAAAGCACCAAAATAAAGAAAGCTTTAATGATTTTCAGATGTATTTAATAAACCACAATGTTATTTCTATGGCGAAAAATTGCACATTTGCCGTTACGCCATGTTTGATCTGTTCGACTTTTTCTCTTTTGATCACACATCTACAGGCTAAAGCCTTTTTTAGACACTTTAAAAATTCTCCTACACCTAGCCGTTCTCTAAATTAGTGGATACAGTAAAAATACGTTCCAGATTAACAGATAAGCGATAAAGCGTCAAAATAAAGAAGGCGTTTTTAGCTGCCAACAATGAGTTTTAATAAACCACAATGTTATTTCTATGGCGAAATATTACCAGTTTTGGCGAATTATCGCCAAGTTTGTCGTCAAAAAATAAGTCTCCAAGACTAAACTCAATTTGGCAATATCTGCTATACTTCGTGAAAATTTGGCCAAAGCCTTTTAATTTAGAATGCGATTAATTTTTATTGTGAAGTAATTCGAAGTCGGTTTTCATTTATTTTGAACAACACATTTATTATCACTACACACTGTTGCCACATTTGCCACACAACATTTACAAACGGATGCAATTTCTAACAAATATTTTTTCCAAATAAATCAAACCTTAAGGAGCTAAGGCAATCGTCTGCGTCATCAATCGTCTGCGTTAATAAACCACAATGTTATTTCTATGGCGAAAATTTGCACCTTTGCCGTTCCGCCACGCCTAAACCGTTCGACCTTTTCTGATTTTCTCTTTTGATGGCACATCTACGGGCCGAGACCTTTCTTCAGACACCTCAACAGAGTTTTTACACCCAGCCGTTCTCTCAATTCGGTTGTCGAAAGAAAAACATGTTTCAAAATAATATATAGATTACAAAAGTTAAGTAACAAAGTGTCTGGATTACAAAAAAATTGAAAAAATAGAAAAATTGGAATTAAAATTACAAATATCTTTGTGAAATTGCTCGAAATGTTCATTGGAACAAAAAGCTTTTCCACATGTGTTACTTAAGTGTTTTGTCTTTTTTTCTTTCTCCAACATTGTAGCACACCCAACATCAGGGGCGTAGCCGGAAATTTTTCATGCGGCGGGGGGGTTATGACTACTACAACTCATATATATGTATACGTGTGTGTGATAATGTAGTGAAGAATATACATTTTGTATGGAAAAAAATTCCTCATGGGGGGTTATGACCCCCCTAACCCCCCCCCCTTGGCTACGCCCCTGCCCAACATCTCTTCCGATTTCTTCTGGAACCTTCGGCGATATTATCCACAACCTTGTGAGAGCCTTCTGGAGGGTCATTTCTTTTCTTGTAGCCATTTACACATTTTGAGCAGTTATTAGAATAATTTGTAAGAATTTCATCGTATACCATTAGGGATGGACGCGAGACGAAAAATAAGCGTCCCGCGTCTCGCAAAATAGCCTAAAAGCTTAGTCTCGTCTCGCAAAAATCCCTATATCGTAATGTTAAAAATGTGTGTCTCGTCTCGCAAAAAAGCTGTAAATCTCTGTCTCGTCTCGCAAAAAGTCGTCACGCGTCCATCCCTATATACCATTATGGTGAATATATGTAGTCCAGTTTCTGTTCAATAAGTTATGTTGTAAAATACGCTGGCATTCAGCACCATTCTTTGAATCATATGGAATCAAAAGTTTTTGAGCCATCTTTTCTTGGCTCAGTTATAAGGTTCCAAAGCTTCTTCTATTGCATCGACTGCAACCATGACTGTATTAAAATGTCCAGTTATGTTTGGGTTTCAGATAACACTTCGGAAGGTGTAAGTCAAGTACTATATCAAGGTCAGTATCACACAGCTGTAAAATTGTACGGTTTTCCTGGACAATTTTAATTACTAGTCTTCTGATGGCTTGATATGGAGATGAATCAGAGTTTTTAATTAATATAAAAGTATTTAGAAAAGAGTGGTGGTTAAAATCCTGGAAAAATCGTACAAGTTGGCAGTTGGCATGAAGAATTTTTACATATGTATTTTCCGGCCAATTGCGTTTCTGGAAAGTGATCTGGATTACTTAAACTAAGTTGGTCTAATGGACATTGAGTTGCTTTGAAAGCCAAATCTGTAGATACATATAAAAACAGTAAATTAACAATGTGAATTTTTATAAATAGATAAACTAACTAAATTTGAAATAAAAAAAAGAAACAATTGAACAGTTTTGAATTTGATATCCTCATACTTGAACGTATCAGTAGACATTAGTGCAAACGTTCTGCTCTGATACGAAGTATATTCTCCAGTGGCTCCGACTTACACTGCCCTGCGCATGTCCAAGACATATGCGTAAATTAACAGTGGAGCGATTTCAAATATTATTTACATAGTTACTAACTTCCGATTTTACTGGAAGATTTTTCACCACTAATTTTTACTTGGCAATTTAAACCTACTTTAAGTCCAAATCCTAGAGTAAAGTATGGCTCTTTCAAGATTATATAAAAAAATCTTCCGAGAAATCCGAAAAACGATTCCGGAACGTAATCATCCATTTTTGTAAATCCTAATATTTGATTTAGAATGTGGCAAGACTTCTGAGCTAAAGGTGTTACGTAGTTTCTATTTAAAAAATTACTTTAAAAATCTACTACTTACAAAAAAAGGTTAGTTGCATTCCGGAATTGTTCTCAGTTCAGCTTGCATTGTTACTAACCTTGAAGATAATGCAGATTCAGACTGCTTGGCGAGAATTTTGGCACGCAATGTGTTGAGCGAAATCACTCAAAGATTCAGCATTATGTCAGCTTAATGTCTTATGTCATCGTTTTTAGTGCTGTGCAGGTTTTCTCATCCATTTCTCAGTACCTGGAAACTTCTCGATGCCGATGAAACTATAAAAGGCGGGGCGATTTAAATTTATTATTATTCTCTCTCAGGCTCTTGAGGGACACCGAAAAACGGGAATGACGGTAGTCCGCCGATCTCTCCGATGAGAGCTGTTACGATTGCGACGTTCAATATTTGTACATGACCCGGAGATAAAAAAAATTGTACTGGCGTATGAACTGCAAGCAGGAAGTGCCGAGTATTGTTTTGTAATCTTAAGGTTCGTGTGTACTAACTTCAGAAGTCGATCGCCGCAATATTATTCTATGGAGAAAACGGCCTTCACTACTACCGCAATTCGAAACAAACTATTGCATATTTTTTATTCATTCTTTTTTCCCCTTAATCTGAAAACGATGATCTACATTTATTTTTAAGCAGAATTTATCTAAAGCACTTAGAAGTACATTAATTATACCTTGCAAGAAAGTTTTCTTCCTGGACAAATTTCATGTTATTTTCAGATGTAATTACTGTACTTCTAATTGCTTTAGATAAATTCTGTTTAAAAATAAATGTAGATCAGTATTTCAAGATTAAGGGAAGAAAGAAGGAATGAAAAATATGCAATAGTTCGTTCCGAAATGTGATAGTAGTGAAGGCCGGTTTCTCCATAGTATAACATTGCGGTGATCGACTTCCGAAGTTAGTACACAAGAGCCTTAAGTCCCTACAATTTATGAATCTTACGTAAGAGCATGCTGTTCCCTTTGCCATACCTGTCAACTTGTAACCTTTTTCTGGAAAATATTCAGCACTAACTTTTATCTCGCGGTCCAGAAATGAATTTAAACTTCATATATTACAAACTTTTAAAAAATAATGGTTAGCAATTGTCCGGTAAACCCGTACAAGTTGGTAGTTATACATTGTCTATCTGCAGCGCGTACTTTGCCCAGCCCACTCAATTCAAAAAGACGTGCTTTCTTATAAAATACCAGATCCCCGAGACCTGCTTTTACAAAACTTTTAGTTCACTTCAACCCCACTTTTATCTTTGTATGTTAATGTTAATCCCATGAGTGCTAAGAAAAATTCAGCAGGGGACCCCAAATATCAATCTTATTAGTCCCTAGAACCTGCGACTTTAACATGCCAGCGCAACTCATGATTGATGTTTTTGTAACATTTTATCTTTCTATTTTAAAATAATTTAGTCATTAGTACATTAAAAATAATTAGTAAAATTAGTTATAGGGGAACCCAGTGGGGGGACGGACGAATTAACATCCATGCCAAAGCCGGGTTTCGAGCCCGGACACAAGGCGTGATAGAAGTTAATTATTAATGTATTATGCAGTTATACTTCATATAATTTAGTAATATTCTGCTAAGTTTCTTAATTTAGTATCAATAAAGTAGTAAGTAAAAGCAAACTTCTTCTTCAAAAATTAATTTTAGCCTTTTCAGACCCTGCGTTCACAATTAAGGACACAAAATTACCTATACTATAGTGCAGAACAGATGTCCTAGATTTCGCACATAAAGGAAAACCAATTTGTATAGAACATTAATAATCAGGATTATTTATTTTTTTAATTACAAATTTAATCTCTAATGTCAAAGGAAAAATTATCTTATTCAAAGGAAATTATTTAGTTAGATCTGAAAGGATTTAAAAATTAGCAACATTTTGTGGAAATTTATTAACTTTTTGCAACAGAAATTAGCGACTTTTATGACATTAATAATAGTAATAAGCATTTTATAACAGTGTCCAGTAATGTAAATTGTTGCCCCCTCCAAAAAAAAAAAAAAAAGGTAGTCTGACATCTCTCTCAATTAGTATCATTACCATAAAATTCTGCAAAAATTTTTTAAACTGACATTATACAGCGAATTTATTACAAGTATGTAAAAATATTAAATTACATGGCAGCAACTTTTACGCTTTTTGTGGAACATTAACCACCACAACTTTCAAAAGGTTTTATTTTTGATTAATTATTTGGATTTTTTTAAGTCTTAACAGCTAGAAGGGTAAATTGTTAAAAGGTTTTCTTGTAAATAGTTGAAAATAGTTGTTAATTAATAGCAAATAAAATTAAAATATTCACTCGATTATGCACCAATGCTCCCACGTGCGAGGAAAACAACCAGAAAAAAAAAAAAAAAACAGTTACATCCTTGTTCGAGAAGACAGTGTTCTGTAAAAAACCCTTTCTGTTAAAAAATAAATAAATAAACTCACCCTTTGGTTATTTTAAACGCGCGCACGCAGAAACCGCAAAAACCCGTAATTTATTCTAAACCATACCTATTTATTAAATAGCGCAAGTGGTATCAGGCCAAAAGGATGGGGAAAAAAATTAAAAGATTAAACAATATAAAACGAAAGGGGAGCGAATTTCCGAGAAACGATTCCATCAGTACCTTGTAAAACGAAAAACCGCAACCTGTGTAGGGTGGTAGTGGTACGCACATATAGAAGGGGGGAGGGAAGAACCTGAATAGGAAAGTAAAAGTCGTAAGTCAGGTATGTGCGAGAAAAAAAAAAAAAAAGGCAAAATTGAAGGTCGAATAATGAGAATAGAAAAAATTATTATATTCTAAATCGATGCGTGAAAATGATTAAGAGGTGGAGCTGATTTGTTTTCTAGAGTGTTATGGTATGTATTTATGTATAGAGGAGGGTAATTTGATATGATTAGGGGTAATCACGTTGGGATGTCACATTTGAAGTTAAGATGCAAATTTAATCCTTTTCTTTATTTAGAACAATTATTTTTCTTCTTACACCTAACAAAAACGAAAGTATTTACGTACAAACGTCAACGAAATTCTAAACTGATACCTTCAATGAAAATGAATGAAAAATTAATTTAACAAACCAAATAGCACATCTGCCATCTTATACGTTTTTCCACCACAATTTTCAAACAGCTTTACTTTAAATTAAAATTCCAAATTTCGTTTGATACGAAAACGTCCAACGAAAATTCAATTAAAAAGTTTTCTGAAAAAGCTGGGAGCAATGCATCTGGTTTTTAAATTAAGCGTATGAGGCTTATCTTAAAAGTACTGACATTTAGCCGTTAAAAATTTGTTACTTACTCGAGACCGCCAATCCCCTGTGAATTAGGGTGATTGTGCCTTCGCACACTTACGGCCATATTCACGAGAAACTTCACATGGGAATTACTCCAAACATGCATGTTAAACTTATCAGTAAGATATCTTACCCATGACTTAACTCATGTGTTTGCGAATCAAGAGTGGTGAATAAGGCTGTTAGACTGCCTGTCCTTAAGGCTTTCTTAGACGCTTAAACCAAACGAGCGAAATCCGATCAGTCGGAGCGATTTTTGGCGAGTTTCAAAAGTGCGCTTCTCCTTTAGGAGCGTTTTTCGATAACAAGAGCGGAGCGAAATATGCGTAAATCGAACGTTATCAGTATTTTGGAGAACAGGAAGCGAGGAGGAGAATTCTCAGGAAAAAGACTACTTAAAGCTAACTTTTGAGGAAATACCGGTAGGTTTCGATGCAAATGGATCGAATCCTTGAAATTTCTTTTTCGCTCTATAATCCATCGTTTTTTTCGCTCTTTAGGTTTAAGCTTGTATACGAACAAAATTTCGAGCAATTTTTTGCCGCAACCAGTCAACTCCAATTTTTTCGTTCAGAGACGAAAATATTGCTAGTTGCTGGAATGCCAGTCAATCCTAGTGTTTCATATTTCTGCGTCACAAGATGGCGGAAGACTCCGCAATACCACAATCGCCAATTCGGCGAATCTCTGGCGTTTGGGAGCACAGTCAAGTTTGTTTATTATGGCAAACTTGCATACTCATCGACTTGCAGGAACGAGTTTCCGCACCTGGTTGCGGCAACCAAATTGCTCGAAATTTAGTTCGTGTAATCAGGCCTTTACGCTGCCAAAAACACTCCTAAAGTCTTTTAGTGGATTGACCCTCCACTCCGCCGTCTTGCTTCTAAAGCTGTACGACGCTAAAGATGATCTTTTATGAAATCATGCAACTTTCGTAAAATGTTTTGTTTTGTTTTTTTCAAATCCTGTTGTGATCGAGATTCGAGAAAATTCAGAGTATGCCTTTTCAAGCTACAGTGTATGAACTATTACAAACGGCGAACCTACAACTGTCTTACTACTATGCGAATTGCGTTGGGGCAAATTTTAATAGCATAAATGTAAAAAGCATGAAGTTTTTGCTGGTGAGGATGATTAGAGAGAGCATGTGGAAGTGAAGAAATGGAATATGGTTTACAGAAAAACCGAAGTAAAAAAGAATAACTGAAACTTAGTGTTCGAATCCTCACGCACCACTGAATACCCTGTATATGCGGCGTGCGCGCACTTGGAATCCGTCATCAAGATCTTCTGAGGCGTATCAGCATTCTGACAAGGATCTGAATTGTGGGGTGGGGTAAGGGAATCTGCGGGTAAACTGCAAGTATAGCTCGGAACTGCACGTCTGGTGACGGGAATAGCCTCCTCCCGGCAAATACAAGGTCATTATGAAGTGATTACAAGACGCATTTAAATTGTGAATTCATTCAAGTCACCTCAACTCCTTGGATAATTTTCGACTCGTGGCTCTCCACTGGAAGACTCTTGTTTCACTCTCAGCAGGAAACTTGCCTTCAAAAACGAAAAAAAGTAAAAGTAAAACCTGCCAGGTAAAGCACACGCGGCGTGCATTGTAGGAGTGCATTGAGAATATATATATATATATATATATATAAAGAGAGGGGAGGGAGCAAAAGATAAAGTCTTAAATAGCAGGCTGGATTCCCGCTTGAAAATTTCAGTCCTTTTTTTCAGGAGGAAGTAATTAACAGAAAACCGCGAGTGGTTTCTTTTTCAATCACACGTTTCAGCCTTTTCAGGATCTGAAGCGTCCCCGTGGTTGACGGACCATGTTGGCGGCTGAAGGCTAACTCTCTCCGTCTCTTTTTCTTCGTGTTTCCATCTTTGTTTGGCACTAAAAGGAGAAACACACACTGATAGCCGTGCTGACACCCATGTTGAAAAGGAACGGAGGAGAGTTGAATTGTTCCCAAACTGCTGTCTTCAAACTCAGAATCGTTTAATACTCCTCGGACGTGTAGCTAGAAAAATTTTCAGAGGGGGTAAAACGAGGATTTCTAGGTCGTCTTGATGCACCCATTAATAATCTGTGTGGATGGTGGGTTGAAGTAATGGTGAACTTTCCGACCACGGTTTGCCAAAAACTAATGCACCTTTCACAGAGAGCACTTGACTAAAATTGCATAGCTGAGACAACACCTCCTAGATAAAGAAAGCCTAACAACTCCTACGTCACCAAGCTTTGACGTCATCATTAGGCCTTCAGTTAAAAGTTTTATTTTCACAAAATAAAGCCGAAAAAGTGTCTGGTGAATTTACTCATGAATAACAATATTTTAATAATTTGAGAAAAATATATAATTTTATGACAAACGGCAGTTTTTAACCATGACTAATTGGATAATATGATAAGGAAATAAATCGGAATAAATAATTTTGTATGAGAAAGGTATTTTCATTTTCAGTTGTTAAGATATTTTCTAATATTTGTAGCATCCACCAGAAGTTTTAAATAGTTACACTTTGCGAAAGTAAAAGTGTGATGACGTCATTACTTGAAGGCCTAATGATGACGGCAAAGTTTCAGTTGTTAGGCTTTCTATATATAGGAGGTATTGGCTGAGATTTTTCGGGAAATTTCCCACCACAATTTTTAAACAGTTTATTTTAATTAAAGTTTTGCTGTTATTTCAAGCATAAATTATTAAGCAAAACTTAGTGGTGAAATATCTCCCGAAAAAATCGCGAAGGTTGGCAGCTATGAAATTGATAGTTTACAAATTCTATTTCATTTTATGTATAGATGAAATTTTCGAAGAAAAGCCCTTTATTTATGAAACTCTGTTAAGGAATTAGACGAACACTTCAAAACTTCTTCTGAAGGGATTATTTATGAGTAGATGAAGACGACGTTCCCGACCCATCATTGCTGCGTGGTTCTGAACTGTCAAGTTCCCTCTACTATCTTTCACATGTTTTTGTTTTCCAAGAGCTCTGAATCACCCTGCATTGTGTACCAATAAGTACTTAGAAGTCCCTTTAACACTTTGACTTTTAACTCTACTAATTTCAAACATTTCCCCAACTTCTTTTCATGGAGATTTCCAAAAACATTACGCCTGCATAAACAAGAATCTCGATCTCTAAAAGAACCCACTCATCAGCATTCAATGGGTAATTATCCCTCACTACGACCGATTATCTCGGATAATCGATTCCTCTCATAATCGGTGTGCCCGAAATTATAAGTTTTAAGATGTGCCACACGGCCACTTCACTACTGGGCATTGTTTTTCCTGCTCGAGACCACCGGACCATTGCATTCGAGCCCCAGAAGAATGCTGTTTTAAGTCCCGGTTAATTGAAACAAAAGATTACTGTGATTTGGGAAAAACCTGGGTCTGAGATAGAGACGTTTGTTGTGTGTGTATTGGAAAGAACGGGCGCCGTACGGGCTTTTTATGCAAGGAGGCATGCTCTCGGCACGCGAGGAAGTATGACCAGTTATTTGTGCAAATGAAAAAAAGAGAAAGGTATATAGTTTCGCGTGCCTTCTGAAGTGTACGTGGCGCATAAGAAGTATTGCTATGTAAGCAAAGAAAAAAAATAAAGAAAAGAAAAGAAAAAATGACTAGTGACTTCTTATAATGTAAGCTTTTGATAGGAGTTTACGTGTTTTCCATTTATTCTAAGCAGTGGAGCATAGCTGCCAACTCACCGGTTTTTTGCGCGAAATTTCTCACCACTAATTTTTATTTAGCAGTTTATTCTTTAAAAATAAATCTAAATTTTTAATGAAAAATAACACTATTTAAAAATTGTGGTGAAAAATCTCCCGGAAAAAATCGGAAGAGTTGGTAGCTATGTTAGTATACGTATTTGTGGATTATGGGGTCTCTAAATTCTTCAGACAGAGAATCAAGCGGACTAGAAAACTTTCTTGATAAATAGAAGGTTTTGAAACGAACTATTGAACAATTTTCAATCATTATTACCCCCCCCCCGTTATTTTCATAACAATTATGTAATGCTATTATAGTAAAAAAAAAGTCTTTGAAGCAATTAGCCGATGAATTTTAAATCGTCACACTGCGCCGTTTTTTAACGAAACTGATTTATCATTCTTACTTTGTAACTATTATTTGCTTTCATTTTAAATCAATTTTATGACTAAGGAAGAGACTTAAAAAAAAAAACTAAATATTTCTTTTAAATTTACCTTGTGTCGTGGGGAAAATATGGTACATAAAGTTTTAGATGAAAAGCATTATATTTTAAATAGCCTTTGATAATATATATATATATATATAAATTTTGTTTTGTTAGAAATTTTATTTTTTCGAAACAGAAGAATACCTCTAAAAAACTTATCTCTCTCTGGAATTTTAAAATTAAAAATCTAACTAATAAAAAAGGAAGATGTAAGAATCTGTATAACACACGTATTAAGATATGCTGTAGCCCCGCGAACAAAGCATGTGCACGTAAGTCGGAGTGATGGAATAAAACGAGAGTGAGTGTGTGTGTGTGGGGGGGGGAAGGCATAGGTGAAAGAAAATTATTAAAAAATAAAATAAATATATAAAAAGACAAACACATTTTTTTTTCATTTAAGGCAATTTATTATAGACTTTCCTTTTACTTCATATGAATTTAGGCACAGGATTTTCAATGCCACCATATTATAACTATTTACACCGCAAATTAAATTGAACGATCTTTGATCGCAATTAATTAATTTCTTAATTCACTTTTTTTGTCAAAGGGGAGGGAAGTATTAGATTTTATAGAGATCTTTCAAAGCACTACTAGATTTTAATTCTAGAACCCAAAACTTCTATTATCTAAAATTATCAGTAGCCTTGCACATTGCTTTTTTTATACCAAGGCACGTTTTTGTACTTCTAGCATGTCATCTTTTCCAGGCCGTATTTTTAGAACCTTATCTTTGACAGATAGCACATTTTGAAGGTCAGTTACCTGTGCTAAAACATTTCAAGGACACCACTTTCACAGATGTCACTCTTAAAATCCTTATACTATCAATAATAAAAGTGTAAGTCACCCAGTGTGGTTTTTGAGAACCAACAGTGACTGTGACTGAAATGTTTCAAACAATTTTGATGCTCAATCTTTAAAGTAATTTTAATTTTTTTTAAATACAGAACGATGAAGGTTTACTGCGATTTACATGTAATAGAAAGAAGAAGTACAAATGCTACATAGAATATTTTCAATGAAAAGTATTATTTTGTTAGACCTTGATAACATATATCAATTTTGTTTTGTTTGAAATATAAGAATGCCTCTAAAATATGCTTTAAACAATAACTTCTCGTAGAGTGCAATGCATTGGAACGCTTTTGGATGCTCCTGTAAAAGAACTATAAATGCTACATGACCATTTTTAACAGCGTAGAAGGTACGCTACATAGGAATAACATTTTCGTAGTAACAGATGCGTGTTTACGGCAGCTAGAGCAAGGACGGACTGACAGACATACTAAAATCATACACATTTTTACTTTCCGAACATGTACCATGTAAGGAAAGTATTGTAATCATGAAAAAATTCGACTTCGAGATTTTGGTGTTTTTACACGTTTTAAGGGCTTCTGAGTCCATTTATGCTATTTTTACGAGATGTATGTATGTATGTGTGTATGTGTGTGTGTGTGTGTGTGTGTGTGTGTGTGTGTGTGTGTGTGTGTGTGTGTGTGTGTGAGTGAACACGATAGCTCCTGAACGGAGCATTCGATTGAGCTCAAATTGGTTATATATGTAATAAACCACCGTCGCAAGACCGGTATTGATTTTGGTGTGTATAGGACTTATAGTTTTTCTACAGAGCTACGACAAAGATTTTTTTTACATTATGGCCTATGGGGGGAATTTCTTGAAAGTGCGCTAGCGTTTAAACGGTAGATTCGATTGAGCTCAAATTGGGTATACATGTTATAAACCACCGTTGCAAGACCGGTATTGATTTTGGTGTGTATAGGACTTATAGTTTTTCTACAGGGCTACGACAAAGATTTCTTTTACATTATGGCCTATGGGGGGAATTTCTTGAAAGTGCGCTAGCGTTTAAACGGTAGATTCGATTGAGCTCAAATTGGGTATATATGTTATAAACCACCGTTGCAAGACCGGTATTGATTTTGGTGTGTATAGGACTTATAGTTTTTCTACAGGGCTACGACAACGATTTCTTTTACTTTATGGCCTATGGGGGGAATTTCTTGAAAGTGCGCTAGCGTTTAAACGGTAGATTCGATTGAGCTCAAATTGGGTATACATGTTATAAACCACCGTTGCAAGACCGGTATCGATTTTGGTGTGTATAGGACTTATAGTTTTTCTACAGGGCTACGACAAAGATTTCTTTTACATTATGGCCTATGGGGGGAATTTCTTGAAAGTGCGCTAGCGTTTAAACGATACATTCGATTGAGCTCAAATTCGGTATACATGTTATAAACCACCATCCTAAGACCGGTACTGATTTTGGTGTGTATAGGACTTATAGTTCTCCTAAAGGGCTACGACAAAACTTTCTTTTATGTTATGGCATAATGGCATATGGGGAGAAATTCTTGAAAGTGCGCAAGCGTTTAAACGGTGCATTCGATTGAGTTTCAATTTGGTATATATGTTTGAATTATTCATCGATTAAAATTTATTTAAGTGCTTGGTAATGGTCTTAATCGTAAGTGTTCGGAAAGTCGAGTGGAGTCACTCCAGATTTTTTCAGCTTTGTTGAAAATAATTAAACAGATCATTTGGAACGGAAGACGTCTTAAACGGTTCCCCTATTAAGCGTAAATTTGTCTTAATCGAAAAATATTTCTTGGTACATTTAATTACATTGGTAACACTTCCATTACGTTGGTCGGTCTGTCAAAGTTTGAAATTGTACTGAAAGAATCCGAACGGGCCCCCTACAATTGAAACACAAAATTAGGACATCTGTGTTTATGAGAAATATAAAATATCTTTCCAATACGTTTCAAAGTGGATCGTTAAATCACTCGTATTTCAAAACTGACTCGTTAACTTACAATTATACTTTAAAACTGAGATTCTAATCAGTGAATACTTTCGGTTCTTCATTAGAATAATTGACATAATTGGACTTAAAATTGAGTGATTTATTGCTTTGGAGTTGTCCTTGAAATATTAAACATTCTTCCCCATTCGCTGAGTTATTTTAAGATCTGGTTTTCCAACTTCTCGTATTGTTCTAATTACTTATGAAAACATGAAAATGAAATCATCTATAATATCATATTTATGAAATTATAGCTTTGCAGACTTTGTTATCTGGTAAGTATACAGTGTTAACTCTTTATGTATTAATGAATGCATTCATGGAAATTTCAACCCAAAACTTCCACCAGGTGACTGCGTGTCACAGGGTCAAAAAAGTTCTTTAGCTTTCTGGCAGGCGAATGTCGATTCAGTCGACCGCCATGTTGCTGGTAGTTGAATCCAGTGACGGCAATGGCTGCACTTTTTCAACGTTGGACAGTATATACGGGTGTTCTTTTATATTGCTGTGAAAATGGTTTACGCCTCAAAGGTTTAACAATATGAAGTGCAACCACTGCCCAATGCTGAAAAAAGGGCAGCCGTTGCCATCGCTCGATTTCACTACCAGCGACATGGCGGTAGAGTACAGGCAGCTGTGTCAAAAAATGGTCTCTAGATCTGTTGTACGCGATGAACGTTTCGATCGATCGCCATGTTGCTGGTAGTTAAATCGAGCGATGGTAACGTCTGCCCTTTTTTCAGCATTGGGCAGCCTATTTACAGTTGTGCTTCTATATCAATGTATTTTCATCGTATTCTTCCAGTTTTCAGCAGATGCCAGTGCTGCTAAAAAGAATGCTGACAATTTTACAAATAATCGACCATTTTTTGCGGGAAAATATGTACTAAAAAAGTAAATTATTCTCGTATGTCACCCTCGCCAGAGTATTTTTATAGAAATCATATTTATTCTTCGTGACTGGCAATAGTCAAACTTCAGATTTTTGTGTCCTCACGGCGAGGACGCCGAACGTTAAAGGATTAATCCTTTAACGCGCAGTGTTCCCGCTCTGGGAACACCAAACTCAGACTTTTGGACTGTCGCCAGACACGAAGAATAGATTTGATTTCTGTAAAAATAGTTGCGGGTGACATAGCTCCAAGAGAATCCTTTACTTTTTAGCACGTCATTTCCCGTGAAAAAATTGGTCACGATTATTTTTAACAGCACTGACATCTGCTTAAAAATGGAAGAATGCGAGAACAGCTGGATAGATTGCTCAATGCTGAAAGAAGGGCAGCCGTTGCTATCGCTCGACTTAACTACCAGCAAGATGGCGGAAGATCGAAACGTTCATCGCGTGCCACAGATCTAGAGACCCTTTTTTGACGACAGCTGGCTGTGCGCCAAAAAAGGGTCTCTAGATCTGTGGCACGCGATGAACGTTTCGATCGTCCGTCATCTTGCTGGTAGTTAAGTCGAGCGATGGCAACGGCTGCCCTTTTTTCAGCATTGGGAAAGGGTTGCGCCTCAAAGGGTTAAGCAAAGAGGATACTGGGACAATGTAACAACACATTTCTCTTCCATCATCTATCCTCTGCAGATAGCATCGATCTGTGCTGGACTATTTTATCTAACAACTTTCTCTATTGATAACTGGTGAAGTTTAAAAAGTCTAAACTTGATAGGAATAGTGATATATTGAAAATTAAGGTAAATTGTAATTTTTTTGTTATTATTATCGGTATTGTCCATCATTTGCATCATTAAAATCTTTTGTATTCGGCTCTCCAGTATATTATACATCCTAATCGAATTATAACGATCCTGTAATGTTAGAGAAAGACAAAAGGCCTCATTGTTCTGTTGTTATACATCGCTAGGAATATGTTTCAATCATCGCGGAGCCGAAATTCGAAGAGATATTGACTGATGTCCCTTTCTGATGTGACATCAGCCTTCATGAGGCATAAATCACTTTTCAGACCTCCATAAACTTGGGGGCCCCACCAGTGGCCGTGTGCATTAGCACTTCCATCTGGGAGAAGGAAGGTGCCAGGTTCAAACCGACGTCTGGGTCCGCTGACCTAGCCGTTCGGAGTTTTCCGTGGATTTCGCGGAAAATTAGCGTAAATACGGGTTAGGAACCCCTTAGAAACCCCCCCCCCCAACCAGGGAGGGCAACCCCCCCTATTATGTTGTGCACTTCTTTCTATGTGGATTTATAGCTTCGTCTAATTCTAGAATTTTCTAGAATCTATAAATTCTAGAAAGCAGGTACACAAATCCGAAAATACATGCCCCGTTTACAACAACAACCAGAATAAACTTGAGACAACACTGATAAATCATGAAAAGTAAATAAAAGTATAAAAAATCATAGATTATTTATACATATTTAATGCATTATTAATTTTACAGTATGAAAACAAAAGTAATATAAACCAGATTTAATATATATATAATTTCATATGCAGCTAAAGGAAAAGCTATGTTTACTACCGTTTACTGCTTTCTGTTCTTGTTTATAATGTTTTGAATTTCCGGGGTGATCTGCTCCTCTGAATTTCAGTTTAGTCTAAAATTCGTATTCTAATCGTTAAATAAAAAAAGTTTGCATTTTATTACATGAAAATCGGTTAACTAGAATGTAAGATACGGATCCTTGAGCTTCCCTATTGATAGCATAATGTTTGGCAGTTTCTCATCAAATATTGGCGATATTGTTTCGATAACCAGCTTTGGAGATTTACTTTTGGCGTCAAATTTGGCGATATTTCGTCAAAAAGTCGCCAAGCTTGGTGATATTTGCCTCGATTTTGGTAATGGGACATCTAATGATTGCTTTCCCTCATAGAATTAGTATTAACGCATTCGATTTGTGCTAGTTGTAGGCAATGTTCTAGAAACGGAATTGCCTAGAAATTACTAGAACACTCTGAGGAACGATAAATAGACGAGCAGACCATCACGAGTAGTTAGTTCTGAATTGCCTCTTCTAGAAAGCGTTGCTGAGAAGCCATGCAAAGCTTTGTCTCGTTGCATTTTGCTATTATAAGCGACGTTCTTTCGCTTGTCTTACGAAGTCATATTTTGAATGTTTATGAGTTCTATGCTGTAGTGTGCAATGGAACAGGTAAGAGTTCTGCTCAAGTATTTTACCGAGTTAGTTTATGGGAGGATTTTGTGGCAGCCACCCCGATCGACTGACTGACATGGATTTGATTACTACTGTTTGGGAATTCGTGTGAACTGTGCGTCGAAGATTGTTCGTCGAACTCTTAAAACCAATAAATTTGAGTTTCGTCCCGAAAATTCGACTGGTTACTGGAGCTTTCTACGCACGCCCATGGCCGCCTGCAGACTCTAGTTGCTAACTCTCTCATCTTTTATCACAGAGATATGAAATTTCATGCATACTGTAAACAAGGTTCAAGAAATCTACCGATCAAAAGAAATAAATAAGTAACGATTTGTGTTAGAACTTTCAAAGCTGATGTTATATAGCTGAAGTTTTTGAAGTTTTAAAACACAGACGTAGTTACTTTAGACACACGTAAACACCCCTCAAACCGTTTTAAACCCTTCCTTATTTATATATTGCCATTTCCTACATGAATTAATAAAATAAAGGCAGGTTTAGACTGGGACGGTTTAAATACTTCCGCCTTCGGTGATGGTACGAGAAATGAATATCGTTCGCTGATTAGCTCTCTTCTCCAGTAGCCCATCTCGAAGACAATAATTGCACCTCAAACCCTGTACTTCTGTTTCCGCTTCTGCGTAAAAACTCGTGTTGTGATGGTCACGTTAGTCCTGACATACGTTACTAGTGAAAAACTAACGTAATTTGCTAATCGCGTAAGATAGATCACATTGTAACGCGAGTCCAGTGTACATATATGCACGTATTAATAAATAAAAAAGAAGTTTTTTTTCATTCTCAGTGTCTAAGTATAAAATTTGAAAGAAACAAAAATGTTTTCTATTGGTCCTATTTACTTAATTAATTCTAAAAATATAGTCACTTTCCGAGATTTTTCTAATCAAGATATTCGTATTTAATCCTCTGCGATATCTGTAACAGAAAGATAATTTGATTATAACAAAAATAAAAACGTATTATGTTTTTGAGCGTAACAGCCTGTGCCCCTGGCCTACAATATCGCATTGTATAGGCCAGGTAATGACTGACTTGCCGTTGAAGTGGCTATTGATTATTTCATTACTTAATTAGGCGTTAACATAAACAATGAAATCGCTAATGGCTTGTTATTAAATGAAAAAGAAAATATGAAGTGACTTCACTCAACTTTCTGATCGCTTGATCGGCGTTTACCAAGCGTTTAAGCAGCAAATTTAAACACCAATCAAATTTGATTCAACTCAACCGGATGTAGTGTTCAGGCACTAATGTACTTCGAATAATTTGAGCATATAGCCGCAGTATATAAGAATATTTTTGTATCCCTGAAAACGAATTGCAAGCCCTTCACCAACACATCCTACATTTACAATGCCTGAGAACAGAAACTTTTACGTCATCTTTAGGTCCACTAAAATGACGTCAGCGTACATTTACTTTCACAAAGTAATACTATTTATTCAAAGTTTGTGGTGAATTTACTCCCGCATAAAACAATTAATGATTTAAGATAGAAAATATAATTTTACGACATATAGGAAATTTTTACTATTACTAATTATATAATATGATGTAGAAAATATCATAATAAATTATTTTTTATCAGAAAGGCATTTTAATTTTTATCTTTAACTTAAGATATTTTCTAAAATTTGTATCATTCACCAGACATTCTAGTTTTACTTTGTGAAAGTAAAACTGTGATGACGTCAAGCTTCTGTTCTCAGGCCTTCTATATCTAGGAGGTGTTGCCTACCAACACCTCTTAGATATAGAAAACCTTACAACTGCTACGTCACCAAGCTTTGACGTCATCGTTTGGCCTACATTTAAAAGTTTGATGTTGACAAAATAAAGTTTCTAAAAATTTCTGGTGAATTTACCCATAATTGGCTATATTTTAATAATTTGAGATAAAATATATAATTTTATGACAAATTGCAGTTTTTAACCATGACTAATTAGATAATGTGACAAGGAAATAGATCACACTGAATAATTTTGTATGAGAAAGATATTTTAATTTTAATGTTTAATATAGTATTTTCTAATATTTGTAGTATTTACCAGAAATTTTTAATAGTTTTATTTTGTGAAAAGAAAACTTTTATATGTCGGCCAAATGATGATGTCAAAGGTTTGTGACGTAGGTGTTGTAAGGCTTACTAGTATGTAGGAGGCGTTGTGCCTACACACACCAACATGTATACGGTATGTGAGACAGTGACCTATAATAATATGCGTAACTAATTTGAGCTCAATCGAACACACCATGTAGACGCT
Organism: Cheiracanthium punctorium; assembly: GCA_038373885.1. Taxonomy (NCBI): domain Eukaryota; kingdom Metazoa; phylum Arthropoda; class Arachnida; order Araneae; family Cheiracanthiidae; genus Cheiracanthium; species Cheiracanthium punctorium. The sequence continues at coordinate 398,640 of JAWZYV010016746.1, read as the reverse complement.
AATGGACTTTCAAGAATTTGCGTCTATAGGCCGTCTCGTATAAGAATTCTTTTATCATAACCCAGAGACCACCAGCCGTTTAGCCACAGCAGCAAATGACAGAACGTCATTGGCTGCTGCGGCTAAACGCCAATGCGGCTTCGCTTCGTGATTACCGATGCTCTTTTCAACACGTTTCAATCAACTATTATTCTCAGGACTTCGGCATCTGCTTTTATAACACTTTTGAATAGATTAGAAATATAGGTATTAAGTGCTTAGATTAGCAGTTGTACAACTTAGTGACTAGCTTCGAACAACTGCTCCTCGAGAGCAAAGAAGCTGATGAATTTATGCAAATTGAGGCTGTGGAGGTTCCACCTACGTTAAGTGCCCATTGTTTTTGGGCAATGGAAGGCAATTTTCATTGATGTAATTGTTTTGTTTATTATATGTTATTACCTCACCTATTCTCCTCAAAAAGTGTGTCTGGTTATCTCTTCCTACGGTCTTTGATAGTCACCATAGAGCTGGTACAGGATATCGCTACATTTCTTAAGGTGGGTGACAAAAGAATTTGTACTTGGGTGATTAATTTTCCTTGTGTTACAGTTTCCAGTCTAAACAATTGACAAGAAATTTCATCTTTCTGAAACTTTTAAAGTACTACTGGCTAAAAAAAAAAATATTTAGTAAAATTTAACAAAACCAGTAAAGATATTATTTCTTTGCAACGCAGTAGCTAGTGCTAGATTACAAAATAACAATAATGGACCCGTGAAAATGCAAGATCTTTCGGATCTTCTCACAGTTTTAAAATATCTAAATTTACAATACTTGGCGCATTTATCGCTCATCTAAAAACTTCATTTCGCGGTGGGTTAAAACACATTTTAGTCATTTCCTGTATCTTTCATATTATTGTAAATAGGGATAACGTATTAAATAATGCAACCATACCATAGAAACAAAAACACCAGGCTGCTAACTTTGGTACAACACTGTTGTTATTCAAAGAGAAAAGGGCCTATAAGTGGCACCAATGAATGGATGGCCAAGGCACCACACTAAATACTAATTTGAGGAAGCCTGCAGTTGTTGAAGTTAAGAAGTATTTCTGTAGGAATTTGTACATGTTCCCCAACGCATCACCCAATACAGTCTTTTTATAATCATTTTATAAATGCAAATGTCACCAATTATGTCTTTTGGTGACATTTGCATTTATAATTTGTACAGTTTGCAATGTCAGTACTTGACCATGGTCACCATGAGCTCTTATGATGACAGTCAAAATTTGCAGTGACCGTAACCTAAATAAATTTCATAGCTGCCAATTCTTCTAATTTTATCGGAAGATTTTCCACCACTAATTTTTACTAAACAATTCGAACTTATAATAAGTCCAAATTTTTAATACAAAATAAAACTGCTTAAAAATTGTGGTGGAAAATATTCCGATAAAATTGGAAGAGTTGGCAGCTATGAAATTTAATGATAAATGCCGTTAAAACAGAAACTAAATTTTCGTTGAAATTAGTCCAGTGATTTGACCAACACTGCACTATTCATAAAGAGCAGTAGGGTATAGGCAACACCTCCTAGATATATAAGGCCTGAGAACAAAAGCTTTTACGTCATTACTACGTCTTCTAGAACGGCGTCATCAGAGTTTTCACTTTCACAAACTAAAATTATTTAAAATTTCTGGTGAATTATACAAATATAAGACAATATCTTAAGTTAAAGATAAAAAATAAAATACCTTTCTGATAAAAAATAATTTTTAATGATCTGTTTCTATAACGTATTATATAGTTAGTGATAGTTAGAATTTCCTATTTGTCGTAAAATTTAATTTTCTATCTCAAATCATTAAAATGTTTTATGCGGGAGTAAATTCACCAGAAATTTTCAATAGTTTTACTTTACGAAAGTAAATGTGTGATGATGTCAATTTGGATGACGTACTATCTTCCTTTCCCAGTCATTGTATAATGTGTATCTAGTAGGTGGTGGTTTTATAGGCAACACTTTCTAGATAAAGAAAGCCTCACAACTCCTACATCTCCAAGCTCTGACATCATCATTAGGCCTACATTTAAAAGTTATATTTTCACAAAATAAAACTTTAAAAAATTTTGGTGGGTTTTCTCATGAATAACAATATTTTAATAATTTGAGATAAAAATATAATTTTAGGACAAATGGCAGTTTTTAAACTTGACTAATTAGATAATATGATAAGGAAATAGAACAGAATGAATAATTTTGTATGAGAACGGTATTTTAATTTTAATGTTTAATATAAGATATTTTCTAATATTTGTAGCATTCACCAGAAATTTTAAACAGTTTGTACTTTATGTAAACAAAACTGTGTTGAGATTCAATTTCGAAGGCCTAGTGATGATGTCAAAGCCTAAGTTGTTAGGCTTTCTATGTACAGGAGGTGTTAGTATAGGGCGTTTAGTGTCTATATATATATATATATGTATATAGTGTAACAAAATATTGTTACCCTTCGTGTTAACCGATATTTTAGTTATCCGAGGTATGCTCCCTCCCAACAACCTCGGATAATCGGAGTTCCACTTTACAAATTACGCACTGGAAAATTTGGGAACATTAAAATATTCAAATCCTCACCGAAAAAAGAAAATCCACTTAAAAAGCACATTTGTATTCCTCACTCCACTTGTAACATGACTCACACCGCAAAACCAGATCCTGCGTCTCGATGTTATTTAAACAAAGCCAATTCTTTTTCAATTACAATGCATTTTTAACGATAAAAATACTTATAATCGCATAAAAAGAACGATATATTCCCCCCCTCTCTTTCATTTCTGGGAATCCGCATTTTTCTGATAAACGGTCTGTGGCTCGCTCGGCATGGAGTGTGCCGATCTGATCACGTGTAAATGGAACCCAACAGTTGAATTAAGGGGCCCTTAGCATCTTTTAAAATATTTTTTTATGCATGTGTATCTATCTCCTTGACGGGAGGATTCTGGAATATCGATAAATGTTTTTTTGTGTTTACGATGTTCGATAACTTTTTGACTTTTATTTTCAGTTTGTTTTTACTGTTCTCGGGTTGTCTTGCATTTTATCTGGAGGGGTATTTTAATAGGTTCTCGGAACTTTAGATGTCGGAAAGACAAATCCAAACCCATAAAATCACAGTATTTTATTTTATTTTTAGTTGCTTAATAACAGGCGCACCATTTAAATGAAATTTTGGTTACCTCAGTAAGTTGACAGTTTGCTTGCGATGAGCTAATTAAAAAAAGAACCTTACAGGTTAAAAAATGCAGTTTCGAAAAATAAATAGCAATATTCCTTGTTTTCGGAAAAATGGTTAAAAATTTTTCTCGTTACTTTACAGATTTTTGCAGAGTTTTAAAATATCTTTTGTGATAGAAGAAAAAAGAGAATTCAAAATCTTTAGAATACCTTTGTAAGTTCTCCATAAATAATATTCATAAAGATTTTGGTGTTTCGGTCACTTTTGAAAAATGTTACAATTTCCAATTTTAACAACCGTTAAGGATATTTTCATTTTTCCAGAACTTTCAATTGGAAAAAAAAAAAAAAACGTTCAAAGAAAATAAAAAATCTTAAGCATATTTAAGATATTTTTGTATTTTCTTCGATGAACCACAAAAATATCGATAATCTTTTTCATGTCATGATGCTCAATGCTTATTTATTACTGACTAGCTGCGTGCCCGTTCTTCGCATGGTAGGATACAAAAATTTTCTTTAAATTTGTAATTCCAATTAATTCCAGTGATGTGGAATCTAAAAAAAGCAAAATTATTTGACTCTGGACGTGAAGTCCTGAGTACTAACCTGGCATCATTGCAATATAGTAACTCAAAAAACTGCTTCTGTGTCATTCGCGATCAAAAATGTGAAAAGCTTAACGGTTTGCAGAGAACTCCTGACTTTCAAAATGCCTTTATTTCTATATCATACTGTTTTTTAGGTTCAAGTTATAGCATTAAATACCTCAGACACTACATAAAATGGGAAACCGTTTGTTTTAAAATAGCTGCGCACCCGATCTTCATACGGAAAAAGGGAATATTTTTCCAAAGTCATATCTGCATGTGACAAAACGGAATTTCATTTTTAAAAAAGTTCTAGTAATCTTTTCTGTTGAAATGACTGAGGGATATATTAAGGAAAATTAGAATTACTTATCGTTTAACTGTTTAACATCGAAGATCTTTCTATCTCAAATCATAAAAATGTTGCTATATGTGAGTACATTCACTAGAAGTTTTAAATAGTTTTACTTTATAAAAATAAAACTGTGATGACGCCATTATTGAAGACGTGAAAGCTTGGTGACGTATCGGTTGTTAGGCTTTCTATATCTCGAAGGTGATGATGTAGGACGGCGTGGGGCGAGGCTTCCATTTTAATTAACCCCAGTGGGAAAATGTCCGAATTAGCTCAGATTCTCAATACTTTTGAAACAATCTCAGATGAGAGACCTAGCACCTGGGCTTGGAAACCCCAGAGGTATCGTTTGAAAATGAAGGACATTGGCTTTCTTTCTTTGTGTTGCTAAGGCAAAGCTGCGCATGCGCTATCTGACTAGGATGAGGAGTGCCATGGAAGTTAGGGAATGAAAATATACGTTTTTATGTAATTTGTTCTTTGATTTTAATTTTTTATCGTTCATAAAATCTTTTAAGTGCATTAGCTATAGTTAGAAAATGCTGTATTTCGGCAGAAAAGTAAGCTGGACGAAATAAATTCAATTCTACTGGGAAAATAAGTAGCAATGTTGAAAGTTTTCATTTAAATCTGTTAATCTTATTGTTACGTAAACGAAATATTAGTGTGTTTAAAAAATTTTTTGTGCGTGAATGTTTTATGATTTTTTTTTCCGATTGAATTATAGAATATAGAGGGTGACTATAATTAAAGTTTTACTTTAAAACAATCAGAAAAGGAAAATTACTGAACCAAATGTTATCAAACTTGGTAATTGTGTAAAGATGGTCGGGGGAGTTATTATCGGCGAAAAAAAAGCTCAAAAATTCAACACCAGGGGCAATGACGCATTTACGGGGGGGGGCGCATTTACGGGTCCAGGGGTCCGAACCTCCTCCCCAACAAAATTTTGATTTTTGTTACTAAAATGATAATTATATAGTGTCCTTTTGAGAAAAATACTGCCTTTTTACTTTCCGAGCATGTACCATGTTAGGAAAGTATTGTAATCATGAAAAAATTCAACTTCGAGATTTTGGTGTATTTACACGTTTTGAGGTCTTCTGAATTCATTTATGCTATTTTTACGAGCTGTATGTATGTATGTATGTGTGTAAGTGTGTGTGTGTGTGTGTGTGTGTTTGTGTGTATGTGAGTGAACACGATAGCTCCTAAACGGGGCATTGGATTGAGCTCAAATTGTGCATATATATTATAAACCACCGTCGCAAGACCGGTATTGATTTTGGTGAGTATAGGACTTATAGTTTTTCTGCAGGGCTACGACAAAGACTTCTTTTACATTATGGCATATGAGGAGAAATTCTTGAAAGTGCGCTAGCGTTTAAACGGTGCATTTGATTGAGCTTCGTTTTGGTATCTATGTTTTAATTATTCATCGTTAAATGCTTGGTAATGGTCTTTATTTAAATGCTTGGTAATGATCTTAATCGTAAGTGTTTGGAAAGTCGAGTGGAGTCACTCCAGATTTTTTACCGTTTGGACGCCGTCCGAAATTTTATTTTTGAACCCCCTCCAAAATGTTCTTCATGGGAGGGGGGGGAGTGTTGGACCCCTGAACACCCCCTTAAGTACGTCCTTGCCCCTGGCGTTGAATTTTTGAACTTTTTTTTTCACCGATAATAAATCTCCCAACCACCTTTACACTATTACCAAGTTTGATAACATTTGATCCAGTAGTTTTCCTTTTCTGATCGTTTTAAAGTGGAACGTTAATCATAATCACCCTTTACATATATATATATATATATATATATGTACACTACTGGCCAAAAGTATTGCAAGTTTCAGAAATCTAACCCTTTTCAAGATTAAGTCCCCCTCTCCCCTGTCAAAAAGAAAAATCAATATAATTGATCTTTTTTAATGTCAACCTCTTAAATTAATTACTTCAGAGATAAAATAGCATTAGGTTAAAAAACAAAAATAATTTTTTAATTTATTGAAAAATAGCATAAAAAATATATAAGTTATTATGGAAATCATAAACCATTTTGTCTCGCGAAATAAAATTAAATAAAGAATTAATTTCAAGTTCTGCAAAAAGTGGCTAATAAATAAATGCAATTGAACTAAAAACTACTTATTATGTTGCTGAGCAGCCTTGACTTAGGTCACAACAGCCACTCTTTTAGATATGGAATCCACAATGTTTTACAACACTTCTGTCGGTGTTTCATCGTGCCATCCTAAATTATTGGTTCCTAAAGTTCTTATTTTGTCTTTAGGTGATTTTTAGATGTAATCTTTCCAATTATCTATATAAATAAAATTAGACTTTTGTCTGTACATTTCTTGGAATTCAAAAATTTTGCGATTTCTATCCGTTTCAAGCACCCGGGAATCCGATGCGACCCTCAAAAAAAAGTTTGTCTGTCTGTCATTCTGTCATTCTGTCCTTCTGTCATTCTGTCATTCTGTCCGTGACGCTTTTTTTGTTTAAGCATCACGTAAAAACGGCTGAAGCGAATGATATGAAATTGGGTGTCATGATAGGTGGTCCCTCAACTTAAAACATAGGCGTCGAATTTTTAAAAAATATTGATTAGATTTCCAGATTTTGCGAAAATCGTTTCAAACTGCGTTAATTTGTGTTTAAGCATCATGTAAAAACGACTGAAGCGAATGATATGAAATTGGGTGTCATGATAGGTAGTCACTCAACTTAAAACATAGGCGTCGAATTTTAAAAAATCTTGATTAGATTTTCAGATTTTGCAAAAATCGTTTCAAACTGCGTAAATTTGTGTTCAAGCATCACGTAAAAAACGACTGAAGCGAATGATATGAAATTGGGTGTCGTGATAGGTGGTCACTCAACTTAAAACATAGGCGTCCAATTTTTAAAAAATCCTGATTGGATTTTGAGATTTTGCGAAAATCCTTTCAAACTGCGTAAATTTGTGTTCAAGCATCACGTAAAAACGACAAGCGAATGATACGAAATTGGGTGTCATGATAGTTAGTCACTCAACTTAAAACATACGCGTCGAATTTTTAAAAAATCTTGATTGGATTTTGAGATTTTGCGAAAATCTCAAAATCCAATCAAGATCCAATCAAGCTGCGTAAATTTGTATTCAAGCATCACGTAAAAACGACTGAAGCGAATGATATGAAATTGGGTGTCATGATAGGTGGTCACTCAACTTAAAACATAGGCGTTGAATTTTTAAAAAATATTGATTAGATTTTGAGATTTTGCGAAAATCCTTTCAAACTGCGTAAATTTGTGTTCAAGCATCACGTAAAATCGACTGAAGGGAATGATATGAAATTAGGTGTCATGATAGGTGATCACTCAACTTAAAACATAGGCGTCGAATTAAAAAAAAAAATCTTGATTAGATTTTGAGATTTTGCGAAAATTGTTTCACACTGCGTATTGTGTTCGTACATCACGTAATAACTGCAAAGGTGAAAAAATGGTATTTGGTGAAATGATAGGTGGTCACCTTAAACTATCTATCCATATAAATAAAATTAGACTTTTGTCTGTACATTTCTTGGAATTCAAAAATTTTGCGATTTCTATCCGTTTCAAGCACCCTGGAATTCGATGCGACCCTCAAAAAAAAGTTTGTCTGTCTGTCATTCTGTCATTCTGTCATTCTGTCCGTGACGCTTTTTTTGTTTAAGCATCACGTCAAAACGACTGAAGAGAATGGTATGAAATTGGGTGTCATGATAGGTGGTCACTCAACTTAAAACATAGGGGTCGAATTTTTCAAAAATCTTGATTAGATTTTCAGATTTTGCGAAAATCGTTTCAAACTGCGTAAATTTGTGTTCAAGCATCACGTAAAAACGACTGAAGCGAATGATATGAAATTGGGTGTCATGATAGGTGGTCACTCAACTTAAAACATAGGCGTCGAATTTTTAAAAAATCTTCATTGGATTTTGAGATTTTGCGAAAATCCTTTCAAACTGCGTAAATTTGTGTTCAAGCATCACGTAAAAACGACTGAAGCGAATGATATGAAATTGGGTGTCATGATAGGTGGTCACTCAACTTAAAACATAGGCGTCGAATTTTTAAAAAATCTTCATTGGATTTTGAGATTTTGCGAAAATCCTTTCAAACTGCGTAAATTTGTGTTCAAGCATCACGTAAAAACGACTGAAGCGAATGATATGAAATTGAGTGTCATGATAGGTGGTCACTCAACTTAAAGCATAGGCGTCGAATTTTTAAAAAATCTTCATTGGATTTTGGGATTTTGCGAAAATCCTTTCAAACTGCGTAAATTTGTCTTCAAGCATCACGTAATAACTGCAAAGGTGAAAAAATAATATTTGGTGAAATGATAGGTGGTTACTCACCTTAAACTATAAGCATCTAATTTAAAAAAATCGATCCGATTTCGAGATTTTGCGAAAATCGTTTAAAAGAGTGAATCTTTGTTCACGCATTACTTAATAACGACTAAAGCGAATGATATGAAATTTGGTCACATGATAGATGGCTGCTCAACAAAAACTATAGGTGTCCAATTTTTTAAACATTTTTATGAGATTTTGTGAAAATTCTCTCAAAATACGTTTATATTTCTTCAAACATCACGTAATAACGACTAATACCAATGATACGAAATTTAGTGATAGGATAGGTAGTTGCTAATCTTAATTTATAGGCGTTGAATTTTAAAAATATTTTGATTACATTTTGAGATTTTGTGAAAATCGTTTTAAAATGCTGAAATTTTGTTCCAGCATCACGGAATAAAGACTGCAGGGAATGAAACGAAATTGGGTGACAGGAAAGGTTGTCACTCAACTTAAATTCTAGGCTTCCAATTTTTCAAAAATATTGATTAGATTTTGAGATTTTGCAAAATTATTTCAATATGCGTAAATATTCGTTCGCGCGTCACATAGTTACGACTAAAGCGAATGAAATGATATTACTTAATTACTCTCTAACCTGTAATATTTTAACAATACATAAAAATTATAAATTCGCTTTCTTTACTTTGGCAATATACTACATCCACTCTGTGTACTCCTACAATGCTGACAAAAGTTCTTGCTTTTTGGAAATTTGCATTCCCTAACCCGTCAAGGACGGGTACTTCAGCTTGTACTAAATAAATTCTCAAAAATACTTAAATCTGGCAAATTTCTATCCACTTTTTCTGGGTTTATTCTTGAAACGATGGTTAAATTTTTCAAACTTGCAATACTTTTGGCCAGTAGTGTGTATGTATATATATATATATATATATATATATATATATATATATATATATATATATATATATAGATAGATAGATAGATATATAGATACATATATAGATAGATAGATATAGATAGATTCCCTAAAACGACTTCCAATACTTCCAATAGTTTTTTTCCCCCTATATTTGGTTTGTTTTACTGTAAACTTGTGGTTAATATTTATCTGAAAGGGATATTGTAAAATATTTTCAGGAATTTTGGTCTCGAAGTTCAAATATAAATTCCTAAAATTACAGGATTTTGTCATCTTTATTCCTCTTTTTGATTGCCGGTTAATCATTTAAACGAACATTTGATTACCTCAATACGTTCACATTATCCTTTTGATTAACTATTTTCGAAATAAAAATTATCATAATTTGATAATCGAGAAATATAATTTAATTTCGAAAAAACAAATTACAAAATTCTGTTTTCATAAAATGGTGGTAAACCCCCACCGTTATTTTACGGCAGATTTTCAGTATTTTCGTTATGGAAAGTAAAATAAAAAGATAAGATAAAATAGAAAATAAATTAATAAAAAAACTTTCAAAATGTTTAAAATATTTTTGAGAACGTTTACTCGTTGGGCGAATTCTAGAATATTGATAAATTTTTCGTGTTTACGATATTCGATAACATTTTTATTTTTATTTTCATTTTGTTTACTGCCAACTTGTGTCAGAGGTGAATTTATCAGAGGTACTTTAATATGTTCCAAGAAATCTTTGCTGTCTCCATGCAAATTCGAATCCATAAAATTATACTATAAAAATAGGTACAAAATATTACCGATTCATACAGAATATTGATGATAAATCATCTTTTTCTTTTACCATTTTCTAACAAGTACGTCATTTGAATGAAGAATTGGTTAATACAAGATTGATAAATGTTTTTATTCTCAATGGCTGAAAGGCGAGAAAAAAATTTGGAAATCGTGCAAAAAATTAAGAATTTGCTTCTTTCTAAAATGGAGGAAATTTTTTTCATGTATTTTTTACATATTTTCAAGCTCAGTTTCTAATAGTTAAAAAAATAATAAGAAGAAGAACTGTAATAATAATAAAAAAACTAGAGTCTTTATTCATTTATTTATTTGTATACTTTATATGTGTAGACATGGTAAGTTATAATTTTTTCAATATTTTTTTTTATACATTTAGCGTAACTCCGGGAGAGTCGCCGCATCCGGGACAGATGCCGCACCCCTCGTATTTCTTGTAATTGTCGGTAGATGATAGTCACTCGCGTAGAATAGGTGTGCAGAGGGATTTTCTTAACCATTGTATAGCAGGAATCCCTTTCAATGTTTTAGCTGTAACTATACAAACCTTATTTTGAGATAAGCGCATGATTTCACTATCTGAACTTTTGAACGCGTTAAGCTTAAGTGCTTTTTTATGCTAATTACTGAATTCATGAATCATTTCGAAGTCAAAACTAAGTTTAGCACCTGTGTAGAGTACTGTGTATACAGTTACGCCACTTTCCGTTGCGAAGACAGGCAACTGTGATGTGTTACTTATGTGCCGTACAAAATGGGATGCACGCCGCACTGCCATTGCGGTGTACATGCCGCAGATTATTTTGTACGGGATGCCGCTTTTAGGAAAATTTTAATTTATCTCTCCTTGTCTTATTTTTTATAATACTGCATTTATTTTACTGGAGTATATTTTCTGGATTTAATTAAGTGCTATTAACTTTTTCTTCTTTCTTTTGCACAGACTCACCAAGTTGGACATGTTATTAGTCGGTAATCGTAATTGTGATAATTTTGCATTTTAACGTTTTAGCTTAAATGAAATATTATTTTTGAAAACCAGTAATTTTTTTTAATTTGTTTACTTATTAGAAACGCTCGTATTTCATAAACGGATGAAACAATGTTAAAACAAATAAAACAAAATAAACACCAATTTACCGTTTTTTGCCTTCTCAAATACACTGATGATACGTTGTTTATGAAATAAGAATTAAAATTCAATTAAAAAATAAGCATTTGATTTTAGTAGTGAACTAAGTTGGCAGACTCATAACTTTGCCGATTAGATCACGTTACTAACATCCTGTTCCATTTAAACCTACTAATACGTCTCTTTGTACTTTGTAGTTTCTTTTTGTTATTACATAGGTAATTATAGTCCAGATATGAATATTTATTTTAATATTTTTTATTTATTATTCCATTAAGTTCTTATGACAGGCGCGGCATAACTCCCGCACAAGAGCGGTGTCTCCCCGTAGTGCAATGATTTAGAAAAAAAAAAATGTTAAAAAATGTAAATTTTTTAGAAATATTTTTTCGTCGAATTATACACCTTTTATATTCTGTATCAGATAATTTATTTTATTGTATGTGCATCCCGGAATTACCCTATATATATTTTTTTTACCTAGGACATTTTGACTACATTATTCATGAAGCATACATGTACTGTGAAAATTTTTGAATTCCAAGCAATAACGAAAAGTCTTATTTTATTTATTCAGATTACTTCATAACTAAATTTAGTAAATGTTTTCAGCAGGAGAGTTACAATTTCTTCAACTATGCTCCAGTGTTGCAGAGTTACAGTTTTTTTGTAACATCAGTCCGTCATTATATGTCGCTGTGTTTCCTGGAGAACTTTTAAGTAGACTCATAAATATGTCACCCTGCTGTTAATTTCTTCATACTTTCCAAGTAGATGTTATTTTAAGATGATATCACGGGAATTGAATGAAAAAAGAGATAGTTTGCAAACCTGTTTTCTGCCTCTCCTGAAAAATATTTGTGTTGATCGTACACAGTTCTGTGAAAACTGCTGTTTTTCAGTGATAATAAATTTAAAAGTGAGACAATGTTTAGTAAATTTGGAAGTTTCATTTAGCTTGCTTGAACATTCCAATCCTTTTTTGTAAACACTTATACAACTGAATAAGCTTTTTTTAAAACAAATAATAATTCGTAGACGTACTGTGACTGTTCCGGGGGTCTAAAAAAGTGTGGCAACCACCACAAATGCCTTGAGATCAGCCCAAATAGCCAAGCAGATCAACAGTTCTAGAGGCAATTTTTGGCTGCGAGTATTTAAAACTTAAAACATTATTACTTGACTGTTTCTTTCTATCCCAGGTGCATTTTAAGGTTACGTATTAAAGTGTTCAAACTTTTTTTTTCTAACTTATTTTCTAACTCAATTTTTATGAAGTTAAGCGAAAAAGACTGCAATTTACCGTTATCATCAAATTTTAAGATTTTGCTGCGAGCTGGATAGTTTTTTGCTGCCTGTTTGTAAAATCTCATAGAATTGTTTACCCCCCAACCTTAAAAATCTTATTTTTAGCCCTGGACTGTGCTATAGCTGATTAACTATCCGTTATCAAAACTTGGGATTAGTAGATGCTAGTGAAATATGTAACTATACTTCACCTTTATAAATACTACTTGTAAAGTGTATCCTAATGCATGAGTGTGTCGTATTTGTCTTCCTTGTTCCATAAAATACTTCGTTGGAATTGAAATCTATATTAAAATCGCCTACTAATGTTTTCCAGCAGATGCGATCGTATGAATAAATAATGATCGTATGAATAAATAATGTTTTTTAAGTATGCTATTTTATAAAGCTTTTAATTAACATTAACTGTGATAAATGTTATACGAATTTGAAATTAATAAACCTTATGTTGTTTCGATAAGTGAAAGACACAGAAGCTGGGGAAAAAAGTTTCGTCATGCATCGTAGATAGTATTGTATTTTTTTCAAAAATTACTTCTGATTAGGAATAAATGCTGTAATGACTTTTCTAATTACGGTAATATGATTTGAACCTTGTAAGAAACAATTGGTTAGCCTTGAAATTTTTTTTACTATTGCGTAGACTACAATTAAACATATCGTATGGTTATATTTTCGTTCCCCTTTTTATTGTTCATTTTAATTCCTTAGTTTAAAAAAACCCTACTTTTTCTAAAAAACAGAAGGTATTATAATAAGAAGGTAATAACGATAAGGAAGTAATAATACATCTTTCTCTCTCTTTTTCTAATCCTAAGGATAAGATGATAAATTAAATTTAACAACTCTCTATATAAGACTTAAAAGTGTAAATATTAAAAAGGGTTGTATTTAAGACGTATACTTTTTAAAATTAAACACAATTTGTTATATTTAATGTACAAATGAAGAGCTGTACTATTTGCTTTCCTGTTTTAGTGTGCGTTTGTGAATGCTATTTTGCACATGAAGCAGGAAGAAGAAACAGAGCGTACTTAGGGACCCAGCCAAAGGGTCTGTCCCTTATTCCAAAAGAAATTAAAGATTTTGTTAAGAGTATGATAAATAAATAAATAACTTAGAAAGGAAGAATTTTCATTTCTTAAATTGCACTAGAGCAGTATAAATGAAAAGTGTATCATAATCCATGTACCAGACCTATTCATCTTTCTTGTTTCATTATGTGGAAGTGTATCATAATCCATAAACGGGCCGCACTGGCATTTCTTGCTTCATTATGATTAAAAGTATACATAATAATCCATGCGTTGAGACTATTTGTCTTTCTTTCCTTCTGTTTGTGAGAGAGATACAAAACTTCTCCAATGCAATTAGAATAACATTCATCTAACGTTATTATGGTGCAAAGTTGCTCTAACGATGTTTTTCTAACTGCACTAGAGAAATTTTGTTTCTCTAGTGCAACTAGAAAAACATCGTTAGGGAAAACAATGAATGGTTGAAATGTGCAAATAGTTTTCTCTACTGTAAAGCTTTGATGTAATCTTTCTCACAACGAAAAAACCTGTAGAAACATATTCTGCAAACAGGCTAACAAGTTTAAAACACCATTTTTTATCAGACACGTAGGCAGAAAAAAATTCTGGGAGTTTCCCAAATAATGGAAAATGCAGAATTTTCCACGAAAAGTCTTAATTTTGACATACAATCAACAAAAAAAATTTCAGGAGGAGCCCATGCCCTCGTGTTATTTCCTTGGCTGATTCTAATAGGATATTTGAACGCTTATTGATAAAACCTTTTCCTCTTAAGGGTGTTCCACTTGAAAATCATACTACTTTTGAACAGCTTTAAAAAAAAATAATTGAGCTAAAGACTCGGAAAATTTTAGAATGCCTCTTTACAGGTTGCACTGTGAACTGACATTGCGAATGAACCTATACTAGTTACGAAATGGCCAGAAAAAAATGCTAAATATACCCGTTTCTAAAAACGGGTGAATCCTTGGCCCATTTTTGAAGGCAATTTTTGTTCTTATAACTTTTTTCTGAAAGTTGCACGAGACATACAGTTTGACTGATAATGTCAGTCCATAGTGCATAGGGTGAAGAAGCATTATTCCTTTTTTTGAATGCTTAACATCAATGGTTTATTTTGAAAGTTGTTCAAAAGTCCTGTGACGACGATCGATCCAGGATGAACTCCCTTAGGGTGTTCTACCTAAGGGTGGCTTTCCAGGTTCTACCTAGAGATCGTCGTCACAGGACATTTGAATAGCTTTCAAAACAAACCAAGGGTGTTCTACCTGAAGAACGATCGTCGTCACAGGACTTTTGAACAGCTTTCAAAACAAACCAAGGGTGTTCTATCTGGAGAGCGATCGTCGTCACAGGACATTTGAACAGCTTTCAAAACAAACCAAGGGTGTTCTACCTGGAGAACGATCGTCGTCACAGGACTTTTGAACAGCTTTCAAAACAAACCAAGGGTGTTCTACCTGGGGAGCGATCGTCGTCACAGGACTTTTGAATAGCTTTCAAAACAAACCAAGGGTGTTCTACCTGGAGAGCGATCGTCGTCACAGGACATTTGAACAGCTTTCAAAACAAACCAAGGGTGTTCTACCTGGAGAGAGATCGTCGTCACAGGACTTTTGAACAGCTTTCAAAACAAACCAAGGGTGTTCTACCTGGGGAGCGATCGTCGTCACGGGACTTTTGAACAACTTTCAAAACAAACCAAGGGTGTTCTACCTGGAGAGCGATCGTCGTCACAGGACTTTTGAACAACTTTCAAAACAAACCAAGGGTGTTAAGCACTCGAAAAATGAAAAATGCTTCTTCATCTAATTCACTACGGACTAATACTAACAGTCAAGCTGTATGTCTCATGCAACTTTGAGAAAAAACTCATGAGTTTTGTAAAAAAATGGCTTTCAAAAATCGTCCTAGGTGTTATCTGTTTAGGAAAATACTTCAAAATTCCGTATTTTAAGTATTTTTCTCTGAGTGTTTTGCAACTTCTGTATGTTCATTCTTTGTAATAGTCCAGAGTATAACTTGTAAAGAGGCGTTATAATTTTTTTTTTTCAAATCACTAGCGCAATTCAATTCTTCAACCCTTTGTGGCGCAAAACTTTCCCAATGCTGAGAAAAGGGCAGCCGCTGTGCCGCACAGCCAGCTGCGTCAAAAAAGGGGTCTCTAGATCTGTGGCACGCGATGAACGTTTCGATCGTCCGCCATCTTTCTGGTAGTTAAGTCGAGCTATGGCAATGGCTGCCCTTTTTTCAACATTGGCCAATCTATCCAGCTGTTCTCGAATTCTTCCATTTTTCAGCAGATCTCAGTGCTGTTTAAAAATAATTGTGACAATTCTTTTTACTGGAGATGACGTGCTAAAAAGTAAAGGATTCTCGTGGAGCTATGTCACCCGCAACTATTTTTATAGAAATCAAATCTATTCTTCCTGACTGACAACAGTCAAAACGTCAGAGTTTGGTGTACCCAGAGCGGGAACACTGCGCGTTAAAGGGTTAAAATGCTGTTCATAAGTTGCATGACTCCCTAAAGACACAGCCTTAATTTTTCTAAATTCTTTCATATTGCATATCCAGACTTCTTTCGCATTACTTAATGCACTATTAGCTATCCAATATGACGTAATTATCAATTAAATATTCCAAAATAGAACTTTTTGAAAGAGATGTTTCAACGACTTATATATTATACAATGGCCATTATTTCTGCCGGTTAGTCACATAACCATCTTTGAAAGGGTTATTTTTTCCCCTTCCTCTGGACAAATTAGAGCCTGTTTGGAGCATCAACAAACGCCTTTGCGTTTTCTTTCTTCTATAAACTTGACCTTGATTGAAGGACGCTTGCAAAGACAAAAAAAACGAAAATAAATTTGATTGATATATTTCGACCTACGAATTTTTTAGAGAAACACGGAAGAGTTAAGGTAATTTTTTTCTCTCTTTGTCTTACGTTCTCTTTATACTAACGGTGAATGAATGCAATTAGTAAAACATTAAAAGAAGCATAATTATAGTAGCGAATGATCATGCAAGAATTGTGATTTTTGTTTGTTTTTTTTACTTTAGGAGATTTTTTTTTTCTAAACCCCAGACTGAAGACCAAAGGAGTTTTTCTAGCCAAGGCGCGAAAATATTTGGAATTCAGTAGTGATTTATAAATTAAATTAATTATAATGCACTTCATCTTGCCAGGGGCGGTCCTAAGGTACATAGCGCACCCTGAAAGCGTAAAATAAGCCGCCCCCCCCCTTTTATGCTGGAGATCGAATTTTCTCGGTTTTTAAGTTCGAAATGGCGTTTCGATGCGAAGCTTACCTTGCTTACTATCTCGGGCCTCCCTTGCATTTAGCAGCCTAAGACAGCGCAGAGTTGGGCAGTATCGCTAATACATATATTTTCAAAGTATATTTGTATAGTGTATTTTGTATATTCCCTCGTAAAAATAAAGAATTTTGAGAATGTATTTTGAAAATATATTTTCAATATATTTTGTATTTTCAAAATACAAAAAATACATTTTGCATTCTGACATTAAATTAATCATAACCAAGGACGTATTTAGGGGGGGGGGTCTAGCGGGTCTGTACACCCCCCCCCAAATTTTCATTTTTGTTACTAAAATGGTAATGATATGGTCTTTTTTAGAAAAATTCAGCCTTTTTTACCGTTTGGACCCCCCCCCCAAATCGTTTTTCTGGATACGTGTCTCATCATAACACCACAGATTACTCTGATAGCATGTGCAAATGAAAATCATAAGATATTGATGATTTTTACTCTTCCCCTTCTCTTGATGTAATTTATGAGCTGCACCAGAATTACACGTGGTGTTGTAATAGAAAAAATGTTAGAACATCTTGTGAGGTTCTAAACAGGACCGGGAAAGAAAAGCCTCTCATACTTCTGTTTAACAGTATATTTGGTCATGCTTCTATGTAGATTTAAACTGTGAATGAAGCCAATAGTAGTGACAACATTTTTGAATAGTATTTATTGGATTCTTAAAGGAAATTTATAAACAATTTGAAATATGTTGCTAAGTTCTAGAAAAATAACACCATTAGTATTTCTGCAGTAGTATAATGGGTTATCGGTTACTGAATGGTTAAGGGACAAAGCTACACGACGGTTATCTACCTTAGGGGGAGATGCCTCGGTTGGGGTACTTTTTAATGGGTTTTAAGAAGCATTCGCGTTACACATAGAGGAAAACAACCCAAACTCCAGACCATTAAAGTGATAGCTTTCCGTAATAGGATGGGGTGAATCAAATATCCATTCTAGATGATTTTGAAATCTTTTGTGAAATTCTTAATTAAAAATTTTTCAAAATTTTGTCTGTAGAAGGAAATGAAAAAGTTAAGGAACATTGTCAGTTAAGGAAGCTGAAAACTAAGATAATATGCAAAACATTTAAATCTAAGATAAATTTTGAAACTCACTGAATGACAAAACATGATTTTTTTTTTTTTTCAGGTTGTGATTTAGCTGAGTATTTATATTCAAACGCTCAACTGAAATGAATAAATAATAAATATTATTTGTAGAGGTTTTTATTTTACGCACGTGACTTTTGGAAATTAAAGATTTTATGAACGATTTTGGAACAAACGAATATTCATTATTCGCATACTGAAGTTGTATAGTTTTCATTGCGTTTTGAGTATTAATGCAATTTCTCAGAAATGGTCTATTTCGGATCTTATTGCTATACAGGTAAAATTTTGAAAGGCAACGTTTTAAAAAAACAAATCGCACCTTTTCCTCAACACAACTATTAAGATTGCTTTTGTTATTCTTGTTAAAATGTATTTAAATTAAATAAAATGGGATCATCGGTGGAAAATTTAGCATCTTCTCAAGTCAAATCCATTAAGCATTTTACGTGCATTTTGTACTTCATATGTATTTTGAATATACATGTATTTTGTATTTTGCTTTTTCTTTTCAATTCAAGAAGCATTTTGTATTTTGTATTTTAGTGTTTGAATAACTATATTTTGTAATTTGTATCCATAGTACATTTTTGGTTATTTTCCCCAACTCTGAGTTAGCAAGTATATTTATGTACATAGATAGCCCCTTATTATATAGCTCTTGTCGGCAGACAAGAAAAGTGCGTGATATAACTTGCGAAAATGACGGTGGGGGGGGGGGAGGGTGAAAGTGGACGCGATATGATGACTGTTTATTTTCGTCAGCATATGCGCTTTAAATATAATAAAATTAATGATACCTATGAAAAAGCTTCTATTAGATCGATTCATATCTGAATCTGATATTTTTATGTTTTCCGTATTTTAAATTATAACATTTTATTATTATAATATTTTAATATTTTATAAAACTTGCTGGTGCTTTAAAACATTATTGTGCGACTATTTTATCGATAATGAAATATGTAAATAAACGCTTGGACAAAAAACTATAATGTAAAAATTACTTTGTATCAAAATGAATTTAATAGATTTTTAAAAATTTAGGAGAGGAATTTTTTCTTATCATAGTCATTTTTTCTACTGTATTTTGAATATTTTTTCAATTTATATTGCCCACTTATCTCTAAAAAATAAAGAATTAAAGCGTGTTAACACCTTTTTTGAGACACCACTTCGCAATTTTTTTAAAAATAATGTATATGGACCAGTAATATGTATGGACCCAACCTGCCGCTTCTTTGAATCAGCCGTTTTGTTAGATCAAAAATTGATGGCACGAACTTGATCCAATTAAGCGGCGACCACTGTATTTACATTTTTCTCTTGCAAGCTTTCCTCATTCAGTTCCCCAATGCATGTCATCTGATTTTACCAATACATATCATACAATCCGATCTGTTTAGTATTTTTATAATAAGCATTACATTTTTTTATTTTAGCTCTTAACGGGAAATGAATATATTATATTGCTCATATAATTTCTTCTGTTTTTCAATTTGTTTAAAATCATACGGAGCAGTGATAAATGTTACGGACAAGGTAAGTCATAGAGTGACTAGTCCTTTGGACCACTGACTAAATATTCTAATTTCTACCCCTAGTTTATAGTGCAGATACTGAAGAAGCATTATTATTATTATTATTAATTTTTTTCGAAATAATTAACCTCTTTAGTTTGTTTTTAAAACTGTACAAAAGTCCCGTGACGTCTACCGCTTTTCAAAACTGAACACCGTTGTTATGAACGAAAAAACTCCGCGCCCGAATTGAACCGTATTTATTCTCGGAAAATCCGCCGAAAAAAATAACAATTCTACGGACCAATTTCAGAAGTAAATAATGTTTGTATAGTCGGACAAAGAAGTGAGGAAGAAAAAAGTAAAAATATTCTATTCAGTTCCGAGGATAGAGCGAAAGAAAGCAAAGTAAGAGCAAAAGCAACAACAACAAAAAAAAAAAATGAACATCTTGAAAAACGTGCTTTACGTGCAAAGCAAGTGTTCCTGTGATGTTTGCTTGTCCGTCGCTTTTTTTCCCAACAGGTACCCGTACGGAGTGATACGCTCCCCTCCCTCTACATCTTCTTTTCAAGGACGATCGAGGAGAGATGTAGTGGAGGAAATCATCTCTGGCTCACGCGAATGCCGCGGGGTTGCCAGACCTTGGCGCCGACTCGCCCGGACTGGCAAAGTAGCGTTGAGCGGGAAATTGAAATTGTTGAGGGGAAAAACGTGGTTGTGTTTTGATAGCGTTACGCTCGAAGAGTTCAGCTGAATGTTCCCTGTTAGATGGTTTTACCGTCCAGATTGGATAGAGGAGCACGCTAAGTAGTATCAGGACCAGGTCCGAAATCTTCTACTTCATAACTGCCAACCTTCCCGATTTCTTTGGGAGATTTCCCACCACAATTTTTAAATAGCTTTACTCTAGATTAAAATTTTGGCGTTATTTTAAGAATGAATTGCTAAGTAAAAAATAGTGGTAGGAAATCTCCCGAAGAAATTGGGAAGCTTGGTAGCTATGACTTAACAATGCCAAATGAGAATAGCAATTACAATTCTATTGCTATTCTACGATTCTATTACTATTCTATTGCTCTTATTCTAATTGTTTGCCTACAGAAATAGGCAAGCAATTAGAATAGGAGTTCGAGCAATTAGAATAGTAGATTCTAAAGCAATTAGAATGGGATTTACGATAACTTTCAGATTTCTTAATACCAAGAGTAGAAATTAGAATAATTAGTCAGCAGTCTGAAGCAGTGCTCCCCACCCTTTTTATCGACATCGGCCGTCAAAGTTCGAAATTTTTTTAATTAATAATATTGAAATGTTTAATAAAAAGTAATTAAAAATAGTTACAAGATTCATTCTGTGTTACAAAGGTTTAAATTATTGCAAACCGGACAAAGCCGGAACCCGCGAGAAATACACCACAGTAAATAAAATGGAAATAATTTCATGATCCTGATCCTGCGCAGTACCATTGGATCCATGGACTGGTACTGGCCTGCGGACCGGAGGTTGGGGACCACTTGTCCAAAGGACCAGTGACTCCATGTCTTCCTTGGTCCCTAACATTCATCACTGGTCCGTATATACATGGTTTTTTTTTTAAATGCAAAACAGAAGAAATTACAGGAGCGTATATAATTGATTTTCGTGAAGGGCTGAATTAAAAAATATAAATATTTTTTTTAGTACCTAATTTTGGTAAAATTAGATGACACGTATTGTGGAAGTAAATGAGGAAAACTTGCAAGAGAAAAATGCAAATATAGTAGAGTCTCGATAACTCGAAGGGGACGGGACCGGGCTTGCATCGAACTATCGAAAACTCGAATTATCGAAATTATAAAAGTTAATGAACAAATAAATGAAACGAAAGCCATTTTTGTAATTTGAGTGCATATTTATATGAAAAAATTACATTACTGATGATTAAAACAGGTTAATTATGTCGAAAAATAATAGTTAATCGGTTTCCGTACAGCAGTATCGCGCCATCGTTAAAGCAGCTTGTCAGCACTGCACAGGAATGTCTGTGAGGGCATCTATAACAATAATACATTTTTTGAATTTTGTGGTGCGAAATAATTCTTTCACGTGTTTTGTAAGTGTTGATCATTATTTGGGAGCTAAACTTACTTTTTGTACTAACTCGGATTTATGGGACTTTTGAGATTCTACTGTAAAACATTACTGGTCCGACGAACTAACAAATTTTGTAATCTGCTGGTCTGTTACATATTTTAGTGGCCTCGGACCAGCAGACCATTGTTATTCCAGCTTAATAAATCACCGTGGTTAATAAATCACCGTTTATTCGTCTATTATTTATACAACTTTTATTTTATACTTCGTTTTCTTGAAGTCCCGATTTATCCCTATTCATTTTAATGCAAAAGTGCTTCGTTTATAAAAAAAGCAATATAGGTTTACGTTATATTTCACCTTCCTAAATTTCAGAAATTTTCTATCTGGGCCATTATTTATTTCTATTTAAAAGACAATTTTTTCCCAGACAGAAGGTCAAGTAAATGTGGAGGGGGGGTTTGCATCATAGAAATTATTTTGTTTTTCAGAACATGAAAGAGAAATCATTTCATGAACTTAGTTCAATCCAAAGGCTGTATTTGATAATTAAAAACGATCAACACATCAAACGATTATGAAGGATTTTTGTTTTTGTTTTTATTTTGTTTAATGTCTGTTTTATGATAATAAATCACATCTAATAAATCATACCTATGCAATCTGTATTACATTAATACTAAACATGGTACAATAAATGCACGTTTCACTTTTGTAATAAATGTTTCATTTTGAAATTAAATTCTTATTTTCACTGTAAAAACTATTATGAAGTAATTTAGTAACACTTTAAAAAAACTATTATACTTACATAAATTTGCATTAATAGAGTTAAACCTGTAGTAATCAAATATTTATTACTACAGCACAGCTGGCAGTGCGGCACAGCCAGTTGCGTCAAAAAACGGTTTCTAGATCTGTGGCACGCGATGAACGTTTCGATCGTCCGCCATCTTGCTGGAAAGTCGAGCGATGGCAACGGCTGCCCTTTTTTCAGCATTGTGCAATCTATCCAGCTTTTCTCGCATTCTTCCATTTTTCAGTTGATGTCAGTGCTGTTAAAAATAATCGTGACATTTTTTTTACGGGAAATGACGTGCTTAAAAAGTAAAGGATTCTCGTGGAGCTATGTCACCCGCAACAAGTTTTTATAGAAATCAAATCTATTCCTCGTGACTGGCAACAGTCAAAACGTCAGACTTTGGTGTTCCCAGAGCGGGAACACTGCTCGTGAAAGGGTTAATTAATCAGTCTAGCTATAAAACGGACTTGATTACACGGATTAAACGGATGTTAGTGCATCTCTCAAACGATGCATTCACAAGAAAATGTAAGAAAAAAAAGGGAATTTTTGGGACCTTGATTTTTCCATAAGTGTTAAAAAATGTTCTAATACCTATCCAATGCCATTTGCTTTTTATGGAATTGACAAGAACTGGGAAATATGCCTGGCAAATAGCTGCATATGAAAGTCCTTGAAACCTCAACGGGGATGCGTATGTGCTACCTCATAAAAAATCGCTAATTAGGATCTGGAAACTATGTGCCGAGTTGAGAATCTGTATGCGTTAGAATTTGCTGGCTACTTATGTATCTGGTTCCCCCCCCCCTTTTTTTTTCAAGTATAAGAGAGGAGGGTATTATCAACACCTCCTAGATATAGAAAGCCTTACAACTGATACGTCACCAAGCTTTGACGTCATCATTTGGCCTACATTTAAAAGTTTGATTGTGACAAAATAAAGCTATTAAAAATTTCTGGTGAATTTACCCATGATTGGCAATATTTTAATAATTTGAGATAAAAAATATAATTTTACGACAAATAGCAGTTTTCAACCATAACCAATTAGATACTATTATAAGGAAATAGATCATACTGAATAATTTTGTATGAGAAAGATATTTTAATTTTAATGTTTAATATAAGATATTTTCTAATATTTGTAGTATTTACCAGAAATTTTTAATAGTTTTATTTTATGAAAATAAAACTTTTAAATATAGGCCAAATGATGACGTCAAAGGTTGGTGACGTAGGAGTTGTAAGGCTTTCTATATGTAGGAGGCGTTGCTATTACACAGAAGCTTTACGACTCTTGCGTCTACCATCAGCTTCGCTCTACACTAGGCTTACACTGAAATTCGACGTCATCACGGTTTTTAATTTCACAAAGTAAAACTATTTAAAATTTCTGGTGAATGCTACAAATATTAGAAAATATAAATTTAAAATTAAAATACCTTTCTCATACAAAATTATTCATTTTGATCTATTTCCTTATCATATTATCTAATTAGTCGAGGTTAAAATCTGCCGTTTGTCATAAAATTATATTATTTTCTCAAATTATTAAAATATTGTTATTCATGAGTAAATATACCAGAAACTTTTTAAATTTTTATTTTATGTAAATAAAATTTTTAAATGCATGCCTAACGGTGACGTAAGAGTTGTTAAACTTTCTTTATCTAGGAGGTGTTGGTTTTACGCGTAAATCGACGTTTATATATTTTTTTAATTGAGTCTCATTTTTTGAAACTCTGTGTAAGACTCCCAAAATGTGGGTTCATTTGAAAAATTCATGAAAATTGTCATTTCACAAAGATAACGCTCGCAAGTTGTACGGGGCAAAGATATGAAATGTTCTGCGCCTGCAATATTTTACACATTTTCACTTTCCCAGGTTGGCCAATCTTCAAAGCTGTTCTGTAATGACAATGCTTGCTTGAAGTGCCGGTTTTCAGGATTCAAGCTTAAGATTTGCATGTTTCTAAACACACAAGAGCATGTGAATCTCATCTTACTGTCTTTGACCTTAATATGTAGGAGAAAATCGTTAACTACATGAGGAAAAAATAAATAAAATAACGTATTTTTTATGCTATATTAAAAGAATAATAATCATTTTTAAAAATTTTTAGGTGCTGTTGTCATATGGGAATATCAGGAGCTATTCAAGAAAGATTCGCATGTTACAATGCAGTGTGAGTTGACCGCTAATTGTAGTGTCATACCACTCGCTACAGAACAAAGTGTGTTTTGTGATTTTAGAGAGTTTTTTTAAAGAGTTTTGAAATGTTTTAACCTACAAGTATTCGTGCGACTTGAACATGGATGTTAGTGTACGCTAAAAGAATTGCGTATTTAAAATATAAAAGATTTTTTAGATTTTATTTTTATACCTTTAGTTTCGTTTACTCTAAATTGAGCTATACCACTTCCGTGCTTGTACTCGAAACCCTTACCATTTTTTTTTCTTTCTTTACAAAAGAAGCCTGATTATGCGACCACATAAGAGATTTACATATAATGACGTCAGTATTTTAAATAGATTATACAATAGACGTGATACGAATTTTAAATTGAAAAGGAACACAACGCTGATAAAATTATATCTCAAACTGTTAGTATCAAATTAAAGCCAAGAACTGGAAAACCCTTTATCTGTTATGCTGCTAGCGAAAGAGCGAATGCATATTTTAGCTTAAGTAACACAGAGTTGTTTTTTCCTACTGGAACAGAGGAAAACAAATATTATATGATACGCCAGTCTGTTAAAAAAAAGTATACTTGTATAAATAAGAGGGAGGTATAGCTCGAGGTGTAAACAAACTACTTTTGTGACATAGTCACTTTTACCTTCAAATAAGTAAATAAAATCGTTTCTTACACATAATTTATTTGTTTGCCAGATGTAGAATACAGGAACCTGATAAATCAAATATATGAACTCTGGTGTTTTCTGATAAGGTAAATTGTGGTATTGCGTTTGCGTTAATATCGAAATAGCCCTCGGTAGATTTAGCCTAATGTTTCTTTGTTGCAGTAACGATTGGAAATTTAATGTAAAGAGAAAGAATGAATCATGATAGATACCATCGATTATAAGACATTTTCCAATGCAAGTGCATATGACTTAAGTGTAACTAAAAAAGGAAATCAGTGAGGCAATTAAGACAACTTTGATGTAGAATTCTATTCGATTAGCGTCCATTCAACATAATATACAGGGTGTTCCAAACAGGTGGTAACGCGATTTAATTATTTATGCTTTAGAGATAAGTGAGCAATGTAAATTCGAACAATATTCCAAGTAAGGTAGGGGAAAAGGCTGCGTTAAAAAAAAAAAAAAGTAAAATCCTCTCTTTAATTTTCAAAAAGTTAAACTTTTTAAATTTGTATACGACTCCCCGTACAAAAAAAAACCTTCCAGTTAGTAAAATGCCCCATATACTAATGAGGTAATTTACAAAATTTCAACCTTTGATCATAAAACGTTTCTTAAGATATTTTTAAACAAAGGGAATGTACATGAATTTGAATGTAAAAGTTTATTGCTGAACTACAGAATATCATTTTCTATGGTAACTTCTCTACGACCCTTGAAAAATGATCATCCGACACGTGACTTTTTCCCTTAGAGAGTCATTGAAAAGTGGTTTAAGTCAGCATACATTTATCTTCATATCTCTAACACTTTGCAAGATATAATTCTCACATTTGTCACATTTTTGTACGGGGATCGTATAAAAATTTTAAAAATGTCCCTTTTTTAAAATTAACGAGAGAAATATTTTCTTAATGTAGTCTTTTTTTTCTATCTTTTTTTTGAGCATTTTTTTTTCATATTTATATTGCTCACTTATCTCTTAATAGATAAGGAATAAAAGCGTATTACCATTGTTTTGGGATATACCCTGTATTATAAGAAATCACACACACACACAGAGATATCCATTATATAACTCAAAATAATAAGCTGATGTAACAATACAGTCAATAGACACCTCTTGTAGAATACAAATAAGGTTCTTCGAATCTTTGTTTCAGATACAGCCCTGCACTGATAAAATGATCTTGAACTGTGAGTATCGCGATGCTCTACTGAGAGGAAGCTGAGGACGATGTTTTTCTGGAGTGTTTCTGTCCAAAAAGCACTTTTATCAGTGATGTTGCTGAGTGAGACAGCTAATGCATGTATTTGTTCAAGCAGAAACGATGAGCTTCAGCCTGAAATGGAGAAAAAGAAATGTAATATGGTATAAAACAGGTTGGAAGAAAAAAAAAATATATAAATGAAAGCGTAACTCGGTGTGTATGTACTATTGTGAACTCTTAGAAATACTGACATTGCCCGTAATTTATTAAATTTTTTTCTTTTATAGGACTCCCTTTTTTGACGACAGCTGACTGTGCCCGCGCACAGCCAGCACAGCCTCAAAAAAGGAGTCTAGATCTGTGGCACGCGATGAACGTTTCGATCGTCCGCCATCTTGCTGGTCGTTAAATCG
Source organism: Cheiracanthium punctorium (assembly GCA_038373885.1). Lineage (NCBI taxonomy): Eukaryota > Metazoa > Arthropoda > Arachnida > Araneae > Cheiracanthiidae > Cheiracanthium > Cheiracanthium punctorium. The sequence continues at coordinate 371,590 of JAWZYV010016746.1, read as the reverse complement.
AGCGATGGCAACGGCTGCCCTTTTTTCAACATTGGGAAAGGGTTAAGAAAAATCTCCGCACCCTCCCCCTAAAAATGCAAGAACGTGCCTCGCATTTGTGTGGCACACTACACCACTAAGACACACTTTATTATGCAAAACAAGAGAAAAAAAAAAAAAAAAAAACAGGGCACAGTCGGCATGTCTACCTCCCCTGCAAGTCGAAACCGTTAAGATGTGATAACGGAGGTGTCCCAAGGACACGCCAGGAGAAAAAACCAAAGAGTATCTAATTTTCTCTCCTCCTTCTACTGCAAGAATTTCGAGAGGCTGAGAGCTATGGAAAAACCAGAAACGACCATTAAAGTCTGATATTTTGTTAATGCTTTCTCTGCAAGGGGAGATATCGTGTCTCATTTCTACTCACGGAACATACTTTTTGACTACTATTGGACAAGAAATGCAAATTATGTCGATCGCATCGATTGAAGAGTGCTTTCCAAAGTGGTTGCAGAAAAATCACCGAAATACAGGTGTTAACCCTTTGAGGCGCAACCCTTTCCCAATGCTGAAAAAAGGGCAGCCGTTGCCATCGCTCGACTTAACTACCAGCAAGATGGCGGACGATCGAAACGTGCATCGCGTTCCACAGATCTAGAGACCCTTTTTTGAACTTTTTAGAAACTTTGTGTATAAAACACACATAAAATGATTCTTGTGAGAAGGGACGATCGTTTTGACGGATAATTTTTTTAAGTCTTGGTCAGCTGTTACACTTCGTCTCACGAAATAGTGGGAACTGAAAGATAAGCACGAACAAGCATGTTGCCACATGGAGAAAATGAAAAAAGAAAAAGCGAGAAACCACAGAGATTAAAGGAAAGGGGGAAAAGGGAGGGGAGATTAAAAAGGAAAGTAGAAAAGAATAAAATATGGACAGACAAAAATGCATAAATAAATTAATTAAAAATAAGAAAAAGAGAGAACAAACCTACACACAAAACAACGAACACAAAATTAACATAAAAACGCAAATATTAGTGTAATTATGTTTTTTCTATAATTATGCATTCAGAACAACACTTTTTTAATAATTATATAAGAATAATAATAAACATAAAAAAAACAGGAAGGCACGCACAATTACAATGCAGAATGAACAAAACAGTAGCAGAATGAACAAAACAAACGGAAGAACCATCGTTCACAAAATGTTCCAAGTACTGGGTAATGGAAAAAAAAAATCTTCCAAAAAATCAAGATAGGACAAAGAATCTCAGCCTGTTCAGCATCTGCGAAGGGGGGAGGGGTGATGCTCAATGATAGCGTTCAGGAAGAAAGGTTAGAAGTTTTTAAACTTTTCTTTTACTATAAGTATCTTTTTTATTACAAAGTTTTCGGCTAATTTCGAATCATAAATGTACTTTTCAACTCCATTTCGAAATATTAAAAACGTCATTTTCGTATTTATTTTTTTGCTTGCATACGGTGTCCTATCTTGATACACGTAGTTTGACGAAACATTTCGAGAATACCCTGTATACATGGAAGCTAACACAATAGTAAAACCGCACGTCTTCGTTCCAAGAGGGGGAAATTGTTAGGTTCGCATTCCTGTAAATGTTGCTATACTGCAAGCAAAAGACATGCGCAGTGAAGTAAAATCTGAAAGCAATATTTTTTTAACCCTTTAACGCGCAGTGTTCCCGCTCTGGGAATACGAAACTCTGACGTTTTGACTGTTGCCAGTCACGAAGAATAGGTTTGATTTCTATAAAAATTGTTGCGGGTGACATTGCTCCACGAGAATCCTTTACTTTTCAGCACTTCACTTCCCGTAAAAAAGTTGTCACGATTATTTTTAACAGCACTGACATCTGTGCTGAAAAATGGAAGAAGGCGAGAACAGCTGGATGGATTACCCAATGCTGAAAAAAGGGAAGCGGTTGGCATCGCTCGACTTAACTACCAGCAAGATGGCGGACGATCGAAACGTTTATAGCGTGCCACAGATCTAGAAACCGTTTTTTGACGCAACTGGCTGTGCCGCACTGCCAGCTGTGCTGTAGTAATAAATATTTGATTACTACAGGTTTAACTCTATTAATGCAAAACAATGTAAATATAATAGTTTTTTTAAGGTGTTACTAAATTACTTCATAATAGTTTTTACACTGAAAATAAGAATTTAATTTAGGAAAACAAGTAAGGAAGTAATAGGAAAACAAATAATAAAACGTATTTTTCAAAATCTTTTTAAACTGACTCGCATTTTTCAAGAATTGACTTAGTTTTTTAGACTTTCTAACCCTTTGAGGCAACCCTTTCCCAATGCTGAAAAAAGGGCAGCGATGAACATTTCGATCGTCCGCCATCTTGCTGGTAGTTAAGTCGAGCGATGGCAACGGCTGCCCTTTTTTCAGCATTGGGAAAGGGTTGCGCCTCAAAGGGTTAAAGGGAGTTTTTCTGCATGCTACGCTAACACAGTCGGTAAATATTTATAGTCTCGTCCACAGTGCAGTGTTGATCATTTTTAGAAAAGTAAGCGTAAAATTTATAGTAATGTTTTAATTTTCTGTTTTTAGCGGAGGGGGGATTAGATTTAAATCCTGTTTGACACTATTAATCCATCACGAGTTGCGGCCTGTACACTCAAATTATTTGCAGTGCACTAGCGTCTGAACACTGCATCCGATTGAGTTGAATCGAATTTATTTAAATACTTGGTAAATATCAACTGCTTTGATAGTCGAGTGGAATTACTCTAGATTTTTTGTACATCTCATAACTACCCACTACGCAGTCAATTGTTAAAAATTTTTGTAGATTTATCTAGCGTTGCTTGACTATGAAAAATGCTAAGATAAATTGATCTCCAGGTTTAATTAATTAATGAAATAATTAAAATATTCTAATTAATGATATCTAAAAAGGCTTCAGGCACAAGTTTTCTTGAATGTTACTGAAATTTTTAAAAAAGGTTCTTCTTAATTATCTAAGAAATTAAGAACTTATTGCTAGTTTTATTAGATTTATTTTCTAAAGTTAATATTTTTATATTTTTGTATTGTTTTACTTGAAATTTTGCTGAAAACCACATTTGTTTATCATATAATTTTTGCTTTACTAAGGTTTTGAATGTATATAATCGAGTACCAACCTCTATTGTAGCTACGTAAAGCTACAATATAATTTTTGTTTTACTGGGGTTTTGAATGTAAATAAAAATTGAGTACCAACTTCTATTGTTGCTACATAAAGCTACAACATAATTTTTGTTTTACTGAGGTTTTGAATGTAAATAAAAATTGAGTACCAACTTCTATTGTAGCTACATAAAGCTAGCTTAGGGGTAAAAATAAATGTCAGATTTAAAAATTCATGTGTATGGAGCTTTTTCAGAAAGTATTATAAATTAGACTGTTTTAATTATTTTCTTAATTAATAAAATTCTGAGATCAATTTTGATTTAGCATTTTTTAAAGTCAAGAAACACGAAAGTTTTAAAATCCATTGCTACCTTAAACAGCAGAAAGACGAAGGCGAAAAAAAAAACCCGTTGTTGCTAGGTGTGGAAAAAAGGGTTGAAAATCCAAGGTCCCTTTTACGATGTGTCTTAAAGTTTCTGGAAGGACAACAGACGACACAATAATTGCTGAATGGGAAACAGCACTAAACGCGACACAGCCGTCAGGAGCGAAATCTTACCAAAGTACGCTGCAAAGTTCGGGGCTGTAAACAGGGAATTATCTGAAGTCTTCTGTTTATTTTGATTGCTGTATATCAAGCGTCATATGACGGATGTTTGTGTAGCAGTTGTTCCTTTTCTCGGTTTTTTTTTTACGGTAAACCGGGGTTTACATTTTAAACCGCGGTGTCATCGCCGTGAGGACATAACTCTGACATTTTGGTTGTTTCGATTCACGAAGAATAAATTCGATTTCAATTAAATACTCAAGTAGGACATCTAGATAGACCCTCCAATGTCGAAAAAGTGCATACGTTGCCATCTCACGATTTAACTACCAGCAAGTTGGCGGTCGATCGAATAGCCCAGTGCGTGTCACAGAGCTAAAGAACTTTTTTGACACAGCCGGCTGTGTCAAAAAATGTTCTTTAGCTCTGTGGCACGCGTTGGCGATTCGATCGACCGCCATCTTGCTGGTAGTTAAATCGTGAGATTTTAACGGCTGCACTTTTTCGACATTGGGAACAACCATTGCCGGCATGCAATGGTTGTGCTTCAAAGGGTTAAAGAGTTTTCAAAGGCAGCAAATGGAGTGAAGTTGTCATTTTTGTTAATTTAACTACCAGGAATTGAACAGTTCAAATTGAATATTTGCGTAGAACACCGCCTAATGAACTGTATGATGTGACATATTAGCCCTCCTACCCAAGATATGACCAATCAACCATACCCAAAACCATTGCTAGACTTTTTTTTTTTGGGGGGGGGGGGATGTCGATAAACTACCAAGTCAAATACCGGCTGTAACCAATTTTTTTATTAACTATATTAACCAACTTTTGACTCTTACCAACTGGGTTTGTGTAACTTTGCCAAGTGTACCAGAAGTAGAAAGTGAATTGTAGGTTTCATTACATTTTAAAAATCAAATTTGCCAACTAGGTATCTAATTTTTCTAAATTTAAGAGAATTTGGGAGTGTGAGGGGGTGTCCCCCCTTCCCTGCCTTTAGTGAGACCTGACCATACCGGTGATTTGAATTGACGATCAATCCTTCAATCTGATTCGCTCAAGCGTATTTTTCCCTTTCGCACGCGACTAAAATAGATTTGTTGTATCAATATCGTCTATTCTAGATACAAGAATGATAAACCTGTTATAAAACGATATTATTAAAGATCGATAATTATCTTATCTACGCAATCGCAACGCTGCGCCTTGCCTGAAGCACTCAAAAACCCTAGGTAGGAAGCAACACTTCTATGAATCTTTTCAAAGAAGCGAACAAGTTAAGGAACAGCATTAAAATTGAAGATAGAAAAAAAAAATGGCCTATCCCTCGTAAAATGTTTCATATCACATATAGCCCCTCCCACGATACTTTTCTGGGCCTAATCCTTCCTCTATCAGATAGTTGTCAATCGATGCATGTAACTACAAAGCCTTGGAAGGGGTAAGACGGCGTCGGCTGAAAACTTCGAATTTCGCAGGATTTTGTCATGACGGCATGTCAAGTGCAGAAATGAATACGTGTCCCCAAATCCAACGGGGTAAAAAGTCGAATTTGACAACTGGAGCCACAGGCAGCTCCAGAAAGCGCAGCCCATTGCAAGTCCGGCAAGCAAAGGTTGAATGAGTCAGAGAAAAATTCTAACCCAAGGGATTAGTCCAGTCCTTCTCACCGTGTATTTTCTGCTATTGCAGATCTTTGCTTTATCTCATTTCAATTTGCGACTGCGAAGAGAAAACAGCAATGCCTACACGAAAAAAAATTCAAGATTTTTTTTAATTTCAAGAAAATAAAAAAAAGGAAAAAGGAAAGGAGTTCAAAAAATATAAATGCACTATCTTAGTAAAGATGCCAGTGTCAAAAAAGACGAACTTCAACTTAAATACACATATGGAGGTAATTTTGGATATTTTTTCTTGAGTATTTATTTGTTGTATAGATTATTATAAAATGAGTACATATATTAATTGAAAAACTGCATTTAAAAGGTTTCTATATTAAGGGGAAAACGATAATATTCACGAAAATATTCCCTGGTCTTTTCCAATTCCGTTTAATACATGTTTCATTGATCTGACTAAAATGCACTGCATTAATTAAATAAAATTTATTTTTGGTATACATTGTTTACTTGTTTAGAATCTTAATTTTGGTCAAAATTTAATTATCATAATTTACTGTTTAACTTTCGAAGTGTTATGTTTATTGTGTTTTAGAGTGTTATTTATGTAGCAGTGTCATACACATAATAATTTTATAGTGTGTGTGTGTGTGATTACTTGGTACAAATTTGTTTTGTAATAAAAGTGCAATGTGTAGTAATTTCTTTTCTCTGTCAAAAAATAAATAAATAATAAATAAATAAATTAGGTTAATCAAAGTAGGCTTTCTAAATTTTGAAAGGGCTTATAAAGGGGCGCACATACAAGTGCTTTTATTGGGAGGGGGAGGAGGGTCATTCAGAGTATGAAAAATTTTGAATGTAGGAAAAAAACGCCACCTCAAAAGTTACTTGTGTAATAATTTAATTAAATACTTTAAATAAATTTCTTTTGTTTCGCGGAAAAGGGGGGTGGAAAGTGGAACGGGGTATTCATTTGAATTAGAAGGTTTAAAGTACATTGTTTTCCAGAAATGAGGGAAGACACACGTGTAATTCAATAATTCAATTTCAGTGTAATTCGATAGGCGATAAGGGGAGGGGGGATTTCCTAGAAAGCTTTTGGTTTCCTCTAAAAAAAATATATTGGTCACTCTGGAAAACATGTATTCATAATTTTTGTATTTAAATTTTTAGTTAAACAGTTTAACTACTAGTTATAAAATATACACCCCTTATATAAGATAATTTAAAAATAAAATGTAGTACGTAACCCTGTACCTGCGAGTAGAATTTTTTAAAACTAAAAATTATTTTAATGTATACACTATAAATCATTACATTTTTAAATTCGGTTAAAAAAATGAATAAGTTTCAAATATATTTTTCTGGTATCTGTAACTATTTGACTCAAGGAGAAAGGAGATTTCAAAATTAATTTTTGATTCATGCATCATTTAAAATGCTTAAGTATTTTATGCATTTTATTTGATTCATTTAAATAAATATTAATTATTGTTCTTATTTTTTATTTTCAGACCTTTGATTCACACACCATCCCTCGAAAATAATCCCTATTTATTATTTTGGTGATTATAATTTTTTTTTGCCATAAAAATACAATAGAAGTTTATGTATTGAAATAGTGACACAATTTGTCTGCTATTATACAAATGCCATCTACTTATGATTCTACATAAATAGACTGCCTTGTAGTTTAAGTAGTATTTAAATCAGAATGACCAAACCCAGATTAATGATATCTGGCCCTTCAGATTTAATGTGCGCGTTCGCCATATATACAAAATTGGTCTTCTATCGGCTTAAATTCAACGCTAGGTCTCCCCTCAATCCGATTCTTCATCGCAGGGGCGCAGTAGCGTAGCAATTCGGTTGTTTCTTTTTTTTTTGGGGGGGGAGGGGGGGCTCATCGATTCTGGACACTGAAAAAGACACACATATATATAATTATTTTCTATCATCTTCCAAAGGTATAGGGGTGGCTCGAGCCCCAAAGCCCCCCTCCCTTTCCTACGCCACTGCAGGAATATATATCACTCCAGGAGAATAACCAGGGAGTGGGATATCGGGATATATATCCCTGCTAAACTTTCAAAATTAGTTATTAAGAGATTTCAGATTTCATATCACATTACATAATTTGTGTAGCGGAGAAGTTTTATTCTCCTTCATGAGCGTTACTGAAAGATGCTAATTTTGAAAATTTAGTTTTCATTAAGCTAAATAAAAATATTTAAAGTGATATATACAATGATTTATTTAGAATTTTCTTTTCATAATTCTGATAAACATATTTACAATTCACTTTTATTGAAAATACTGTGTAGATAGCTAATAACTGTCAAATTAACATGTTTAATAATTTTCTGATATTTCTTTTATAATAAACTTCTTAATGATTGAAAAGTATCGGAGAGAAATCATTTCTTAGAAAAAGTAAAAAACAAAGACGACTAATATCTTTCCTAATTTCTAATCTAACTAATTATATCCTATGAATATAACTAAAATGCTCGATTTTTCACTTTTATGATCTTCTCACCCTCTTCCGTACATGCAACTGAAATTCAAAATGAGTACCAGTTAAATGCCCATAAGGGTATGTATCGTATATTTTAGAGAAGTATCATCATAGTTACAAACTTGAAAGATTTAGATAACAATGATAAGAGTTAGATTGTATGGTTCTAAAGTTGATAAGTGTCACTGTAAAATGTTTACTATTTAGTTACAACTTTTATGAAAAACATAGTTTTTGCAAATCTAATTCATTTATTTGTTTGTACAACAGAAGAAAAATCCCCCAAATTTACCGGCTATAGTCATTTATCAGTAATCTACAAAAATTAACAACATAAAGTGAGCAAAGTTGAAGTAATTCCTTGATTATGAGTAAATTTGATACAGTAAAATATTGTCACCCAAAAAAATGTGAGGCCCTCAAACTTGAATTGTTGTCAACTATCATCAGTTTGGAATTCAAATATAGTGAGACTAATTACATATACCTTTTCTACTTAACGTATATTATAAGCTTGATTCCTCACAGAACTCATATTAACTATCATAGGCGCAATACGGGGGGAGGGGATATGCATCGTCTTTTTTGAAAATACCGTTGATTTCTCGATCTATAGAAACTTCACTATTTTTACTCTTGAATATATTACGTAGCGTATTTTAAATTTTCTTGTCAATTATAATAATTTCTTGCCTCCGGTCTGCCGGACCCATAATTCTGTTCTGTTTTGTAAACTTTACACATTATGTCAGCGCCAGAAGTGTAAAAAAGAAAGTTTTGTAATCGTAATTTAATTGTAATCGGACTCAGATATAATCGTAATCGAAAGTTTTCATGGATTACATAATCGTAGTATAATCGTAATCGGAAAATTGAATTTTTGTGGTAATCGTAATATAATCGTAATCATGACAAAATAGTTTCCAGGTAATCGTAATCTTGATCTGAAATTGAAAATTAATCGTAATCGTAATCGATTACACATCTGCGTAATCGGCACGAAGTCTGCTTCTCACCCTCCTTCTCAAATAAAAGATGAAAAAAAGGGGGAGCGGAAAGTCAGCAGCTCACCTATTCGAAAGACGACCAAATTCTTCGCGGTCTCCAGTCTCCAGTGCCCTGCCCGTCCCCTCACCCTCAGTAGCGACATTAATCCATATTTCAAGCACAATTTAATATATATAAAGAATTATATCTGCTTACCCTTCATTTAAGAAATGTAAATAGTAAATAATGTCTAAAGCTCTTCTACAGGATCTCACAAAGTCATTTTATTAGTGAGAGCTGTTTTGAGGTTATTTATCTACGAAATCTCGCCAAGTTTGAGGACGAAACATTGCCAAATTTGCCTCAAGAAAGACCGTTGTATTGGAAAGTGATTTATAATCGATGCATTTGGCACGATTTATCATTTTTGTAGTTATTGATGTTGCTGCATGAACTCTCTAATAAGTGCAGTGCAGTAGCGTAGCCAGGATTTTATTTCGGGGAAGGGGGGGGCGGGGCTGGGTATCAAATTGTAAGGTAAAGTTTAATTGTGAGCTAAATATCAAACTGTAAGCTAAGTAAAGGGTCACCTTTCGGGGGGGGGGTGCAGACCCCTCAGCCCTTCCTCTGGCTACGCCCCAGAATGCTGACGTTAAGACTTATATTTCTTTTTATGCATTACAAGCACTTATTTTTTATTTATTTGCTTACATATTTTATTTTATTTTATTTTTTATTTCGTGGCCAAATTCTTAGTCGGAATCGGTGACGCATCTACGATTTTTGTTTAAGAAGTTTTGGTTAAGAGCTAAAAATACAGTTGAAATCGTTTATAGTTATAGTTCTTACACGACGACAAAAATATTCTATATCTCTGATAAAACTGAGGCCGACGTATAACATCACTCGGTTGCAGCACCATAAATAATTATTTGGCCTTTCAATGACATTATAATCAATTCAACAGTATGTGTACCATCTCTGAGTACTTATTTAACAAACGAACTTGTTTTGTGGAAAATACCTGGGCAATAAACGGAAGCAAGCGATTTGGATACCTATGGCAATTTGTGGCTTCTACTTATAGCTCTCGAAGGAAAACGATCCACAGTAGCCACAGGGGGGGGGAGGTCACAACCCCCCCCTGGAAAAACTTTTTGTCATACAAAATGTATATTCTTCACTCCCTTATCACACACACGTATACATATGTAAGTTGCAGTAATCGGGGGGTCATGCAGTTATGCGGGGCTTGTCCTCCCCACCATGAAAAATTTCTGGCTACGCCACTGTTATATAGTTTTTAATGATATCGATAGTAAATAAGTGGTTCCCTTTTTACCTAAATGTAATGTCACATAATTTTCAGCCCTTACTCAATGAAAGATTTATGTTCGGATACAATATTGCGCTTAAAACTTAATATATACTTTTGGTAAATTTGCACTTTCATTTAGTTATTCCTTACAATAAAGATTAAAATGTTTAACATGTTAATTTAGTGACAATTCTCTAAAAAATTTTCATTTCTTCACCTTCAGGAGAGAAGAGTTTTAGCCTCTCCCCCTTCCCCCACCGTCCAGTGCGCCCACAAACTTCCTATGGTGGGAAAATGAGCGAAATAACCTTCACCCCCACCAGTACCAGGATCAAAATCGCACGCGACAACGCGACAGTCGACAGGCTACCTCCGTCGTCGCGTCGTTCCTCAATATTAGCCCCGCCTGAATAAGACGCCTCTCAAGAAATACCTGCTAATCTCGGGAGATTAGCAGGTATCTTGTTGAGCACCAGCGTTTAACGGCGCGAAGTCTGACTATTCATTGTGATGGAGTTTCATCGATGCGCCGCCAGCGAATCCATCACAAATCCCATTTTTCAGCTTTCGTCGCCCGGATTCACTTCTTGCCTGACACACCATCCCCTCCCGAAAAAAAAGAGTGGTAGGGGGAGCGGGAAGTTAGCAGCTCACCTATTCGAAAGACGACCAAATTCTTCGCGGTCTCCAGTGTCTGGCCCGTGTACTTGACAAATGTCAGACAATCCTTCAGTCACAAATGAACATGTAGGGGGAGATACCTCGACGAATAGCGCGATCGTCCTCGAATAGCGCGATCGTTTGCTCATAGGTAAAGCTACCTATGGCGACACCGGGTAAAGCTGAATTTATGGGGGGGCTGAATTTTACGGGTTGGCCCCCTGGTAGGTGTCCTATAGGTAAAGCTTCAAACAGTAGTATACTAGGATTTTTTTTTTGGGGGGGGGTAACTGAGAACTCAAAATCTAGAATGCAATACAACTTATAAAAATCAATTTATCTATTTTTTTTCACTGTGGAGGAGGGGGGGGATTCCGCTCCTCGCCCTATATTTTTCCTAAAAGCGTTCGCATAAAATAATGAATTAAAGGGAAAAATGAATGAAAAAAAAAAAAACATAAAACAAGTTTAAAATGTTTGCAGATGGAAAAACACATTCGGAAAGATTATTTAATTTGTTCGAGGTCCGTAGCTGAACCTAAAATTTTTTAAAGAGATCTTTCAAACCTACCATGGGGGTATTAAGGAGAACTTTCGAATTTATCCATAAATACCTAATTTACTCCATATCCTACGTTAACTCATTTCGAAGGTGGCCGCAGCCCCATCACCGACCCCCTGACTTCAGATTAGAGGTCACCAGATCGCCAGTGGCGACTGTGGAATTATTCCTGGCGACTATAAAAGGGTCTGTCTATCGCCAAAATTGGTGACCTTCAAAATTCACTTTTTCGTAAGCTAAAGTCGCAGTACTGGGGATGAGTACCGAACCAAAAGTAGAGCATGCCCAAATTGACAACGTGCATTGCAGAACAGTTTTGGATGGAGGAAAAACGGGGAAGCAATTCAAACGAAATATGGATCTGTTGTTAGAGTACCAAAAATTATGGCAATATCAAAGTGACCACAGAGCTTTCTGAACTCACTGACCACTGGCTACTGTGGAATTTTTTTATTCTGAAGGTTTAGTCGCAGGACTTTTAGACTTCTTTAAAAGCAAAACAGTCGTATTAACTCTCGAAAAATTAATAATGCTTCTTCACGCAATGCACATTGGACTTACACTAGTAAACCTATATCTCTCATGCAACTTCAAGAAAACATTTCATAAGGACAAAAATTTATTTCGTAAATGATCCGAAGGGTTACCGCGAAATTCCGTATATTCACCATTTTTTATAGAGGGTTTCGTAACTTCTGTAGATTCGGCTTTTCTCACAGTTTACAGTACAACTTGTAAAGAGATATTTTAGATTTTTTTTCGAGTCTTTAGCGTAATTAAATTCTTTGAAAAGCTGTACAAAAGGTGCATGATTTCTCATAACAGCCTTAAGGATGTGTGGCCCACGTTAAAAAATATTAAAAATGAAAAAGATTTAAAGATATTTTCAGACACCTACGTTTTTAACAATGACACACCAAATATCGTACTATTAAGGAAAGAAAAAAAAATTAATGTCTTACGAGCTAGCCACAGCTAGTTTTTAAATAAACTGCTAATTTTTTATAAAACGTTAAAACTGTAACGAATCTGAAACCATAACGAAATTTAAAAAGGAATTTCGAAAACAATATACGTCCACGTAAAAAGAATACAATTGTCAATAATAAATAATAAATATATATAGTTTCTTTTTTTTTAAAGTCCATTATTTTTTCAAAATCCATACCAATATAGACTTTAGAGTAGGGAGGAGAAAACGAAAGTCTGAAACAAATCTCGACCTCAGATTTTAAGGTGATGCAAAAGACTGTCATCAGGTCTTTGATATATGTTTGTTGGGCATCGGTTGCGTATATCTAATTAATTTATTTCAAAACTGCAATACTGTTAGAACGTCAGTTTTAAAATTATTTTACATGAAAGTTGATTTTTCCTCCTATTTTAAATATCAAACAATTCAAAATTTGTCCAAAAATTAAGGTTATTTGTCATAATTTGTTTTGATATCACAAGTAAAATATATATTTAAACCTATCATTATTTAAACGATTCACATCATTATGATAATTATGCAGTGTTACACGTTTTTCATCAAAGTGCGCAAGTAATAATTGTGTACTAACAATCATTCGCATCCCTTAAACTGGGTCATAATGTGTAGTATTTCATAACAATAAACTGGGTTATAATGTGTAGTATTACATAAAAAAAAAACTAATCATTTCCTCTAGAACAAGAAAAGCATTAACTTTTTTAAAACAAATATTCTGCACGAAAACTAATTAATTTAGTAAAAAGAATATTTACCAACAAGTAACTAATTTGACGATTAATAACTGTAACTCGCAGAGCGCTAATTAAACATTTAGTTTACGTAATCAAAAACAAAATATTACTATATTGTAGAACTTTAACAATAATTGTGAACTAACAAATGCCAATTGCACACTAACATTTATAAACATAGAAACACTTCTAAAATAATTGTGGTTTTCTAAACATTAACACAAAATGTGGGAATAAACTTTAACAAATGTTATACAATACAAAATCATATTCTGAATAAATATAAAATAAATTACTCCAGGAAATTTATGTAAACAATCTCTTTGTTTGTAGATTAAATAGATCATTTCTTCAAGTTCCTATCTTAAAGAAACAATCACTGTTATTTAATTGTTTATTCAATTTGTTTAATCAAAATTTGTTTAGTCTCTTGAAAAGAAATAAATTTTTCACCGGATTGAAGCAATAATTCTATATTTTTTAACGAAACAAGCAATTCCTTCATCTTTAATTACAATCTTAATCTGTTAAATTTCATCAACCTGGAGCTAGCCCCCAAGCCTTTCAGCTACTAGTCCGAAATCTATTAAATTTTTCCAGCCACAAAGTGCATCAAATAAATAAACGTCATTTTGATTTTAAATTAAATGTTTCATTACAGCTTCGTTTAATGAGCAATAATCCGATTCTCTACTGATTTCCCTTAATAATCTCCAAAATTAAGATTCTTTACCCAAATATAATACAATATATCATACACATACCGCAATAAAACTAAATGAATTGTTGCTCAATGAACAGATACGCGCGTATGTATCCTGTACATATAAATCTAATGCCGATTCTTCATTCATTTTCCTTTTGCTGCTCTATATAGAATCCACCTGCATAATCTGAAACCCGCAGATTAATTAAAATACAGGTAATTACAGTAATAATACATATCGACGAGAGCTGATGCTAGAGCAGGAATTAATACTACTCCAGTTGAAAAGTTCACAAGACTGTTGCGCCGCGGAGTTTATTAGAAAAGTATTGCGACAGTTTTGGAGTCTTCCCCGACGTTTGTGGATATTACTTAATTAAAAATCCCTCGGTAGGGGAAAACGGTCATTAAGTTGTTATTATTGTAAGGGGTTGTGCGTGCGTGTGTGCGTATATATACTGGGGGAGGGGGAGGTGGTGGTTCGTGGAACGATTTCGGGAATGAAATTAAAATTGGTGAACTTCATGATCGGGGTCGATTTGACTTATTTGTGAAATATGTATCAGTGGTTGCTTCTAGATATACGTGATATACAGGGTGTTCCAAAAACACTGACTTAAGCTAATATTCCTTGAATTTTGGGGATAGACATACACAATAGGTTAGAAACTTACGTAAAAAAAAACGAACAAAATGTTAAACCGGTAAAATTTTTCTGAAATCTAAGTTTTTATACAATAAAAATTTAAATTTTTAGATGTCCCCGTATAAAAAAAATTAAATTAAATTAAAATTAAAATTAAAATTAAAATAATCGAAATTTCTTAAAATGTGTCCAATACATTAATGAGGTGATGTATAAAAGTTCAGCCTCTCATCATAAAAACACTCTGATAGACATAAAAATAAGACTTCAGACATAAAAAATAAATACTTGCTGACTTACACCCCTTTACAATGGCTCTCGAAAGAAAAAAATGGCATCGAAGATCGCGTTTCAGGGGCTGTATACAAATCAGGAAAGAAAAACATGATTGCGTAAATACATGATGCTTGAGGGACTATACACTGATATTGTATAGTCCCTCACCAACTTTGTTTAAACATATTTCTGAGCCTTTTCATGGTAAAGGGCCGAAATTTTGTTAACAATGTGTATAAAGCTCTGAACGCATTAAAAGATGATCCGATGGTGAGTATTTCGTATTGTTAAGTGATAACCATTTTTTTTTTTTTTTTACTAGCTCTATCTCATATTTTGTAGATCTTAACTTTGTACATAAAAAATAAATGTGTGTAGACTTCCAATTTATTGATTAAAAAGAAATATTTCGGGAACTAGTGAAGAACATTTTTAAAAATTCCATCAGTGATAACATGAAATTTCAAACTAAATTTTTTTGGCTCACTTTGTCCTAACTTTAATAAATGATTGTTCGTAGAATTCCCTTTTATTGATTTAAAAAAAACCTCTGCAGAAATTCGTGAAAAACATTTTAAAAATTCCCATGAGACACAACCTTAAATTTCAAGTCAATTCAAGAAAACTGTCGCTAACCGATATCTTTAACCATGCTGCATAAATGCATTACGATCGTAAAGCATCCCAAAACAATGCTCCTTAACCATCATATATAATACTTATCCACAGTGATTACTGCGAACTGGAAAAAGATGTGACCTAGAAACAACATAAGAAGAAGTAAGAGAAAAAAAAAAAAAAAAAAAAAAAAAAAAAAAATATATATATATATATATATATATACACATACACACAATGCAAAACCTGAGAAACAATCCGCCTACTCCTTTCGACATTGGGTCAACAATGGCCCAACATTGGCGAAGACTTAACTTCGAGAGAATTATAAAATTATGACCTAGTCTTACATAATTCTGCGTAAATACCAAGACGCGTTGTTGTAATAACGTCGAGTGCTCTCGTGTTTGCACAGAGGTGCAGATTCTATAGCAAGGGGGGGGGGGATGCTTTCTGCAAGATTTCGTCAATTTTACACCGAAATTTCCCCCCCCCCCACGAATTACGAAAGGGGTAAATTGTTTGCGAGAGCGGCAGATGTGCAGGGGCCAAGATCGTGCCGCGATCGTAAATAGTTACGGGGAAATATGCAGATCCACTTGCGTACTTGGAATAGGATATAGGTCAGCAGTGGAGACGTTTGTTATGGTATCAGAAGATGAAGTTTCGTGAAGGTCGCGAAGTATTTGTACTTGTCCTTGGCGTTAAATTGCTGTCGAGGAAATTTATCAAATCGTCACATTTTGTGGAAAAATTTATGTTCTTTTTTATCATTGATTTCTGTTATTATTGGGAAATTTTTTTTAATGTTCAATGTAGCCTTTTACAGAGCGAATTCAGACCCATGCATATTTTAAATTAGCTTTTGGCCTGTTTTATATTCTAATGCGTTAGTTAAAGTACATTAATCATTTAAATGGGGGAAAAATACAGCCGAACCTCGATTTAACGTACTTTGATTTAACGAATATTTTTTCTGTCCCGAAAAAAAGGGTGCTAAAATGCTCTGATTTAACGAATTTTTAGCTTTGAATTAACGAATAGCAATCGCTGAAATAAAATTCGCACATAAAACTATGAATTTTTCGCACACAAAATTAATATCGACAAAAAGCTTTGGAAATTTTATGTGCCTTCAAAACACAGCCACAAAAACAAAGCACTATCAAGGATTTCTTTCCAAAGTGCCAATAAGTATGTATGTATTAAGTTTTAAGAACAAGTAACATTAAAGAATTTATATAATTTTAAAGTTGATTTCCTAACATATCACTTATAATTTCGTTAAAGCTCGCAGTAAACAATAATCATTCTTTTTTTCATATCAATATCTAAGGGTATCTTGCATTGATATTTTTTTTACCATACTCTTTAGAAAAATTGATATTCGATTTAACGAACGGAATTGTGGGTCCCAATCAATTCGTTAATTCAAGTTTCGATTGTATTGTATACAATTTTCACTCTGTTCCCAATCAGGAGCATAGGTCATTTCTGACTATAATTTTACAAGATTTATAACGGATTAATTTTAAATTTAAGTAAAGATATGAATTGAAAATTTGAAGGGGCGAGGGTGTATCAAGATAGATCTGTATAAATTTATGAAAATAGCTATTTTCTGATTTTTGGACCAGTTTCTCACTAATGATAGAAATGTTCTATTTCAAAAAATCAAGTCATCTTTTAATTATATCTACTAATTTTTTCAGAAATTTTTAATATGATGAACAGATTGTGAACTGAAAAGATGCTCTAAAAATAGTTTTTTGCATACTGTCATATTTCCTCTTCTGTAGCACAACTTTGCTGCTTTATAAATCATATATTTCTCTCTCAGTGCCCGAACCTTTATTAAATGTTATTTTATCAATCTTTTGATCATCCTCAGAGTTGTTACTGTGTCAGAAACTGTATCTTGTGACTGAATTCAGTGTCAATTATGTCACTGTCATTCATCTGAAGGCTTTCAATGTTATCATCCCAGTTGACAAATTCTAAAATACATAGTTTTTTCATGTGAAAAATTACCTATTCATTTTACTCTGTGATTATACAGCAGTTTTCTGAACTTGCAATTGGCAGGGTAGATTTCAGTATTTAAAAGTGCGGATTCAAGATAGGCGGATTTCGAATCTTTTACTTTACTAATTTGCGCAGTGCAGGTAGTCTGTATAATAATAATTAAAATAATAGGCCTAGTTAGTAGTACTAATATATACAGATATAAAATAGGATAATCTTTCTTCTTGAAATTCAATGAATAGAGTTCTAAAATTCTTCCTGTAAATTTTTATGGAAATAAGTTTGTCAGCCACTAAAAACACGGTGTTCTATCTTCTGAAAAACAAAATGGCTGCTAAGCCTAGTAAGCGTGTTACCAGATTTAATTTTACCAAGTTCAAATTTTGACAGATATGTGAGCATTTTAACCATATCTTCTCATTTTAGAAAAATTTCGGTAGTAAAATGAAAACAACAAAAAAGTAAATATACCCATTTTACCCCGGCTACTCACTTTACTCCGGTGATCCTATTCATAGTTTTCAAACGGGTGCCCTACAACTGACTAAACGATAAGTAACCCTATCTAGTATGCTTAGTTTCAGCAGAAGAGACTGTCTTAACGTTTTTGTGAATTACAGAATAACTTTACGAAAAGGGTTTGGCTATAACTTTGTTTACTGAAGAAGCAGATGTGCAAGGTCCAAAATCGTGCCCATAACACACATAAAGGTTTCGGTTGTAAAAGAAAATAAAAATGGAAAGCTCAGTGCTTACTAAGAATAAAATGTAGGTCGGCAAAATAAAAGTCTAGTAGTGATTTGATCATAAAGTTAGGTTTCTCAGAGTTTTAAAATGTATGCATATACATCTACATTACGTAATGAATGCTGAGGAAATGACTTAAATATAGTGTAGATTTGTACAAATATTGTTCATCTACTGGTACGTAGGTTGCCTTTTATGTTTTTACAAACGACCAATAGGAGGTGCTACTGAAACTTTTCTTCGGGATATTCGTAAAATTCACATTTTTTTTAAATCTAAGAATCAGTGGCATTATAGAAATTGCATGCGTATTTTGTTTACACGAGTGCTCTAAAGCCAGCGAGTGAAAAAAAATGGAAATAACTCGTGAAGGTTTTCGCTGGATGATTTTTTATGATTTTACGAAAGGCCTCACTTGACAATAATGCTTAGTATCACTTCGTGAAACTTTTGGTAAAGCGCCATCAGAAAAGATTGTTTAAAATTGGTTTTCAGAATTTCGCCGTGCTTGTGTGTCCGTCCGTGATGAATCTCGTGAAGAACGACCAAAATCGGTAGTGATTAAAGTAATCGGTAATCCAGACAACATCCATGCTCATTGAAGAAGGTTTTGACAAGGTTTTGAAGGTGCAACATGATTGAAGAAGATCGGCATGTCATATATCATGAGATAGAAGCATCCCTTGGCATATCACACAGACTGCAAAACATTCGATTTTGCACGAACATTTAGCTGTTAAAAAGATTTGTTCCAGGTGGATTCCGCACAGTTTGGCAGAAGCTCAAAAAGAGGATCGTGCAAATTGGCTAAGTAAATGCTAAAAAAATTCCAATTGGGAACTGCAAAATCCGTATACAACATCGTTACAGGTGACGAAACTTGGATGTATTCGTACGAGCTGAAAACTAAACAACAGTCTACTGTTTGGGTGTTTCCAGATGAACCGAGTTGTTCGTTCATCAAGCACTTCCAAGAAAATGCTTGTTTGTTTCTTCGGCCTTACAGGACATCGCAACCATTCCTTTAGAGGATCGAAAAACTGTTAACGCTAAATGGTAAACAGAAATTTCTTTGCCAAAAGTCATCCATGAAATCAGGAAAAACAACACAAATCGACGCATCATTCTTCATCACGACAACGTCGGCTCCCTCACAGAACGCGAAATAATTTATTATTTGAAGGATAAAAATATCAAATTAATGTCTTATTGCCTGTGCTCTCCTGATTTGTCGCCTAAAGACCTTTTCTTGTTCCGTTATATCAAACAAAAATTGCGTGGGCAGCGATTTTCATCACTTCAAGAATCTGTTGATACCTTCCAAAACCATGTTTCGAGATATTAATTTCAGAGTGAAAAATTGGTTTGAAAGGGTGGAAAAGTGTATAAATCTTAAAGGCGAATAATTTGAAAAGCAATAAAACAGTTTGTTCCTAAAAAATTATTTTTCGTCCTACATTTCGTAAAAACTTACCATCGCATTTTCTCAATTTAGTTATTTAAAATCGTATGATGAGATTTCGGAATTATTGTGATTGTCGATGATTGCCGAGAATTATAATTAAGTCGTATTTTCAATGGGAATAAACAATTTAACCAATGTTTGTCTGTGTTTAGCATTAAGACAAGCCTATACTTGGGGCATATTCTAAAGTGTATTTACGCTACATCTGGAGAAAACCGCCCCAAACTCCAGACCGTTAGATCGACAGGCACGCATAGGCTCAAACGCGGGACTTTCTTACTTCGACCATCTACCATTTTCAGTGTCTTAGCCACTCGGACACGGTGGAACTTTTTTTTTAAAACGCTATTTGTGCCATATAGAGCCCAGAACCGTAAAGCATACCTTGAAAATCTCTGATAATATCGGTCTATTCTGTTTATAAGAAAATTGCTAAAATGTGTTAGAATTTGTACAATTATGTTTAGAACTAAATCAAGTGTATCTTAAGCTTAACTCTCGTAAACAAGAATTGAGTTCTTAAACAATCAATGTAAATGTAATCTTTAGATGGTCAAAATTACGAAATAATTCGTTGATTTGTTCTTGAGGAATCCTAAAAGAGTGTCCGGATATAGACATCTGTCTATGTCTAATCTAAATAATTAACTCGGTAAATAACCATATTCACCAAGCATTAAATCTGTGAGTTAACTCAGCAGACGGAGTTAACTTCAAAGGCTAGAAGGCTAGATGCTATTCACCATGCAAAATGCAAGGACTATACCATGACACCTGACCAATGCAATTTCTCTGTTTCTCAAACCGGCAATTGACTAGCGGAGTCGTGCTGTTTGGTGAATACCGCTGTTATTGTTACTTAAATTATATCCTCAACCTAATAAGCATACTCAATCTAAAATACATACTCGATCAAGCACCAGAATACTCCACCAGTCTCACGGAAACTATACACTCGACCAAGCGTTACCTAAATAACGTACACCAAGTGTTATCTAAATTACGCACACCAACAAATGTTACCTAAATTATATACATACTCGACTAAGAATTAAATTATACACTCGACCAAGTGTTATGTAAATTGACGTATTTAAAATTTTAGGAGGTTACACTTCCCTTACAAAGTTCGGTAACGCATTTCATGCATGCAGGGGGCGCAACATCTCACTCGGTATCTACCATAGAGATTTGAATATAAGGAGATGGCATTAGCATTGGACAAAATGAAGTAACTGTGTTGGCCTAAGTATGGCGGATCATTTTGTTGGTTTCTTTTTAAATAACCAAAGAATTTATAATCAAATGAAGAAGAACAGCTTCCGTAGAGCCAATGTAAACACGGAAACTGGCGCATGCGCTAGAATGTGAATACGGATTATGACCAGAAAGATGACTTTACAGGAATCCGGTACAGAAGCAGCGCGCGCCGTTGTAAAGCGTTCCGTCCAGTATATATTATTATTTTTATTTACTATTTATAATCACGTGCAAAGAGTGTTATTGACTAAAATATACGATATTAATGTTTTCAATAATTCATTGTTGCTTGATCAATCCTTTCTACGCTCAAAAATCAAAGTCAATTTGAGTAAATCCTTTGAAATTTGAATTCTAAATTTACTAAATTTAAATTTTGAAGTAATTTTAAATACTGGAATTCTAAAGATGTAGTTCTTTAAAATTTTAACGTAAGATTCCTCAAATTTCAAAAGCTGTACCACACTAAAATTGCTCTGAATAATTATTTATTATTATTTTTTTTAATCTAAAAATCTTTTCAAGGCATTTAAAATTACAACATTTCTCATAGTCTCGTTGTGTTTGAATTGAATGATGATAAATATTTTTTTGTTGAAACACATTCTTTTTTCACTTATTTAGAATGATTTTAAATTAGTTTTCTTTAATAGAAAAATTATGAACTTAAATGTAAAAATTACTTTTTATCACAGTAAAATAATTTTCGTAACAACTACAATGAAAATCAAAATACATATTAAATTGCTTTTTGAGAGTATATATATGTAATTACTCTCAAAAATGGATTTTTAATATGCATTTTTATTTTCATTATATGCACACCGTATTAACCCGAATATAACGCGATACTTTTTGACCGATCATTTCCTGTAAAAAATCTGACGCTCTTAATTCGAGACCAAAATGTAGGATTTTTCAAATTATCAGGATGAAAAATTTCTGAGTCGCGTTGTATTCGGGCGAATACTGTAGATAGATATTTAAAAATTAATATGCATATAATTATTTATTTACACGAATAAACATTTTTAAATGATAGAAACAAGTTTCCAAACAAATTATTTTTATTTACAAAAATGCTCATGCTTTTTCCATAAATAATACAAACAAAGAATACACAACAGACACAATAATGCAAAATTCCGGGTTTTTTAAATAATGTTACATTTTCAAGAATAACATCTAACATTGGTGATGAATAATTGGTTTGGTGATGAATAATCATCAGGAGCAAAATGGTCGCTACAAATTATATATTTTTTATTTCTCACAGCAGATGTTGCTTCAATTATCCATTTTTTCCCAGTTATGTTGGCCCATCTGTCAGATCTAAAAATTTAAGAGGTGAAATATTTAAGTACAAAAGAATTAAAAATCTAGTGTTTTTTTTTTTTTTTCTCATTACTCATGTATCTAGTCTAAAAAGTTTCTACTTCTCAGCCAAGAAAATCTTATTTAACTTTAAACAAACATAACATAACTTGAATAACTTTTATTAAGGATAACGCTTTTTTTTTAAACTTACATTTCTGGATCTTTCGGAAATCGATGGAATTTCTTTGTAGGGTCTGCTTTGTTTCGGTAAATGCCGCATAATGCGCATTTAGCACCTGTGCAGACTTTGTCATTTCTGCAAAAGAAAAGTACAATAATTAAACAACAAACAAAATAATATTTATGATTCAATATACTTATAATGTGAAAGTCCTAGTGTTGAGAATAGCGAATATACCCATGGGCGCCGGCAGCATAGGGCAAGGGGGTGGCAATGCTTTCCAACATGGTAACCATACGTTAAAGTAGTCTTTGCCCCCCCCCTGGAAAATATTCTGCCGGCGCCCATGAATATACCCCACTCCCCTCAACATCTGGAATTAAAGTAAAATTATATTTTATTTAAATATGCGATTTCATACAAAGTTACACAATTTAACTATATTGTAGCTTCTGCTAAAGTCAATAAAATCAGGTAATAGAAATTGCAATTTTTTTAGATCGTATTTTGTCTTATAACTTCCCAAATCTATTCTAGTCTCATGCAATTTATGTTTCTACTCTTCAAACACTTCAAATTTTATTTTCGGTTTCGGAGCATCTTGTTAACCCTTTGAGGCGCAACCCTTTCCCAATGCTGAAAAATGGGCAGCCGTTGCCATCTCTCGACTTAACTACCAGCAAGATGGCGGACGATCGAAACGTTCATCGCGTGCTACAGATCTAAAGACCCTTTTTTGACGACAGCTGGCTGTGCGGCACAGCCAGCTGTCGTCGAGAGATGGCAACGGCTGCCATTTTTGCAGCAGAATTTTGGGGCAATCTATCCAGCTGTTCTCGGGCGGATTCATCCCCCTTTCAGCAGAATGTCATGTACTGTTCAAGGCCAAATACATCGTGACATTTTTGTAGGGAGGGGGGACGTCGCTCACAGCATCAGCACTCATCTCCCGAGAAATGTCACGAATTTACTTACAGAAACTTGAAATTTACCTCGTGCCCAGAAGCACAGTCACATATTCTCCCAGTGCGATTTGCTGAGAGCCCGAGCGCAACTCAATGGGCCTCTCTCATATAATAATAAAAATCATTAACTCCTTGACATTATTACTAATTATTTAAAATGTTTTAATTCCTTTATATCTAGTTTATGTCTAGAACCAGGGCTGACTTTCACATTCTGCGCGTTAAAGGGTTAAGTGCGAGTTAACCTTTGATTTTTAATGTTAAATTTACCAATATTAAATAAATAAAATGTTCTAAGAAGAACAATACATATTTAACGTTAATAATTATACATCAATTAAATAATTAAGAAAATTAAATTTAAAAAAAACTTTACTTTTTAGCGTAAAAAAAGTTTCAAAATAATAGAAACATAAAATTTATTATGGACAGTTATACGATATTTAATTTCATATTACA
This sequence comes from Cheiracanthium punctorium, assembly GCA_038373885.1. Lineage (NCBI taxonomy): Eukaryota > Metazoa > Arthropoda > Arachnida > Araneae > Cheiracanthiidae > Cheiracanthium > Cheiracanthium punctorium. The sequence continues at coordinate 347,852 of JAWZYV010016746.1, read as the reverse complement.
TATGAGCACAAATGTACCCCAGAAATTTAACCATAAGTACGCCACATAGATTTACATAAATTCGCCAAATGTTTTAATAATATATCACATATTTAAATTACTGTAATTTAGAGTCAGTACTTTAAGAAAATCTTAATGAAATGAGCTTCTTTAAAATGCTGTACACTTTCACTAAAAATTTTCAGTTTATTGTATTCTGTAACCAAAAATAAAAAATTAAACTTTGATTTATTATCATTAATGATTTAAACAAATAATCGAATAGATTTTCAAATAAAAAATTTATAATTTATTAGCTAAATCGAATTAATAATAAGTTTATAATAATTTATACAGGGTGGTTGAAGAGTAAAGTTTTAAATTATTGGGTTATTCAATTCAAGTAAATGTTTAATTTTAAATAGTCTATTAAAATAAGCAGTCAATTAAAGGAACTCAAGATTTTCTCTTGAAAGGAAATAAAACCTCACATAACTCAGCCTATCTATGGTAAACACAAGATCTGTTTCTACGCCCGTTGGAGTTCCTTTCTTTAGCAAAACTCAAACGAAAACAATATAGTTTAAACTATTCTATTTTTGTACAATTTAGCAAACATTAAGGAAAAAAAAAACATTAAACAAAAACAAAATAAACTATTTCATTCTTGTATAATGGGGCTCCAGTGAGAGGTCCATGTCCCCCTCCGAAATGTCGTTTTAAAACTTTAGATTCGCATACTTCACGATTTCACACGTTCAATTTGCATTTTGAATAAATTATAGACCCATGTAAAAAATTCAATAGCCCTGAGAATTCAGTTTGGAGTTGGCCTTGCTGTTGTATAATATAACAATCAGCACGAAACAAATCTTAACCGAAAACAAAATTACAATATATTCCGTTTTCATACTGTACAATATTATAAAATAATATTATAGAAAAAATATCTAAATAAAAATGTACTCACCCATTTTGATCATCATTAGCAGACGAATTGTCAGGCATCATTTTGTTGACGACGCACAAGCACTTGGAAAGAACATGCATGAAATTGAAATTCAAAATTCAGTTTATTTTCCCTCCTCTTGTTTTTCGTCAGATACGCATGCGCGGCGTGAGATATTGGAAGGAGCATGCTTTAAGTTCTTTGGAGCAGCGCCGAGTTGTCAGCCCGTACATTGGCTTTTCCTTCATACACAATATATCTCTTCCACTAGAAGGCAGGCTTTAACGTATAGCCGAAGTAGAACCCGTTTGTAAATAACAGTGACGATTTTACGGATTAAAAAGTAAAGATTCACAATTATATGTTACAATAGTTCTAAATACAAAATCCCAGCATTCTGCAGTTAAAAGTTTTACAGCTATGTGAATACGTAATTATTCTTGGCGCCAACTTTGGCGACATTACTTCTTTAAAATTGGAACCGTCACCACAGAAAAACACTGTCATATTGCAAAGTGGTCTAAGCAATATGGCGGATGAGTATCGACGATGAGTCGACTTCACTATCAGATAGCTAAGCCATCTCCTTGTATTCATATCTCTACTATCCAGTCACGGTGTAGCCATCTAATAGAAAACAGTATTCACAAAATATATATTTACAATGACGATGACACTCAAACACAGAGTATTTACATTCATTTCATGCAAAGATAAATTTTAACACATTTTGAAATTCCCGCTAAACTCTTAGTGAAATTTCAAACTCATATTAAAATATTAAACTCGTGCAACATAAAAAGAATCAGTAATGAACTCAAAGCCATATTTTGTGTAAGTCACACTCGTGATAAATATAAACTCAATATTTTAATCATCTCAAGATAGAACATGTTTTTCTTTTCTTCATTCGTTACTAAGGCAAATACGTAAACTGCCCATTGCAAAGTGAAAAAAGAAATTAAAATTAAAATTTAGTGCTCGTTTGCATAACCTTGTTCACATGCAAGATTGAGAAATTAAAACCGTACAAAACTAGCTAGCAGTCAGCGCAGTTATTTGACCAGTAAGAGTCACTCCATTTCCATTGTTTACACCTTTGAAAGGTAGTTTGGGGACCACAAATCCCAGTTACGGAGAGTGTTGGCTCCTATAGTCGAGGGCCGTGGCAGCCCAATGGTTAAGGTGTAGGACTCGTAGCCGGAAGGTTGCGGGTTCGATTCCGACATACCACTGAAGACCATCATGTTCATGTGAACGTGTACGTTAAATCCGTGGTTCCAGAAGTCCTCTCGGCGGTCTCTAGCAGTTTCCAAGGGATGCCAATATACATAAGTCCTGCTGATGAGGATACAAATTGTGACGGGAAACTCCGGGAAGGAAAGTAAGTAGCTCTAAACGACAGATTAGTGACGTGAGCTGTCCTCTCCTCGCAAACAAGCAAGCTCCTATAGTCAACCTTCGTGCCTAAATTACATATATCAAATATTATCTAAATTATATACATACCCGACCAATAGTAAATTATACATTTGATCAAATATTACCTAAATTACGCACTCGAATACCTAACTTTCCTATGCTATATTAAATACAACGGGGGATTCAGCAAACATAAAACCTACAGCACTTGCAATAAGTTATCTGCATCTTTTATTTAATAAGTATTTTATAAAGTTTTAACTAACATCTTATAGTTTCTTCACCTCCATAATGCGTTTTTACTTGTGTTTGCGATCAGTTCGACGTACTTCTGTCCAGACACTGGTGAGACGAACTTCTCAGTCTTATACTCCCTCCCCCACCCCTATTTTTTTTTCTCCTATAACCATTCAGTATGCCATAACTTGCATCTAAATGTTCACCTTGCTTCGCGAATTAAACATTATCTAGCTATTAAGAAGCTTAGAATAGATTAGAGCTGTTAAAACAACATCCTATTAATTTGCGAGCATTTTGCAAGTGACAGCTCTTGATAAATGTATCAGAATCCGTGATGTAATAGATTATGTACAGTCTGAATTGTAGTATATCGTAGCGGAATTCTTAGAATTTAAGAAATTGAAGCACTAATTAAGCTACTTCATTCATTTATCCGATTATGCTTTTCTTTTTTTATATATATTCAGTATGGAACTATTTACAATTGAAAGTCTTGAAACTTATTTTAGTTATAAAAATTATATATATTGCAATTTAATTAATTAATCTTATTTTATTTATTTATTACGTTATGGCTCTTCATTTCTGCATTCTTTTGTTATTTTTGTTATTAAGTTTTATTTACATTGCTTTTCTTATCTTTTATTCATTTTATTTTATTTTATTTTATTTTTTAGTCGTTATCTTTTTAACCCTTTCCAAAGATGTTGAAAAGTATTTATGATTTCAGTATTTCTGTCTGTCCGTCTGTGCTCTAACTGCCGTAAAAATGCGTCAAATGTACCCCATTGAAAAGAGTGTAGTAACATTTATATTTCTTGTACAGGAGCATCTAAAATAATTCCAATACATTGTACGGTCTATGGGCAGTAAAAAATATTCAGAGAAGCTCAGTAAATCACAAAAAATGGCTTTTCGAATATTTTGATACAATGCACACGTTATGCTGGCGTTGAGTGAATGCTGGCGATGCACATGCGTTCGGTTAAATCAAGCACGATATATTTCGTTGAAACAGGCATTTAGTTTAACGTTTCAGAGAGAGGTGCTTTCAGTTTACTCTCAAAAAAGCTAAAAGGTAAAAAAGTCTCAAAAAAGCTAAAAGGTTTCACTCAATTCAGAATCACAGCACTGCTACGATTACACTGCTACGATTCTGAATAGAGTGAAACTGTCCGCAACAGGACATGGGACAAAATCGGAGTTCTTAGAAGAGCTGGGAATATCGAAAGAATTACCTTGTACCAAGTTACCAACCCAAGAAGACATACTCGTACTTCTATATTACTATTTTGTACTTAAGAAGAAAATTTCTGAATAAAGGGCAGGATCCACCGGAAGGAAAAATAACCTTAGTTGTGGCGATCAAAATACAGGAAATTTGGATCAAGGCCAGTATCCCTAGTGTACCAATCCAAGGAATTCAAGAGATAGTTAGAAAAGGTCATGAGCAAGTTTAGCAGCTAAATGAATCGTACGTTAGAGACGGACATAGGGAATTGTTTATGAAGAAAGCGGGGAAAAACTCTCCCTTACCGCGCTATTGAATATTGCACTTGCAAATGTACTGATTTTTCCCGGAGCAGGTGTGGCTCAGAGCCTCGGATACCTCACACAGAACGTAAGTCATTAGCAGACCAGAGGGGAGCTAGATATGTGACAATTGATGGAATTGTAAAGAAGAGAAGTTTAAGGAGAATGAGAGAAAAAAGTTGAAAGGTTGGAAAGAGAAATTTCGAGATTGGTGGAGAAAGAGGTGAAATTTCTAATATCCAGTGTATGTTTCAACTTAAGTCATTGATTTGGAAAGTGAAAATAACGAAAGAGAAGTACGATAGATTGAAGAAAACGCTGAACGCCTATCTACCGCCACTTTGGGAGATGCGTTCACAAACGACCAAGTTAGAATGAAAATCTCAGTGCTTTCACAAGTTTGCGACGCAAAGTTATTACGGACTGATCAGTAGGAACTCTGGTATCAACTTTATTTTACAATCTAGAAAGCGGAAGGAATGTAGATGGAGAGAAACCTTCTCAACTGATTCTCGACCCATATAAAGTTATGAGGAAGGCTGAGATGACTCGCAGTGGAAGAAATGGAAGAGGGCTTTAAAATTTTCTTTGGATTGTGTTTTGATAGGAGGAAGAACAAAACCAGATACATATAAAAATTTGCTGACTACAAATTACACCCAAGTGTTTGTCACAAAGAACATGTCTCGCTGATAATGGAACCTGGTTCAACATACTTTGGCCATATGTCGCGATATGATTTTAAGAATTTCCCTGGAAATTTGGGAGAGTTTGACACGAAATCGATTGATCGTGGCACCCTCAGATGCATTGGGGGTGGTGGCGAATAATCGAATTCTGGAAATAACAAAGGCGTCCATTCTTTGAAGCGTGTTTTAAAGATGTTCGGCTATTTCAAACAAAATAAAATTGACATAAGGATTACAAATACAAAATACCTTTGGAAGATGTTTTTTTAAAATGATGTTTAAAAAATGAAATAATTAAAACTTTGTAAAATGACTCACGCAATAGGCTCTTATCCGCAGGCGCACCCACGGAGGGGGCTATGGGGCTTCAGCCCCCCCTAAAGGAGGAAAGTTAGAAGTGAAAAGCATTCAAAATTGCCCCTAATGAATTAATTTTTTTCTTTTTAATATTTGTTTTTAAATTATTTCTAAAGTACATGTTACAAAAAAAGTTTTTTGAATAAATACCTACAGTTAGTGTACGTTACACGGTTAAACTCGGTTTCGACGATACTGAAAAGATCAGATAATTATTTGACTATAATGAGTTACATTGCTTGTGCGCATGTTGCTCTATGGGCAAGTGAAGTGGCGCAGAATATTTTCACGTTATAAGAGAGTTATAACTATAATCGAAGTCACTATAACCGAGTTCAGCAAAATTTGTAGCCCAGCGACTGACTGAGAGACTTGTAGACTGAGAAAAATCCTCAGTCTCAGTCTGAGTGCACATCTGCTGCTGCTGAAGGAGACCAAAATTTTTTTGATAGAAACACGTGTACAGATTAATAAGTACCTAATAATGTGTGTTATTTTACAGTGTTCTAATTATTTTAAGCATTAAGCAGTTAGTACAAAGCGCAGGTTGGAATGTGTTAGAAAGAGTTCCAACTCAACTTTCAGGAAAGTGTGTGAACGATGAGATTGTCAGGATTTATCTATCTTGTTTATTGACTTCATAGATGTCAACTACTACGGTATATAACCAACCATTATTTTTAGACATATTTTTTTTAGAATTTTTTCGAAATAGTAACCCACGCGTAGTACAAAAATGTTGCTATATTTGAACATAAAAGTTATTGTTTAAAAAAAAATGTGGTTGGTTGTATTCCGTAGTAGTTGGCAGCTATGTTTACTTGTATGTCTTTCTGTTGCTATTTATGTATCACATCTATTTCCAGGCATCGATACCGGGTAAGTTCTCTCCTTCAAGCAAGCTGACGCGATCGTCAACGTTTCCAATCCTGCGGGGAAAAACCACGGGCATTGAGAAGAGGTATCGAATCTCGATACTTGCTCACATTTCTTCGAGACGAGGAAGAAACTGTACCTCTTACAGCCACTATTGTTCAAATGAAAAATTTCGATTAAAATTGCCGTCTTGCTTCTCTTGACGAACTTACCACTTCTTCATCATGCATGCAATGCCCTTGTTTGAAGAGAGTATGGCTATAAGCAACGTCTGTGGAATGGCACAGTCTTTCTTTGTGCCAATCGGCACCAGTCTGGCTGTTCTTTATTTTATTTTTTTTCTCTTTAATGTCATTTCTTAATTAAAGTTTTTAGAGTGATGTTGACAAAAATACAGTCATCAGTCGACCTTGTTATTTCTAAAGTACACCTCTGTAGCCGTCTATGTAAATAAATAAGAATTTTGTGTTTAGATATGCATTACCTGGAGCCAAAAGATTTTTGCAAGCGTTTCCAGCACTAAAAGAACAAGACAATCTTCAGAAATAAAATTTAACAAAAATTTGTACGGAAGATCAAGCGTTTTTGAATCAATACACAGTAGATTTGAATTAGATACTTAGAAAATAGTCGCAGTAAAATATAATCTAATAATATGTATTTTGCAATGTTATTTGCATAACTTCAGAAAACTTTTACTGAGATATAAATGCATGCATTTAAACATTACTTTTTTCTGGATTTATTTATTTATTTTTGTACTACCGTTATCAGTCAGTCATTTTTGACAATTAATCTCTTACGGGTCCATTAAATTAACATAAAATGCAGTCTTGCAAATTTTTATTCGAACAAATTACCTCGTAGCTAGAAGTTTCCTCGACGGGTGTCATTAGTGATAACACCAGATTTCAAAATATTTCATTGATTCAGAAATAATAAATTCATATTCCAATATCACCCTTCACACAGAAGAGCAATTGCATATTTAATAGTACACAAGAAATATGAAAGTTGTGGTGCAGTTCTTTCCCCTTGAAACCACTCATTCTAATATTTTTACTAAATTTTAAACATAAATAAGCATACATTGGTTTTCTATTCTTGTTTCGTGAAGAAATAAATTTATTACTAGAAAATTATTTAGATACGAACGAGACACATTTATGTAAATTCTTTACTTTTCGATTTACTTAATTTTGGGGGAGGGTGCTATTAATTTATTATTTAATTAATAGTGGGGATTCATTTATTCCTGCTTGAAACTGCGAAACGAAAGAAAGTGGTTAAAATAACTGCACTTCAAAGATCTAAGTATAATGAACCTGATTAACAATTATACATTTAAAAAACATTTTTATTTGAGTCACAAACTTAATGACTAATTGTGACTAATACAGGGTGATTCATTTAAAAGAGTACGCGATGTTTTTTCTTATTACCCTTAAATCTGACGGATGTGGCAACTATTCTTACACTTAAGTATTATTCTTTGAACCTTCTTTAAGAATAGAAGACAATTTCCAACACTGATGGACAGTTAAAACTTTATTTGTGAGGTAAAACAGAAATGGAGACACACAAGGTTACTTAATCCTCTAATCATTTTATTTTTAAAAACATAATTAAAGTCTAATATTGTGCAATATCATTCCTTAACAGTAAATGTTGAAAATGTTCATCACCATTTTGAATGCAAACATAAAAAAAACAATTGATTTTTTCCCGAGAAATCCTGCAAAAATCGATGAATTAAAACAAACCATAACTGTAGAAATCTCGTGAATAACCAACAATGTTGAGAAGAGTGTCAGAAAACTTGCTTCGACGTGTTCGTGTATGCATTCAAAATGGTGGCGAACACTTCCAGAATTTGCTCCAAGGAATGATATTGTAAAATATTAGAATTTACTTATATTTTTCAGAACTAAAATTATCAGAATATTAAATAACTTTATGCGTCTCCATTTCTGTTTTACCTCACAAATAAAGTCGTAACAGTCCAACAGTGTTGCGCTATGGGAACACCAAACTCTGACGTTTTGACTGTTGCCAGTCACGAAGAATAGGTTTGATTTCTATAAAAATAGTTGCGGGTGACATAGCTCGACGAGAAACCTTTACTTTTTAGCACGTCTTTTCCCGTAAAAAAAATGGTCGCGATTATTTTTAACAGCACTGACATCTGCTGAAAAATGGAAGCATGCAAGAACAGCTGGATAGATTGCCCAATGCTGAAAAAAGGGCAGCCGTTGCCATCGCTCGACTTAACTGCCAGCAAGATGGCGGACGATCGAAACGTTCATCGCGTGCCACAGATCTAGAGACCCTTTTTTGACACAGCTGGCTGTGCCACACAGCCAGCTGCTTCAGCTAAGTTAGCTAAGAGGAGATCCATTCTGATCTCCTCTTAGCTAACATTCTCCAATTAGTAGCACATGATACAACTTAAGATCTTCTTCCACACAACCAGTCTTTCTCAGTTTGGCCATATCCCTTCTTCTGGTTCCTATATGTTTATGGATGAAGATCTTAAAAGTTAAAGATGAGGAGTTCATTCTGCAGATATGATCTGCGACCCTCAGATGACCTAATAAAATAACTAAACATTATAAGTAATATGATATTTAATGTACGAATTTGCCTGAAAGGTTCAATCCTTTTTGGTCATATTAAAGTAAATAATGAATAGTCATACTTTTCTTAGTGTGTGGCGTTCTTATCGATCTTGTATATCTACAATAAAAAAATATATTTAAATAAATTTTAATACCGTCGACTGACTTTTTTTTTAACAAATGTCATTTATTAGTAAAAATGTGTAACCAAATTTTTAGATTCCCATAAAATTAGATTTTGCTACAGTATTCACAAAACTTACTTTTGATTGACGGATTATGCTTACTTATGTTACTGATTTATGTCAGAGGCGATAAACATAAATCAGTGTATTATTGTCCTTGATTGCATATGCTTACAACTTTCTTTTTTCACAATGGTCGCTGACACTAATTAGCAAAACTGTCAAACCCCTTCAAACGGCGAGAGAAGATTTACGTCAAGGCATACCATTTCTCTTAATTCAGCCGCTTTTGACAGATTAAATACCATCTGCACGGTAACCCGTTTTTATCTTGTCGTCTGTGATCAATCAGTCTGCTGGTGCACACGCCCTGTATCTCTTTTTAATGACCTGTCACAGAGTTAATTTGATTAAGACAATACACCTCTAAACTCGATTCTTCTGGCGACGTATTGGCGACACGAAAAATTACAATTTTCAAATCCGCTCATGCGTATCACAAGGCGAAATTTTCTGCCTTATCACTCATTCTTCTTCTTTCTCCACCTTAAATATACTCTTAGATTGTTATTTTTTTTCCAGTCATTATTATTGTGATGAATAACTAAGTTCCAATAAGGCACACACACAGACAAAATGCCAGCGCGACCTTCACCCGATGGCCGTGACATTGAAACAATCCTTTTTGTAATGCACCTTGGCGGATAGGGAGATCGAGTTGCCTGAGATAGCATTTAAGATACATTTAGCAGCAGAAGTGGAAAGAAATAAAAAGAACACTTATCTCCAAATCTCTGGGTTACAACTACTGCGATAAAAAGTAATACCAAATACAGGTTTCTTTCTCGGTCTCGGCTGTGCTCGATTTGATTATTATAACGGTGCTTTAAGAAATATGGAACTAAGGCAATTTGGGGATGTAGGTTCTAGTGCCGTATCCGGGGGTGACCTTCGCAAACAAGGCCTGCTGGCCCAAATATTGAGTCATCCTATGTAGGCCGATTTTAGACGTAAAATTAACAATTGTATATAGCAATATTATGTTCTAGTTGCTTGTCATCAGCTTATAAAATGTATTATTTATTACATTTATCTTGATTTATTATTGGTTGCCGATTAAATATGACACTAAAAATCCATTTAAAAATTGTGATTGCAGCTGCAATGTTAAATATATATATATATATAATTTTAACTTTTGTTCTGGAGATATGTTTTTAAGCGCTGACAAATTTGATAAAATGATGATGAGCAACCAGAATTTTAATTTTATTTTACAAATTTTCTTTTTATATCTAAATCAGTCTATTTAAGATAGCGTATTCCTTAAACTAGAAAACCTTCTAGGCAGAACCTCGCAGATACAAAAGCTTTTACGTTATCACTCGGTCGTTTAAGATGGCAGGGTTGCCAGATCAAAATTTATGAAAATAGCCAAATTGCTTCTGAAAATTAGCCAAACCAGCGATTGCAGTGCCATCTTTTGGATTTTAATAACGCTTTGTAGAATTTGAGTTTGGAATAGAGTATGAACAGGATTTTTATATAAACGGGAGGGCGGGGGGAGCGAATTTCTCTCAAATTTTTTGATGTAAAACATTTGTTTAAAAATTTAAAGAGAAACTTCTCTTTTCTGCTCTTGAATTTCGTACATGCTCAACCTTCAAAGAAAAATAAAATTGGTCCCAGAACCCCCTTCTGGATGTGCGCCTGGTCTATACAAACAAATTTTGAGTATAAAATAGAAAAGTATTCCTTTCTGGTCTGACTCTTAACTTTAGAAATAAAATTTTATTCATTTACACAGCATGAAAAGTTTTATCCTTTGTCTTACAGTGAATTAATATTAGTTAAAAGCAACATAAATATATAAATAATTATTGTAACTGTTGCTATGTAAACATAAAATTTAATATAACAAATCTAAAATAAATAAAAATTTGCGATATATATATATCTGCAATGCACCGGTGTCAGTCCACCACTGGCGACGAATTAAAAATAAAAATAGGCAAGCAATAAAATAAAATAATAAAGTGGCGGCAGCATCATTCCCTAACGCCAAAATTTGGAAAGAATATCCCTCCATCAAATAGGACCGCACCGGCCACCAACGCAACAACTCTCGGTCCGACGTCAAGGTTAATGACAGGATCTTTAGGGACCTGACGCATGATCCCACCTTCCTCTCTTGTTGGAGTTGGTTGAGGTAACATAATTTTCCTTCTTGCTAAGGCTAAATAGTATGACAAATTCTTAAAAAACTTACTGAGTCAAATATGCTTAAAAAATGAGCAAATTAGTTAATATTAGCCAATTTCTAGCAAACACGATAAAAATAGCCAAGAATTAGCCAAAATCAGGTTGGCTGTTTTCTTTACAAATTTTCTAGCCAATCGTGATCAAAATTAGCCAAATTGGCTAATATTAGCCAAATCTGGCAAGCCTGTAAGATGGTGACATTACAATTTTGTTTCTATAAAGTGAAACTATTTAAAATTTCTGGTGGATGATACAAATTTTAGAAAATATTTTAAGGATAAATATTAAAATACCTTTCTGATAAAAAATAATTTATTATGATTTATTTCTATATTATATTATATAATTAGTGATAGTTAAAATTTCCTATTCGTCGTAAAATCTAATTTTCTATCTTAAATCATTAAAATGTTTTATGTGGGAGTCAATTCACCACAAACTTTGAATAGTTTTACTCTGTGAAAATAAATGTGCAATGACGTCATCTTACGGACCTGGTGATGATGTAAAAGTTTTAGTTCTCAGGCACTGTATATCTATGAGGTGCTGATCTAGGTCAGGTATGGCGCGTGGGCCATGGACGGCACTTGAAAGGTGTAGCGGATTACCGTTATCATAACAAAAGAATCATTTTAGCCAAAAATTTTGACCAAATTTTTTCTATTTTCGACAGTATTTTTACACTAGAAATTATTTTTAACGGTATTTTTAAACTTTTGCCTATATAGTAAACTGCTAATACAGATGTAATTTTAATTAATTTTTGAAACAACTATTGTTTTGCAACGGGATGCTAAAGAATGTGTTTGAGATGCAATTTTTCATTAATTATTTGCTAACGACTGAATAAGTGAAAGATTCTTTTGAATTGATGTATACCCTCAAAATTTTTCAAATGATCTGTAACTTTTACGGATTGCGTGCATTTTGGTGAAGCGTTTATTTAACAAAATAATAAATGCTTTCTATAAAATAGATTGCTTGTTTCAAATGTTTCATGACTGAACAATAAGGCGTTTTACACAGACATTAACTTTCCCTGTCAAAATAACGTCTGTACAACCACCTTTTATGTAAAACTGAAATTATCCTCGAGATATTTTCCTAGACATTCATGATATTGAGGTAGAATTTTTAATTAAATTACTTCATAGAAATTTTTGAACAGCAGTGTAAGTCAAAAACTTATGCATTTTCCTCATAAACAGTTAAAAATTAGTGAATTTATTTCATTTATATCTTCCTTTTTTTAAATTCCAAATTTTAATATCATACCTTACAACATATCGCCATATTTTTTGAAGTTTTATGAAATTTGATTGAAAATTTTGTGAATCATACTCGAAAAAGATTCAGTAAATTTTCGAATTTCTTAAATAAGCAATGATACCTCCCCGAACAGCATATGTTCTTTACCTAAACACATGCATTTCTAAACAATGCTCACAACTGATGAAACCTGATGTAGAAGCTATAGATAATTTTTGAATTTTTTGGAGTGAAATTTGATTCACATGCGTTTTTTTCTCAATTCAATTTGTTGTCAGTCCCCAAAATACTCATTTGAGTTAATTACTGAAACTTGTGAGAGTACAAGCAATTTCTTTACAACACCGAAATCCAATTGTCAAGTGGAAAAAAATAATATTTTCACTAGAGAAATTTAACAGACGATATTTAAAAAAGGGATCATAAAAGATAGAAATGAGTTTGGTTTTTTTTTCTCTATTCAATTTGTTGCCAGTCCTCAAAATATCCAGATCATAATAACTGAAACTTGTGAATACAAGCAATTTCTTTGCAACACCGAAACCCATTGTTGAAGTGAAAAAAAATATTTTCTAAGAGAGATTTCACATAAAATACTTAGAAAAATGATAATAAAATATATTTGTAAAAGAGTTTTATTTTCTCTGTTCAATTTGTTGTCAGTCTTCAAAATATCCAGATCATAATAACTGAAACTTGTGAATACTTGTGAATACAAGCAATTTCTTTGCAACACCGAAACCCATTGGTCAAGTGAAAAAAAAAAATTCTAAGAGAGATTTCGCATAAAATACTTAGAAAAATGATAATAAAATATATTTGTAAAATAGTTTTATTTTCTCTGTTCAATTTGTTGTCAGTCCTCAAAATATCCAGATCATAATAACTTAAACTTGTGAATACAAGCAATTTCTTTGCAACTCCGAAACCCATTGGTCAAGTGAAAAAATATAATATTTTCTAAGAGACATTTCGCATAAAATACTTAGAAAAATGGTAATAAAATATATTTGCAAAAGCGTTTTATTTTCTCTGTTCAATTTGTTGTCAGTCCTCAAAATATCCAGATCATAATAACTAAAACTTGTGAATACAAGCAGTTTCTTTGCAACACCGAAACCCACTGGTCAAGTAAAAAAAAAATATTTTCTGAGAGAGATTTCGCATAAAATACTTAGAAAAATGGTAATAAAATATATTTGCAAAAGAGTTTTATTTTCTCTGTTCAATTTGTTGTCAGTCCTCAAAATATCCAGATCATAATAACTAAAACTTGTGAATACAAGCAGTTTCTTTGCAACACCGAAACCCACTGGTCAAGTGAAAAAAAAAATATTTTCTAAGAGAGATTTCGCATAAAATACTTAAAAAAATGATAATAAAATATATTTGTGAAAGAGTTTTATTTTTTCTGTTGAATTTGTCGCCAGTCCGAAAATACTCACTTGAGTGAAACATTATTGAAACTTGCGAGCACAAGCAATTTCTTTATAACACCATGGTCAAGTAAAAAAAAAAATTATTTTCACAATAGCGATTTCACAGAAAGTATTTAGAAAAGTAACAAAAAAAAAAAAACATTTGTAAAATAGCATTTTTCCTCTGTTCAGATTGTCTTCAGTCCCTCAAATAGTCACTTGAGTTAAATTATTAAAGAAACATGTGAGTCCAAGAAATTTCTTTACCATACCGATTTCTGTTCGTCAAATGAAAAAGAAATATTATTTCTACAAGAAATATTCCACAAAAGGTATTTAAAAAATTGACGAAAATGTATAAAATTCCAAATAAGTAACACCCAGCGACGTTGTTTTATGTGCTACGATATCATTCGTTATGCACATTTGTATGCGCACAAGACCAATGCGATCGAAAACCGTTCCAGCAATCGATGAATTAGAAGAAATTCATCCGTTTTGCCGCTACCAACACTCCCGGTGTCTCCTATTTGCCCAACTGCCACAAGATGTTTAGCTCCTTTAAACCGAATTCAAGGCTCTAAAATTAATCGACACGAGGCCCTTCCTTGAAAAGACTGCAAAACCAATACTCACACGCGAAAGGTAAGGAAAATAATCCCCATTTGTTCACCTGCGTTTAGTATCCCAGAATCGCAAAATTTTCTCCAGAAAGTTCCATCCCATTCACAATTAAGAGTGTATACAGATCTCTCACCTGTAAAAGTGTTTTTTCCGCTGAGGGAATGTCAAGGCAGGAAAATGAGGCCTAATTGGGATAGTTTTTTATGCGTGGTTCTCAATTGCTTAGTGTTGATAAATATTGGCAACTTTCACGAAGGGTTACAGTCGAATCCGTTTAATAGAATATCGGTTAAAGGAATAAAGTACTTATTGTAATGCATTTTCAGTGTATCAAACCATAATGAATGAGTCAATCTGATCCCGGATAAGGAAATATAGCGTTCATTTGAAGAAATTTTCGTGGCAAATTAGATATTTTACTAAGCGAGTTTGACAGTAATAGTAAAATTGTGCGCAACTGTTTAAGCGATGCAACCCTAGACTTCCAAGCTCGTTATAAGCGAGTTCTATTGTAATGCGCAGTCAAGCCCGCTAATATGAAATATTGGTTAAAGGAATATATCCTGCTTATTATAATAACTAGACCGCGGATTATATGCACTTAAAAATGACAAAATATGCATGCAAATATTCATATAAAAAATCTAAAACTATGCACTAAAAATCTAAAAATAAGCACCAAATAACTGAAAAAATATGCACTTATTAACAGAAAATAAAAACGTATTTACCTGTAAAAGCATTTTCTATCCCTTACCTTGCAATTATGACACATTTTTTCTCTCTTTGAAACTAGAAAACATCATGAAAGACATAATAAAGAATAACGGAAACTGTTTATAGGTTAAAGCAGAATCAATTTTTATTCACAATTTTAGTGATATGAAATATGAATTAAAACTGCTTTCAGTAATTTTTCTACAATACACAACTAAGTGTTTTTCTAAATTTTCAATAGTAAAACTTTGTCTTTTATAATCTAAAATCCTTTTATATGCTGAAAATGTTCTACTTTTTTCGGTAATTCACAACCCTCCATAAAGCTTGTTCCAATATGTTGGCGAATTTTGTCAAGTACTCCTTTATAAATAGCATCCAGGTAATAATTGCTGGGAATCTGATGTTGTATAATTTTTTCAAAGCTTGGGACTTAAGAAAAAAAAAATACTGAAAGGAAGGTAAAAAAAAGAGTTACTTAGTTAAGGGACTTAGTTAAAAAAAATACTGAAAGAAGGTAAAAAAAGAGTTACTTAGTTAAAGGTCTTAATTAAAGAAAAAAATAACAAATACTGAAAAAAAGGTGAAAAAAAAAAAAGAGTTACAAATTCAAAGCGAAAGAGATTGAAATATGCATCCAACAGAGAAAATACATCATTTTATGCAAAATACCAAAATCACCTGATATATGCAACTGCTGATGCAAATATGCGATTGCATATAATCCGCGGTCTGGTAATAACTTTTCAGTGTACTAAACCATAATAATTAGTCAATGTGATACCGTATAATGGAATATATCGCTTATTTGAATAAATTTTCACGGCATATTAGCTATTCCAATAAGCGGATTCGACTGTAATTAAGAAGGCTAAATCCTGTCAAAATCATAGATTATGAAACACCTTCCCATTCGTTTCTTCAGAGGAGGAATTCTTAATCTTCATTTAAAGAGTGTGAGATTTCACATTTTGGGCTACTTTTCAAGTTTTCGCTAGCATATCTGTTAGTACAAATGTATGGATTTTCAATGTCCAAATTGAGTTATAATCAGGAAATTATAGTTTTTCCAGAGTAACCTTTCTTTTCGTTTATTAATTTACTATTTTTAAAGTTTAGGATCAAAGTACCTAACACACATGAAAGGTACTTATCAATCTGGAAGCGTTTCCAGATTGATAGGTACCTTTTATGTGTGTTGCTTTACAAAGTTTTATTTATTTAATCTTTTAAAAACACGTTTCTTTTTTGGGTTTTTGTCAAAGTAGATCCTGCTTGTAAACGAGAGAAATAATAATTTAACAAAAATTTACTTCTTCAATTTATTTTGGGGCTGTTAAACTTAAAATTTTGTGAAAGAAAGGCAGAAATGTAGTCAGAAATATAAGTCAGATAATTCCTGTATCGATCGATTACCATATCATTATCTATATTAATTATTATTATTATTATTATGAAAATGAACGTGAGTTGTGTTCAATTTTATTTCGATTTTAACAACAAAGTGTCTATAGCATTTTTTTTCTTCTACGGTGTTCTACAAATGAACGGACAAAAATAATTTATATTAAAGCATAAGTATTCAAACAATTTTCAAATAACAAATTCTCATAATCGTACATCGACATGAACCATCCGCTTTCATTCCATAAGGACAATGGATTGATTAAAAATAAAATAAAAATAAAAATTAAGGAAGTGACAAAAGAAATTACAAGTTTTAATTTCATTTGAATAAAATTCAATCAGTGATAAATCTAACAACCACTTTATTAAACACTAACATTCTATTTTAGTAAAAAAAAAAACTAATTTTATTTCGTCAGTATTTTGCCTTTTGTCATTGTACAGGTATTACAAATGTACTCAATGTGTCTTAAATTATTTGAAAAACATGAGCTGAATTTAATGTATGTCTTAACTATCATAACATTATTATAGTTAGGTTATTTTTTGGCTGTGCTTGCTTGCTCAGCTGTAATTTCGTGTCTGTGGCGGAAAACTTATTTTTTGCCATCAGCAGACGTTTTCATCTTCAGGTGTTTCTGCTATTGGGACAAAATGCATTTCATGATTATAATAAAGCTGTTATAAAATTGTCTCTTATTTCATACTGTGAGGAACGTCATGTAAAACTTCACTGTAAAGGTAAATAAGTAATAATAGATGCAGTCGTCCCTCGAAATCTCGCGCTTCGAATTTCTTTGAAGGCGATATTTGTGCTTATGAATTTTTTCTGAAAAATTCATTAAAAAAGAACAAATAATGAGAGAAAATTGCGGTTTATGCAAATAGGTTTAGAGGATGATGGGATTTTTTTTTAATGACCAGAAACTTTGTAGTTCCAAAAGTTACCGATAGGTGCCGATGACATGCAAAATGGGACCCAAGTTTAAAAAAAAATAAATAAATAAATAAAAACCTAAATTTCTGTAATCCTTCCTATGCAAACTGCAATGTTGTATTATGATTTGTTCTTTTTTAATGAATTTTTGAAATTTTCACGAGCTTTTGATGCATCCTGGGTGCATCAAAGTTTAAAAATGCATTGAAAAAGAACAAATAGCGATGGGAAAATTGCGGTTTACATGGATAAGATTAGAGAATTTTCGGATTTTTCGTTATTGGAAACTTGGTTCCCACTGTGCATGTCAACGCCACCTATCGGTAACATTTGGAGCTACAAACTTTCCTCTCATTAAAAAAAAAAAATCCCATCAACCTCTATACCTATTTGTGCAAACAGCAATTTTCTATCATTATTTGTTCTTTTTTAATGAGTTTTTAAAGTGTTTACGGACTTTTTGGTCACCCGGTATTACTCCATAGAGCATTGGTTGAAGAAGCATTATTCATTTTTTCGAGTGTTTAACATCATTGGTTTCAGGGCCGGCCCTAACAGTTTTGCCGCCCCGGACAAAAATATAAAATGCCGCCCCCTCCACAGTAAAATTACTACTAAGAGAAAGAAATTGTTTACAGATTCTGTTCTCATGCCTATAAAATTGGGATAGCTCTTTAAACATAACACAGCATAAGAAAAAGCCATATTTATTAAAAACCACACATTAAGCTAAAAACCAAAAAAAGGAGAGAAAAATCAAAAGTTCTTTTTCTGACTTTTAATTTCGCAAAATTCCTGACTTTTTCTCTTAATCAATTTTTCAACTAATTCATGTTCGATAGCCAATGTAGTTAAATTATTTAACGTATCTGGAAGAGTTGTGGAACATAAGAAATTTTTAGTTAACTTTAATTTTGAGAAACTCTTCTCTGCACTTGCCACAATTATCGGCAAAGAAAGCGAAATTCTCGAAGCAATAGCAAGATGTGCGTGTAAAATCTAGAGTTAAAATTAGCTTTAAAATTTCAATTGGGCTTTCCTTTTTGCCTAATAAGGCCGTAACTGACACTATTTCATTCACTAGATCAAGAGCGTTTATATTCCCTGATTCTCCATCGGTCAGCATTAACTCCAATTGTTTACACTTTACACAGTGTTAACACTGTTACACTGTGTTACAATGTTTAATTAGCACTTTTTAGGAGTATCTTTTAACTCATATATGCCGTGCAAAAAATTAAAATAATTACATTGGGTACTTATTAAATTAAATCTGCATTCTAAGGTATTAATCGCTTGTTTACTGTAAAAAGTAAAACTATCTTGAATTTTAATTTATGATCTTTCACCAGATCATCTCGTGCTTCGCAATCAAAATTCATACGTTATGTGGCTGCGTAAACTCAGTGTTAGCCAGAATACTCTCTCGTCGGTCAGTTCTCTTGCATAACAGAACATTTCATTTAAAATCACATCCAATCGAAGCTCCTTTAAAAAAAAATCTTTACAGTTTCTTAAGAACTCTAGAGCAGGTTGTAAATCGTTGTCTTTTGACTGCAATAGCTTTGTTAATGGATTCACGAAATTGAAGATTTTATACCAAATAATAATAGAACATAGGAACATGAACTGTTTGAGAGAGTAAATAATCCTGAAGCCAAATCACTGAAACAAAAACTTAAAATTCTTTCATCAATTTTAACGGTAGCCTCATTGGAATTAGATTTGTCAATAACTTTATACCTTAACAAGAATGCGATTTGTTCGATTTTTTTGGCATCAGGAATGCAATCTAGAAATATGGGATAGTATTTGGCTTGTTGAATTTCATTAACAAAGTGTAATTTGAATCCAACTGGAAACTTTGTGAAAAATCTATGCAAAATGAGTAAATATTTGTCTGCACATCACATATAAACAATTGAAGCGAATGAAATTAATTTTATAGCAACACCAAAAGTGGCAACTTAATTTAAACTGCAGGTGCTAAAATATTTCTAATTCGTTTAAAAGTTTTGAGATTTAAAACTGGTGTTTGAAAACTGTGTGTAAATGTATGTTCACCCTTTGTTAAAAAATGGCTCAATGGAATAGAATGAAATTTGGAATTATATTGAATGGTAAGTTAATTGAAACAATAGATACCAAAATTGTTTTAAATAATTCATAGACTTTGAGATTTGTGAAAATCGCTTAAAAAGTTTGTTCTGGCATCCATCAAAAACGGATTAAGAGAACAGAATGAAATTAGGTCATGTGATGGGTAACAAAGCATGACCGAAATTTTTAAAAAAATTTGAATAAATTGAAAGGGTTTGTAAAAGTTGCATTGTATTTTTTCTTTTTTAAGGGGGCGGGGAGAGAGGGGGGGGTCACTTTAAGGCGTCTGGAGGTAATACAATAGGTGGCTGTTCGACTTGAACAAATTACGTCGATTTACTTTTTTAAATTATTATTATTATTATTTTTAATTTTGAGAAAATTGTGCAAAAATTTTCAGGCATAATATTAAAATTTCTAAAGTTAATAGAACAAAATTCAGTTACTGACGAGGAGATTGAGTTAAATAACATTGTTTGAAATCTTCCTAATTAAATATATATATATATATATATATATATAATTTTGTGAAAATTTTGTGTGACCACTTCGTGAAAACAACTAGTGGTCAGACAAAAGGGAATGAAATGAAATTTTGTTAAAAAGTAGGCGGTTAGTAAATTTAAATTACAGGTTTTTAATTTCAGGCTACAAATTTGAATTATTTTTGAGGTATGACGTAAACTTTGATAAAGTTCTCCGCGCATCAAGTAAAATCATCAAAATATAATTCAATCAGATGTTGCAGTGTTAAATATAGGCTACTTGCTATTACAAAGCATTTTCCAAGTATTCTCTTTTAAGTTTAATATTCATTACTAGCATTTTCTTTTGCACCTTTAAATGACTTTTTGATGTAGAAAGCTCATCCACTAAAAGAAAATGTTAATTTTGAATGTAAAATATTTTCACTATTGACAGTTTGTCTCAGTAATTTGTTACTCTCAAACCTGTAATCTTTAAACAATACAGAAGAGTTATAACTTTGCTTTCTATATTACTGCCAGTATGCTAATCCCATTTTTTGTACTCCTACAATGCAAACGAAATTTCGCGCGGTTAGTAAAAACCCATCAATGACTGATGGGTACATCAGCTAGTAAAGTTATATAGAATGATATTCTTCGGAATATTTTTTAACAATTCGTTTGCTAATACAAAATGTATTTCTCAAATTCGAGCCAAAATGCCGCCCCTAAAATTTGCCGCCCCGGACAGGGGTCCGGTTTGTCCGGCCTTAGGGCCGCCCCTGTTGGTTTGTTCTTAAAGCTGTTCAAAAATCTCGTGACGACGATCGATTTACAAAAGGAACACTCTTAATGCATTAAAATTTTCATTGTTGTGATTCTGGATTATAAGGGAAATGAAAAGTGTCCTCTAGACTCACTTACATTCCTTTTGTAAGTGTTAAATAATGTACACATATTTAAGTTTTTTTTTTTTTCTTTTCTTTTTTTTTTTTTTTTTTAGGTTGTTACTAAATGATCAAGATTTTTACTTTCCGAACATGTACCATGTAAGGAAAGTATTGTAATCATGAAAAAATTCGAATTCGAGATTTTGGTGTATTTACACGTTTTGAGGTCTTCTGAATTCATTTATGCTATTTTTACGAGATGTATGTATGTGTATGTGTGTGTATGTGAGTGAACACGATAGCTCCTAAACGGGGCATTCGATTGAGCTCAAATTGGGTATGTATGTCATAAACCACCGTCGCAAGACCGGTATTGATTTTGGTGTGTATAGGACTAATAGTTTTTCTACAGGGCTACGACAAAGATTTCTTTTACATTATGGCCTATGGGAGGAAATACTTGAAAGTGCGCTAGCGTTTAAACGGTACATTCGATTGAGCTCAAATTGGGTATACATGTTATAAACCACCATCGTAAGATCGGTATTGATTTTGATGTGTATAGGACTTATAGTTTTTCTAGAGGGCTACGATAAAGATTTCTTTTACATTATGGCGTATGGGAGAAATTCTTGAAAGTGCGCTAGCGTTTAAACAGCGCATTCGATTGCGCTTCAATTTGGTATATATGTTTGAGTTATTCATCGATTAAAATTTATTTAAATGTTTGGTAATGATCTTAGTCGTAAGTGTTCGGAAAGTCGAGTGGAGTCACTCCAGATTTTTTAGTTTGACGTGTTGATAGCCTTAATTTTTTACAATCAACATGTAATTGATTTTACAAAAAAAAAGCAATTAATATTAATCAATTAATATGTAATTAGCTTATGATTTATTTCGTTTAATTCATTGTCTTTATGAATAATCACATTACACTAATAATACGCATTTAATTTTAATTTTTCAAAAGTAAGATTACCCGCACTATTTTTCTTTAAACTCCACCACTGTTTAATATATTAAGAAATTCAAAAGATTTATTCCTGAAACACGTTTACCAACGGAGAATGAGGTTATTAAAAAAAAAAAAAATTGCATCGATTCCAATCAATAAAAATTTATTGTTTAATAAAATGCTGGAATTGAATTCCTTTGATGACATTTCATTACTTTTGACTTACCTTAAAATAAATCGAATAAGCGTAAATTCCAGAAATAAACTAAAATAACTTTATCTAATTTGTTTCCTCTAAAAATAGATTACGTATCGTACTTAAACAGCATCTATACACGTGGCGGAAGATTATTTTAAAAAAAGAGTGGAACCCCTCACATCTTTGTTCAATCGTATCACTAGATTAGTTCTAGTTTTCACTGTCGCCAGTAGATGTCACTCTTTTGCAATTTCACTTCAGAGAGATTTGTGAGAGATTGCTATTGAATGTAATTGTCGGAGCTTATCGTAAACTACCACGCGCTAGTATGCAGGTCAAAGATTGTGGATCTGTGTAAAACGAAAGAGGAAATCGTGCATTTTTTTTTAAAATAAAAAAGGGTGTTTTTATTATTACGTTTCAAATGATATTCTTCTAGCAATTTAGTCTGTTTTTCAGGCTTTTATCAGAGTCGAGCACTCCAAATATCTTTTTTTTTTTTCCCCTTATCTAAAATAAACTATTAAATTGATTTTTTAAAAACTTTTCAGACCTGATTAAAAAATTCCTCTCGAATAGATATTAGGTACGTTTTTATAATAACAGAGATGAAGTTTGTAATAAATTTAAGAAATCCTGATTATTAAATTCCCATAAAATGCACACAATTGTTTCCAACCTAAAATTATTAGTGTTTACTTAGTAATATTATTCCAAAATTTGTCTTCTCGATTTTGGGGGCCTGGTCTAAAAGGGTAAAAAGTATATTTTTACCATTTTACTTAGGGTAATCGTTAAAACATTTTTTTTTAAAATAAGCATTAAACTGTCGGTATTCTAAAATCAATCAACTGATTAAATAACGATTGATTTATTTATAAATTGATTTTAAAATTAAAATTTGCTTAGCCGGGTATAAACACGGATATTATTACAACGTTTGGTTCACTTTCAATAGTACCCTGCTTTTATTAATGAATACTTTTAAAAACTAGAATGCCTTCTTATAGCAATGAAAAAAATTATGACCCCCCCCCCCGTCTTGCCTTTTCCTCCTTATTTACTATAAGTATGTTAACCTAGACACTGGTAATTCGCCTGCATTTCGGAACAGGTGGTTGATAATCTTTCTTTCTGCTCGAACACAAAAGAGACACTCTTCGTTGGAATCGAACAACATTATCTCTGCCGTCCAGAAATTTTTAAATTCACTATAACCGAAGTCATGGTTCACTAAAACCGAAAAATGCTATGCACATTTCTAACTTCTATGAATCGGAACTAAGGAAATGCCTTCACTATAGCCGAAAGTTCACTATATCCGGAGTTGAATGCATATCATCTACAAGTCCCTTTTTTATACAGGGTATCACAAAAAGGCTGTAACATGCTTTAATTCTTTCTCTACAAGTATTATAAATAAGTGCATAGTGTAAATTTTAAAAAACTTTCAAAATAAGGTCAGAAAAGAGACTACGTTAAGAAAAATTTCCTCTCGTAAAATTTCAAAAAGTGACACTTCATAAATTTTAATACGAACTCCGTACAAAAAAAAAAAAAATCCCAATTAGTAAAATGTGCCCCATACACTAATGAGGTGACGTACGAAAACTCGGAATTATATCCTAAAAATTGTCCAAAGACATATTTTTTGGAGCCAAACTTGGCAATAAATCATCTAAAATAGCAAACTTGGCACATTCAAACATTTTATTCTTCTTCCCCTGCGCTATCAGACAAAAGTATTGTAACCAGTGGCGTAGCGAGGGGGGGGGTGTCAGAAACCTCCCCCCCCCCCTAAAATTTAGCAGAGTTCTATTATTGACATGAATAATGCGGTCCATAATGTAGATTAACCGTTACATCAGTGCCTAAACCCCCCCTAAATTTTTTTTCTAGCTACGCTACTGATTGTAACTCTAATGCAACTGAAACGTATAGACGAATATTGGTCCACAAAAATTTGTCAACCGAAAAAACCTTGAGTGAAGGAAATATTACTCTAAAAATTGTGCGCAACATTTTGAGCAGTGCAACTTTATTCCCAGACCACCAAGATCTTAGTGAGAATCAGTTTTTTTTTTTTTTTTTTTTTTTTTTTTTAAAAACATTTTAATTACACCCGTGATCATATCGCAGTTTTTCGAAGAAATCCCACAAAATTAAAGTTAAAAAAAAAAAAAAAATCCTTCACTGCCGAGGTCAGCCACTAACAAATCATCTAACCTTGAAGATGAACTTCCGTATTGATCAGTAACCATTAAAACGCACTGAGGCGATATTTTTTTATTTTAAAAATTTCAAGACCCTTGACCTTGAAACGAGCAGTGACAGTCACTTGAACGCGATCGAGGAAAAGATATCGCACTAACCATCAAAACTAGTTTATTTTTCATATTTTTATCATTTTTCCCATCGTGGCAGCAGATAATTAATGTTTACTCACCGACTATTACAGTGTCGGGTTTGGAAATCTGAGCTACAGCTTGATGCCTGGACAGAAGATCAGGAAGTTCTGAGGAAGTTAAACAAAGGCCTTTGCCTTACTTTTAAAATCAAATCTAGAATACTTTATGTTTTCTAAAAATTTTTTGTCACTTGTAAACACGGGCGTATAAAAAAGGGGGGGGGATTAGAGGGTCTGGACATCTCTCCCCCATAGTCTCTGCACAAACGCTAATTATCGATGAAAATTCATCTTTTGAATCCATCATACAAAATAGTATGCGAAAAAGATTTAAATTTTATGTAAATTTTCGAAACTACATTGAACTTTTAAAAAATTATAATTGCAAATTCTATAAGAAAGAAAAATAGGGACGACGCATAAATTATGATACGCTTTTAATATAATAGCACTATAGTGCGTATTTAAAATCTGAAAGGGTTTCAGATTTTCTTCCTTTTTTTATTATTATATTATTTTCTCCACCTACTAATTATTATAAGATCATCAAACATATTTATCTGATGAGACACAGGAAACAGTCAGGCTTTGTAGGGTTAAAGCTGTTTAAAAGTCCTATGATGCCTATCGCTTTTCAAAAAGAACACCCTTACAGAAAATTTTACAATCTCTGTATCAACTTCACATCCGTCCAATGTCTAGCAACATCTTACATGCATAATATATCCACGCCAGTGCTTCGTGAGATTAGCGCGTTAAAAACTTAAGTAAAATTTGATTTCGGGCCCGCTCCTAAATTTCAGTCATCTATAAAATGCTTAAACCAAACAAATTGGGGATAGCTTTACGGTAGAACTGTCAATTCATGCGCTCGGGGGGAAATGGGACGCTTAAGAATGTTTAAGCGTCCACTGAAGCATTGGATTGTAAACAAAAGAGAATTTTTATAGATGAGATAGAGCACCTGATGTGTAAAATTACTTTATCGCGAGGTCTATTAAGTTATGGAGATTTTAAATTATGAATTATTTATACGGTATTTCAGATTACGGTGGTGCGGTACGTATAGGTGATTTTTGAAACGAAAATATTTTGTGTGTTTAGTGGAAGTAAATATTGAAAAAGTGTATTTAACGTTGTTCTGAATTACATGAAATTAATTAGGAAACTTAAAGGGGTAAATTATTATTTTTTTTTAAATCAGAAAAAAGAACTCTACCTTCTTGCTGTTGTTTTTGCCGAAGTAACATTTGAATTACTTTACTAACACGTTTTTTTTACTATTTTTCACAGTAATCAAATATATGTATCGATAAATAAGTAATGATTTTTAGAATATTGAAGCAAATTTGTGAATGACTAAATCGATTTCCAAAAGATTAGAACTCAATATTTTCCTGCCAGTGCGATGCTAGACCGCAAAGAACTATATTTAAAATTTCATGCTCAGAAGCAATGCTAGACGCATAACGGACTGCTGCAGTGACTGTACAACGTTAGGCGCAAACAAGTTGTTCCAACGCAGGGTTCTAGATTAACCCTTTGAGGCGCAACCCCTTCCCAATGCTGAAAAAAGGACAGCCGTTGACATCGCTCGACTTAACTTTCAGAAAGATGGCGGACGATCGAAACGTCTCTGGATCTGTGGCACGCGATGAACGTTTCGATCGTCCGCCATCTTGCTGGTAGTTAAGTCGAGCGATGACAACGTCTGCCCTTTTTTCAGCATTGGGCCATCTATCCAGCTGTTCTCGCATTCTTCCATTTTTCAGCAGATGTCAGTGCTGTTGAAAAATAATCGTGACCATTTTTTTCCGGGAAATGACCTTCTAAAAAGTAAAGGATTCTCGTGGAGCTATGTCAGCCAGAACTATTTTTAAAGAAATCAAATCTATTCTTCGTGACTGGCAACAGTCAAAACGTCCGCGTTTGGTCTTCCCAGAGCGGGAACACTGCGCGTTAAAGGGTTAAAGTTAGTAAGACTAATTTCGAGTCAGCCTGTATAAGCAGTAAACCTGCATTTCGCATGCAGCCTTCAGAAAAAAATCATAATTATAAAAATTTCCTTCAAAAATGGGCCAAAGTATTACCCGTTTATTTAAATATTACAAATTTCTGCATGTTTAGCAATTTTCCTTGTCTGTTTTGTAACTTTTATAGGTTCACAGTTAGTGATAGTTCGTAGGATACCCTCTCAAAAAAGATTCGAGTAAAAGACGAATTTCCTACATCGGTTTCATGTATTAAAAGTTATTTATTATAATATATGAATTAGGTATGTCGAATTATAATGTTTCGTATTTTTGTGGAGTTGTGCGTTTTTTAAAAACTACCGTCTTTACTCGAGTAGTCGCCGTCGCTTAGCAGTCACAACCCCGTTTTGAACCTGAAAAAATTGTCAAAATATTTTCCCCTTATAAAAGTCGCAGTCATGTATTTGATTCTCATTTATGTCTATAAAAATATTACTATAAATAGAAAAAATACCTTTTTTTTGTGTACAACTGAAGAAAAGATTATTTAATATACAGCAGATAAATTGAAAACATTTGGTAAGTTAGTAATTTTATTGTAATACCAGTAATGTTTTAGCATTAGAAAGTACAATATTATGTAGTTAATTTTCTCCGCAAAATAGTCGCACCTAGACTTTCACCATGAAAAATTGGGGGGAAAGTGTGACTGCTATGCGAGTAAACACGCTAATGTATTGCTTTCAAAGCTAAAATAGGAAATTTCGCTTTTACTCGAATACTTTTTTGACCGGGTGTACAACTTGTATAAAAGTTTATTTATTTATATATTTTTGAGTCTGTTGTGCAATTCGAATTTTCTAACGACCAGCTCAAAAAGTTCCCTGATTTCATAAAAGAACAGCCTCAATTTTACAGTGTGTTTTCAAAACTCATCTGTCTTGTTTTCCTCAGTATTAATTGCAACCTATCGCCAACATAAGGTAAATCAGCGCCATCTACTGATACCATTTAAAAACCACGGAAACAGTATTTTTTTGTTTTTTTTTTGGGGGGGGTGAAAGGTAGCCTACGTGTTAATTCAGGATACAAGGTATGTTCATAACAAATTTCATCCAAATCCGTAGGCCGTTTCAGCATGAAAAATTAACAAACCTACAAATCTGCAAACTGACAAACTTTCGCCTTTATAATATTAATTGGGTGCCCAGCAAATACACACAGGTTCTCTGAACGTCTATTAACGTTCAGAAGACGTTTTCTGAACGTTAATAGACGTTCAGCGAATCTGTGTGTGTTTGCTGGGTGGCGCTTCCCAGCAAACACACACAGGTACTCTGGACGTCTATTAACGTTCAGAAAACGTCTTCTGAACGTTAATAGACGTTCAGAGAACCTGTGTGTGTTTGCTGGGACACAACCTAAAAATTTTCAAGCTCCTGACATAATTAGTTTATTTGTCTGGCATAATTATATTACTTGCTTTCATGCACCAAAATCACATGATTTTTTTTTTTTTCAAGCTACAATTTCAGCAGTGGCGCATTTGCAAATATGTAACTTTGATGATGCGTCAGAATGTGGGTCACTGCGTCGTATTCGCAGCTTTTTGTTGCAATCCTGAACGGTTAAAACTTCCATTTGCATTTGTGCACACAGTTCATCCACACGACGGAACGACAAGGATGTTTGTGCAACGTCGGGCCGACCACCTGTACGATCGGCCGATGCGTGTGATGCAACGTTCGTCGGAGAAGAGGTAACGCTTCCATGTGGAATGATGCAGAACATTCCGGGGGCCAATGCGTAGTTTATACATCAGTTTGCTGAGTCGTGTTATGAGATCGTGAACTGCTTTCACAACAGCCTCTCTAAGTTAACACGGTGTTGTAATATGGAGTTTAAGTTCACTGGAATTGTGTTATTCAAATATACATGTTTTTGTGTCGGTTGGATATAATTTACTGATCTTCCTTTACTTATTTATTGTACATTGAATATCCTTCCACTGATTAAAAAAAATATCATTGTGATTATTATTTATCATTAATTTAAAGTTTAACCCTTGCAGACCGGAATAAATTATTTCTCCACTACAGATATGTGTGTACATTTTTATTGCAATAGCGATTAAATTTGTAATAAAATAAAGGGAATGCAATATCCTGTTCAAGTTTTATTAAAGTTTCAGTTTCATTAAAGTATATTATTAATATACACAACCGTTTTAAAATTATTAGTATTTATTTTGTAATATTTTATCAGTAATAGCGCTGAATTGTGGATACCTGACATGAAAGAGTTAACAAAAACAGTTATTATAATTTTAGTAAATTATTGAATGCAATTTCAATAAACTTTTTTTTTTCTCCTTTCAGATAAATAACGTTTTTGGGGCATTTTCAAACTTCGGTGCCACTTGCTGCCCGTGTGTAAAATATTTACAAGGCATAAGAAAATTTAAAATTTTTTTTTTTATAGTTTTTATCTGACAGTTCCCAGTACTGAAACAATAAATTAAAAATCATACTAATTTATAAATATAAAAAAAAGAAATGAGTAGAGAAGATACAGAAATATATGTGTCCGAATCATAGAGCATAAAACGTGTTATGAAGAATGACTGCCCAGAAACTAAACTTTCAGACCTGACATGCTTTAATATTGTGAAATAGAGTTTAAATTACATTATAAAAATGTTTCTATAAGGTTTTAAGAAAAATACAAGACTTTCGGTAATTGAATATAGCTTGTCCAGACATTGATGTCATTCCTGTTACCTTACATTATTTTCAACTTTTTAAACAACAAAATTGAAATTTGAGTATAGCAACACCTGCTTACCTTTAGAGCATGGCCAAGATTGAAATATAAACAGACATCTTGAGTTTTTGGCATTTGACTGAAGAAGCAAAAACGTGTTTGCGATAAGTATTTTTATTGCATGTCATGTCTGTTACCTTAATTAGTTGTACAAAATATGCTTATTTATTTGTTAATTCAATTGATTAATTTAGATGAATAGATTTTTAGTCTAAATTAATGTCTCTTTTCATGCTCTTGTGGAATTATTTAGACTCATGAATTTTTGTTCGTTGAAATGTCATGTCTGTTACCATAATAAGTAACAGACATGACAAACAAAGATTTTCAAAATCATATGAAGTACTTTTACATGAAAAAGACTATATCGACAAAAGGACTCTATTTAATGCATCACTTTGCATTATTTGTGCTAAACATAAGTGTACAAATTTCAAACAAAATGTCCTGTAACAGACACGACAAATTTCATCGAGTCTGATAATGGAAAAATGCAAAAAATAAACAATAAATAAAAGATAAAATGAATGAATAATACACAATGTTCAGAAACAAGGTATGTTTTATACTATGGAAAAAGAGTCCAAGGGACACATTCGGACCGTGTGTTGCAAACATGTGCAGTATTTTATATAAGTTTTTTTTTTTTTTTTCAAACACACATTGCAGCTATCTGACTTCTAGCAGAGTCTGTTTTAACTGTTGAATTCCCGATTGTTTAGTTCGGAAAAATTTAGAATGTCCCTTTACAAGTTATAATATGAACTATTACAAACAATGAACTAACTCACAGGAGTTATGTAACACTCGGGACAAAGATGCTAAACATGCGGAATTTTGCAGTATTTCCCTAAACAGATAACCTTGGCCGATTTTTTCAGGTAATTTTTGTGCTTATGAATTTCTTCTTTAAAGTGGCATGAAATACACAGCTTTACTGTTAGTATGAGTTCATAGTGCATTCTGTGAAGAGTGAAGGAGCATTATTAATTTTTTCGAGTGTTTAACACACATTATTGCTTTGTTTTTAAAGCTTTTCTTAAGTCTTGTGACAAAGATCGCTTTACAAAAAGAACACCCTTGAAATACGTTGGTGTAAACTTGCATGTAACATTGCGGGGGAGGGGGGTAATGCTCCCTCTGTGGTGCCGTTGGATAACTTAAATGTGTTCGCCTTAGTAAGTTAAGCCTAAGCTTAAATATTTTCTGCTTGACAATTTTGTCATTAAAATCAAAACTCTATACTGATTAACCCTTTAACGCGCAGTGTTCCCGCTCTGGGAACACCCAACTGTGACGTTTTGACTGCTGCCAGCCACAAAGAATAGACTTGATTTCTATAAAAATAGTTGCGGGTGACATAGCTCCACGAGAATCTTTTACTTTTTAGCACGTCCTTTCCCGTAAAGAAATTGTCACGATTATTTTTAACAGCACTGACATCTGCTGAAAAATGGAAGAATGCGAGAACAGCTGGATACATTGCCCAGTGCTGAAAAAAGGGCAGCCGTTGCCATCGCTCGACTTAACTACCAGCAAGATGGCGGACGATCGAAACGTTCATCGCGTGCCACAGATCTAGAGACCCTTTTTTGACGCAGTTGGCTGTGCGTCACAGCCAGCTGTCGTCAGAAAAGGGTCTCTAGATCTGTAGCACGCGACGAACGTTTCGATCGTCCGCCATCTTGCTGGTAGTTAAGTCGAGCGATGGCAACGGCTGCCCTTTTTTCAGCATTGAGAAAGGGTTGCGCCTCAAAGGGTTAATAAGAGACTGCTAAGATGGCATAACTCCATATCCACCTTATCCACTTTACGACAACGTAAAAAAGTGTCATATTCCCTGGTGACTCACAAAACGAATCTTGCAGGCTCTCACTGTATCTAAAACGAGAATTTCGCAAAGACAAGGCAACGTAAAAGCCGCACATACAGTAAGGTGCACGCACAGGAAAACCACGGATTCCTCATCCCCCCATAATTCTTTTTCGTCATCCGCTTGTGTATACGAAGGGAAAAAAAACCATAACGATCAACCAGCGGCCAGTAAATCTCCGCTGTCCCCATTGTGATCAAAGGGTTGAACTGATTCGAATTATGCAGATGTGCGCGCTAAAACATTGAACTCTTTGTCAAGTGTCACGCTCGGGCTTTCTCAGCGGCGCGTGTGCCTCTCAACTCAACTCTTTGGTTCCTCCAAAAGGATCGACAACAGACGCATAAATCAAAAACCGCCGTTGCCCAAGCCGCCCTTCTTGCGCAAAAAAAGGTGACTTCTTATTTATGTCCTGTACTTTTTTTAACGATAATATTTGCTGGAGGTGTACTGCCCGTGTTTTTAGCGGCCGTTTACACTTCAGTATTCGTTTTTACGATTCCTTTGTGATGTTACGGTAAACGGAGTCATTCACGTTATACACACGTACGTCACGTTGGGACTTGGGAGACTTGCACAAAAGACGACCGTGAATGATGGTGGTGCTTGAGAATGATAATTTACAGTACGAAAATGATTTGTCTGTGGAATAACCCTTTGAGGCGCAAGATGGCGGACGATCGCAGCTGGCTGTGCTCGCGCACAGCCAGCTGCGTCAAAAAAGGGTCTCTAGATCTGTGGCACGCGACGAACGTTTCGATCGTCCGCCATCTTGCTGGTAGTTAAGTCGAGCGATGGCAACGGCTGCCCTTTTTTTCAGCATTGGGCAATCTGTCCAGCTGTTCCAGCATTCTTCCATTTTTCAGCAGATGTCAGTGCTGTTGAAAAATAATCGTGACCATTTTTTTACGGGAAAGGACCTGCAAAAAAGTAAAGGATTCTCGTGCAGCTATGTCACCCGCAACTATTTTTATAGAAATCAAATCTATTCTTCGTGACTGGCAACAGTCAAAACGTCCGCGTTTGGTGTTCCCAGTGCGGAAACACTGCGCGTTAAAGGGTTAAAGAAACGGAAAAAATATTCAGCTGACCATAAGTGCAAAGACCAGCAGTTGGGTACCGAAGAATAACGCTAACGCAAAGTGCAATTTTCTATATAGAGCCCTGCGCGGCATCTTTTAGATTCATCTGACCATTGATGCTTGTGCATTTAGATGGACGAATATCCATGGGCAACCATACGTATGGGAAGGAGGGGGACATGCCCCCTAGCTCAAAAACTTAATTGTGATTTAAATCTTATTTAGTATGTAAGTAAGCTTACCACTAGCTCGAAAACGATGTAAAGACAGTCAGCTGAATCCTAAAGATGGAGGCGCTGTTGTCATAAATAAGTTTGTAAAAGTCTGGCTGATAGTCTTTCCAACATAGCCATTTCAGCTGACTTTATTTTCCAGTGTTTTTCATATTATAAGGTGGTGTCACATCATGCAAAAAGTTTAGTCTTGTTGTTGATTGTTTGAAATTTATTTTTCCTCGCGGCTTGGCATACTTTTACAATATACTTGCCATATTTGGAATGGTTGTCGATCAATTTTCTAATGAGCAACAAACAAGCTTGTTAATTTTATTTCTCTTTCTTTCGGCAGCAATATAGAAAGAACAACAATAGCTAAATGGAAAATCATCTTTTCAAGATCTAATTTCAAGCTGCAAAATGCTTTCGATGTATTTGAGTATTTTCACTAAATTAAATGCAGGTATATTGCAGTGAAGCAAAAACTGGAAATCAGTGAACGGAATTTTACGTATCAGCCGCTCACGGGGCTAAAAATGCTGTGTCTGTATTTGGGCAGTTTATGAGGCTTAAAGCTCTTTCAGTGTAAGAACCATCACCTTCAGCTATGAATGAGGAAAATGGGAATACACTAATGCCCCTAAAATAAGATCTCTAATTAAAAAAATAGGAAGAAAGAAATTTAACAGCAGATGATCCACAATACCATATAAAATCCTAAAATCTCGTATAAAAAATTTCAGTTTGGCAAAAATTCAAAAATATACGACAACATATTGAGAACAAACAACATGGTAATAATAACAGCAATAACAAGAATTATTATGATTGTTGTTATTATCATCATCATCATCATCATCATCAGTAACTTAATATACAGAGTGTCCCATGCATTTATTGGTACAATATTTAAGGGGAGGTTAGATACATAACTATGAAAACGAATAACATAGCAATGCGGGGTCGGACACATCATCTTCAAGTAACTATAAATAATCACTTTGGAACAAGTGCTGAAATAATAGTGAACTTTCCGACCATTGTTCATAAAAAAGTAATGCACCTTTCACAGAAAACACGTGAGTAAAATTAATAGTTTAAAAATTCTATTCCACTTCATAGATGAAATTTTCAGTGACGAGCCCATTGTTAATGAAACTTGGTTGAGAAATTAGACGAGCACTTCAACACTCCTCAAAGTGATTATTAACAGGTAAGTGAAATCGGCTTTTTGACGCTACATCGCTAAGCGATTCTGATTTCTTAGTATGTGCCGTATCCCTTTAAATTTTGTACCAATATTTATGTAACTATAATTACTCTTTTGTTGCGATTCATTAATAGTTTCGTAAGTGTATCATTTCTCTTTGCGTTTGGACTTCAAATTCACACTCGTCTGCTTAAATTTATTTATCAGCCATTTTCGTAGCTAATTTTACTGTTATATGTCATTGACATCTTTTATTCAAAACATCAAGAAAAGTATGAGGCAATGCATTACATCAAGCTAATTAAATGCGAAGCCTTTCGCGTAGGTCGTTTTCAAATATGTATTTTGTCTTTAAACGAGCAACAATGTAACAGATTTTAATAAATTACTATCAGAAATTATAACAAAGTTTCAATTTTAATAATTACACTAATTGAAAAGTTTTACCTGTTTAATTATATTTAAAATATGTATCAGGATTCAATCATCAACATATATAAAAGTTCTTCAGCAATGTTGTAATAAACGATAAAATATAATGAATACTTATAAGATACATTGAAGCATTTTTAATATTTTCCCATAGACATTACTCTGAGAAATTTTTACGAAAGCTTCTTTACATAATAGTTAAGGGTTTCTTGTGAAATAAAAAGGCTAACGAATTTTTTGCGCAAATTAATTATAATAAATGTTTAAACATTCTTATTAAATATGTCATAAAATATGCACGGATATAATATCTGTTTTCATTTTATTATATTTTAGGGAGTCATATTGTTTGAAGCTTTCTGTAGTAATGGTACTAGAGAGCTCGGATTCATATTTAGAGGCTGGAACTCAGACTTGCAAATCAAGTGAAGAAAATGTTCTTCAAACTCATTACCTATGTCGAAATCAAATCTTTATAACTAATAAATAACCCCGTTTACTAAATAAATGCTAGATTTCTTATCTTTAATCAAGGTCAATTCAATTACTTTAATTTGTAGCATATGTGCTTACAATGCTACAATGCTTACTTTACTTGTATATAAAAACTATTTATGACATTTTTGTCAGGAAAAAGAAAAGCTTAAGAAATATTAAAATGAATTACTGTATTTCCTACATTTGATTATATTGATTACAATGAGTCTATCATATTGTGATTGATATATAATTAATTGATAAATTATATACATTATATGTCTACAAAAATTCACAAACATTAAACACAATTTGTAGCAAAATTAAAGTTCGTTTTTGACTTTTGCCCACCCATTATTAGAAAAAAGTTCTTTTATTATTATTTATTTTGTTGCTGGTACACTCGAGGGTGAATTGCCAATTGTAAAGTTTGAATCGCTGAAGTTGCAAAATACTTCGTCAATTATTTTTGCATCAATTCGAAGAAATAACCGAAAGTTCTTATGAATCCTATTCTTTCCCGTTACCTTTTTATACTGTATTAAGCAGTACAAATTTCGAATTTTCAGATTAAAAAATGTATATAGAGAATGAAAAATAAATTTAGAGCTGAAAAGTCTGCGAAATTTAACAGTATTTGAATAAAGAATGGCTATTGTAGTCAAACCAGAAAGCTTCAAATGTATTTTAATTTTTAAAACTTATTTTGTCTAGATTCAACCTTATTACTCTCAGAACCTTTTTAACTCCCAGTCTTTATTGCACTTAGAATCATAACATTAATGATATTTTTAGATCAAAATTAAATCAAAATTGTTTATTTGTATTTATTTATTTATTCTGTTACCTATTCTTTTAGCTCTATATTCCAAATAAAAATATGGGTATGTTTTATAAATTTCAGATTTCCTGAAAAGAAAAATAATTAGACTGAGAAAGAAAAATTTGAAAAACTAGAAAAATTTGAAAAATTAATACAGAACTGAAAATTTTAAAAGAAAAAATTTCGTGGCAAATTATATTTTATTTTTTCAAATGATATTTAATTATTTCTCATTAACTTATAAAACAATTCTTTATTGAGATCATATTAAGTTTACTCTCTTCATACACTTCTCATGCGTATGGTACATTGACCTAAGCCAACGTGTATTGCAAAACGCAACTTGCATTGAGCGTTAACTTTGTGACGCTCGCTATACGAACCCAAACATGCAGTTTCAAAACTCTCAAATTCCAATAAAACAAGAAGTTAAATTAACTGTGGCATTAAATAGTAAACTTTAACATCATTTATTTCATAATATTTCATCAAAACCAGCAAACATAATGTCATTAAGTATCTTTTTTTGTTTTATTGGCACGTTTGTAAATTTAAGATATAATCACTCTCGTTTCTCAATTAAATCTCGAATCAGTTTAGCAATTAATCAAGCTATCAAACAAACGCAGTCACCGTTAGTTGCCTTTGAATTTCAAAATGCTCTGTTGCCAGTTTCGGACTGTAAATATCGAGCGAAGCTAATGGACTATGAAGAAGTGAAAGTTGTCTGACGTAATTATGTTACGTTCCGAGTGTTTAAGCGTTACATCAGTTGCCCGCTTAGTAAGTGAAGCGAAACGAGTTCCTTTTGACCCTTGCCCAAAAATTTTTTCTGATCTCTTTTCTTTTATCGTTTCCGTTTTTTAAAGCTTCTTTGACATTGCTACTAGTTTTAAATACGATAATTGATTTTTTGGCTTGGGATGCTTAGTTATCGAAACTGGGGCATATTTTGACATAAATATGAGATAATAATAATGTTGAGTAATATCGTACTTTTGTTTTAAAATCATGTGATATTTTTATTCAGAATTAAGAAAAAGAAAAATACATATTCCCTGTGGAATCTCAATGTATTAAATATTTTATTATCTAAACGCTTCAGTATTTTCTTTAAATCACAAGGTAGTATATTTTTTTTTAATTGCAAAAAAATGTCTGCATTTTCCAGAAGAGTTTGAACTTTGTTTTAAGATCTCATAATCTAATTATTTCCCATTTTTAACCTTCGTAGTGTTTTATTTAAAATTACGAAAAAAAAAATACCTACATTTTCCAGAGGAGTCTGAACTTTGTATTAAGTATCTTATAATATAATTATTTCTATTTTTTAAACCATGTAGTATTTCATTTAAAATTAAGGGAAAAAAAATATCTACATTTTCCAGAGGAGTCTGAACTACGCATTAAACATCTTATAATCCAGAAATTTTATCATTCCTCCAAACCATGTCATATTTTTATATAAAATTAAGAAAAAAAATCTATAATTTCCAGTGAAATTTGAACTATGTATTAAATATCTTATAATTTAAAAACTCAGTACTTTTTTATCCGAAATTATTTTTAGATTTTTAAGGCGTAATAAAGTGCTATATATTAGAAGTGTATCATAATCCATACGTCGGCCCTACTTTTAATTCTTCTTTCATCATATTGGAAAATGTATTATAATTCATTCGTTATCAGAGATTTTGAACGTGATCCTTAATTCAATGGTTTTCAAAACACACTACTTGTATGTCAAAATGGTCGGTTTTGAGAAGTGCCCAATTTGAGAAGTGTCCTAAGATGTTTTCAATATTTTCACGGATTGAAGGTCTTTTTAAATTCCACCATTCGCATAGTAAAACTAGTCGGTTGAGAAACGTTCGTTATTAGAGGTTTTCAGTATGTGCGAGTGTATCATACTTCATACTGTGGTTCGATATAACTTGGATTTTTTCTACATTTTGACGAGTTATTCGGGCAAAATATGTCCCCAAATTTTGAGGATTAATAACATACTAGAATTTAAAAGTATATATATTAGGGTGGATCGAAAAAAAAAATTTTTTATTTTATTGACGGCTGACATGGCAAAAGTTGCCAAATGATCAGGTGAGAATTTTTCAAAAAAAAATTTTTTTTTTAAACATCCCCTTCAGGTGCCCCACTCACCCCAAAAAATCAATTTTTTGAAAAAAATACATATATATGTAATGGTTTGGATGTCATAACTTTTCGAATGGCCAAAAAATTCTTTTTCCACAACAAATATTTCTGAGCATTTCCTTTGGGTGCTCCAAACCTAAAAATTTGAATAGAAAACAAAAAATAGGCTGTTTCCCTAGCCAGCCTCAACACGAAATAAGAATTAGCTTCCGTCCGTGCTTCTGATATGACGTCACTATATTTTCCCCGCCAAAAGAATGAGACGTCTCGCTGATACGCAGACGATTCCATGTAGCATATGTTAAAAGACAGCTTTTGTTGAGACTGATTATGAATGTTTGAGATTAAAAATTACTCTGAGTATTTCATCAACCACATTCTGGCAAGTACTCTACACTACATTGCTTGTTTATAATCTGAAGTAAGTTATTTCATAATTTTCTCCAGTATATACTGTGATACATTGTTTTTCTTTCATTTTACTTCTAGTGTTCTTCTGTTAGCTATGTTTCTTTTTTTTTTTACTTCCTTACATTTATTTCAACTATTTATTTCACTTTTTTGTTAGAGATATAAAGACAGAATGAGTTCAGGCAAAATTCCCACAAGGAAATCTTCTATTTGCCCTTTGTTTGGCAACCCCACCGAGATGTCTCCAATAAAACTTCCTACAAATGCAGATATAATTCGGAAGTTTTTGCTTGTCAGAAACCAGACAAAAAGCCTTATGAAAAACAAAGACCCACCTGCTCCTTTGATATAAAAAAAAGTCGCGGAGTCGTTGGAAATTATATGGAACATATCTTCTATTCCAATAATTTCAAACAAAGGAATCGTTGAAAAGATAACAAAGCTCAACAACGAATACAGGAAGATTTTGAAACCATACTATGGTAGAAAAGAATCAGAGGGCTACACAAAGAAACTGGACGATCTGAAGTGCAAGTGGGAGCGAACCCTCTTTGACATTGCTTGCTGCAAATGCGACGATTTTGCATCATGTTGCTGTTCAAAAGAAAGAAAGGTTCCTGTAGATGAAAGAACATTTTTGAACGATCAGCGAAGTACTAGAACTATGATAATAGGGCCAGTTGACAAAAAAGCTACAAAACAGCTTCAAAAAAGACAAGAAAGAAAAATAAAACGAGCTAAAAACTCGAAAACTGATTCTTATCCTTCTAGCTTCAAAGAAATTAGTGATTGTAAAGAGTTTGAAAGCAGTTATTCTTCGAAAAACGAAGAGAAAGAGGATACAAATAAAGAAGAAGAAAAAAAAGTCAGCAGAAAATCAAATTCATTTAGACCCTCCTACAGCTTGCAACACAACTTCGATCTACAACCCTCTTGCTATTCTGCTTCTGGTGATTGTTCAAATGTTCAAAAAATAAAACTTTCCACTTTTTCCAGAGAATGTGATCGTCGTGGAATCTCAGACAGAGCAGCCGCATCTCTTTCTTCCGCTCTCCTGCAGGATCTTGGCCTAGTCAGCGAAACGGATACTACTAAAGTTATTGA
Organism: Cheiracanthium punctorium; assembly: GCA_038373885.1. Taxonomy (NCBI): domain Eukaryota; kingdom Metazoa; phylum Arthropoda; class Arachnida; order Araneae; family Cheiracanthiidae; genus Cheiracanthium; species Cheiracanthium punctorium. The sequence goes on along the minus strand of JAWZYV010016746.1, from coordinate 308,775 downwards.
TCGAAATAAAGTTCGCAGAGAGCGTGAAAGACACAGAAAAGAATTACAACAAGGTAATTTATCTTCGGAAGTGCAAGGCCTCTATTTCGATGGGTGAAAAGATAAAATTAGAACACAAGTTAAAAAGGGAATTAAGTATTACGGCTGTATTACCAAAAAGAACACATTTCTTTAATACAAGAACCAAGCTCCATTTACCTTGGGCATCTAACTGTTTCGTCTGGATCTGCAATTAACGTTAAGAATGGAATATTAACCATCTTCAACGACAAAGATATATCAACCGATTCCCTTATAGCAATCGGATGCGATGGAACAATCGTCAATACTGGTACAAAGGCAGGAGTTATAAGTCTTCTAGAAGCTGAACTAAATCGTCCACTTCAGTGGTTCATTTGCATGCTGCACCTAAACGAACTTCCTCTACGACATCTTCTGGTTCAGCTTGATGGCGTAACTCATGGCCCCAAAGCATTTTCTGGTGCAATTGGAAAGTTATTGCAAACTTGCCATACACGTCCTTTAACGAAATTTTGTAAGATCGAGGGAAATCAGTTTCCAGATGCCGATCGGAATATTTTGAGTACAGACCAACGATATTTGTTGGATATGTTAAAAGCGGTGTCTTCAGGAGAATGCAGTCAAGATTTAGCTGCTATTCGACCAGTGCCGGTAGTGCATTCCAGGTGGTTGACTAGCGCAAATCGAATTCTTCGTCTTTATGTGGCAACAGAAGAGCCTTCCGAGACTTTATTACATTTAGTTACATATATTATGAAGGTATATGGTCCAATGTGGTTCCACATAAAAGGAAAGCCACTATGCACTGAAGGTTCTAGACACCTGTGGAAGCTAATTATGTACTCAAGATACATGCCGGATCACCTAAGAAAAACTGTTGACGCTGTCATCCAAAGAAACGGATTTTTTGCACATTCAGAGAATTTGCTTTTAGCTATGTTATATGATGATAGAGATACCATTCGAAAATTAGCTTACCACAAGGTTATATCTATCAGAAAAGAGAATCCTAATACTTCATCTGTGAGAAATTTCCGTGTACCGGTAATAAACATACGATCAACTGATTATAGGGATTTAATTTTTTGGAGTGACAATAACGAGTGTTTAGAGCCTCCAGTATTAAAAGACATCTCCGATGAAGACTTAAAATCATTCCTGTCAAAGGATATTGCTTCAGTTAAATTTCCTCATTTATCTAACTTCCCATGCCACACACAAGAAACTGAACGCTGTGTGAAACTGGTAACAGAGGCTGCATCTCTTGTTTGTGGAGAAGAAAGAAGGGACGGATTTATAAAATCTAGGCTCGAATCAAGGAATATAATGAAGTTTTTTAACTCAAAATCAGAGTTTAGATTAAAATAGTTTTTTCTCACGCTAATTATATCATATATCTATTATATATTGGGAATTTGAGTTTTATTTTTATTAGTTATATTCTTTCAGTTTATTTCATGTTAGCACATCGACTTAATCAAATATGCAAAAAATCCAAACAGTTTCATTTTTTGGAGCATCAACAAAAATACTCCTAACGCCTCTAGTTTTCGTATAGCAGCTTTTAAGACGTGGCAGAAACGTTTATACTTTATTACCTGAGTAATCTTCCAAATTTATTTAAAAAATATTTACTTTACAATTTTTATTGCATTTTCATGAAATTGTCAATTTTCAACTATTTTTGGGGGGCTTGGGGCACAGGAAGATATGAATGGAATTAAATAGAAATATATGAATGAACTATTGTACCCAAGTCTAAGCTTTATGACCCTCCGGCTAAAACAATTTTGTATATTATTATTTTTTTTTAATTTTCGTAAAATTTCAATTTTAAACTACATTTCAGGCAGTTGGGGCACCTCAAGATATTAAAGGATTTCAATAAAAATTAATATACAAACTAAAATACTAAAGACGCAACTTTTCCACCCTACGCCAAAATTGATTTCGAAAAATTTTTTTTTTCCTATTCTTTTCGATCCACCCTAATATATATAGAGAGAAATCTAACAGCTTTGGGAGCTGGCTGGCTTGGTTGCGAATTGGATATTTTAGAGTATATAGAAAAGTGAGGTAGCCGATTACATTGATGCAACTTGAGAAAAATGTTGCTAGTTGATTTGAAAATAAGTTACACGTTTGAGAGTATATTATATACGCTATATTATACAATTCGCTCACTATTTATAAAAATGAAAGTTTACTGAAGAAATTATTTAACGACAAATGCATATCGAAAAATTTTTAAATGCCTAATTTTAATAATTAACTTCTTCAAAAAGATTTACTTTTATTTATTTATGTGTTTGTTTGTTTTGTGATATGGCAAGCTTACACGAGGGGCGTCTTCCTAGCAGGGGCGTAGCCAGGGGGGGGGATATCGGGATATATCCTCCTCCGAATTTTTTGGATTAGTGATGAAATTCCGTCTATTTATACACATATAAGTTCATATCCCCCCCCCGAAAAATTTTCCTGGCTACGCACCTGTTTCTTAGTGTGGGTACCTTTGAGGACTTTTAAAGTGCTCTAACGGGGATTCCCGTTACATCTGGAGAAAACCACCCAAAGCTCCAAACGGTTAGATCGATAGCCGCTTATTTATTTGATATTAATATTTTTTGGTTTTATAAAAAAAATATTCTTTCAGTCCTGTATAGCTAAATATTGTTTTCATGATTTATTGAAAATATTTTCAAAGCCTTCCTCCTCCCTTCCCCAAATATTCCTAAAATTATGAACACAGGGGATTTTCAGTAATATTTAACATTGATGCAGGAGTTTTCTTCCATGGAATAACTCAAAGATAACTACATCTCCTCTAGGAAACTATAGTATTCTGTATTCGATCCTGGTGATAATATAAGCTTATACTGTTTGTATAAATTCGATTTTCAGTTTTTTTTTTTTTTTTTTTTACAAGTAAATATACGCGAGTAATATAAATCAAATAATGACACAAATATCTGTACGCCTTTTTTTCCAAGGAAAAAGTATTCTTTTAAGTATTAAATTTAAAGAATACCTGGAAACATTGTTTTTATTTTAAATAATTTAGAAAAATATTACAAAACGGATTAATAACTTACGAGAACATTGAAATATCTTATGAGATGAATGCGAAGATTTATTTTTCACATGCTCGAACGGAAATGTAGTTAAAAAAATAAATAAATAAAACAAAATACATGTCCAAATGAGATTTTTGCATGTCACCGGGCATTTTCAGGCACAAATAGATTTTTCGAACTCCCCCCCTCTCCTCCCACAGACTTTCATAATCCTAAGAAATACTCAGTTTTTTCTTGAATTATCCTAATTTTAGGCCCACAGACCACGTGGCAGATAATAACCCTAACAAACAACCCTACTATTTATTTTCTTAAAAAAGCATAATTATCATAATAAGTTCACAAAATAAATAAATAAAAAAAAAATTCAGAATCCCCCATTTTGAAATTCAGTTGTATGCAAACTTGTGGTCAACATTGCATGTACATACGTTATTTCTTTCAAGAATGATCTACTTAATTACACTTGACACGTTAACTCTACTCCACTTTCTGTCGAAAACCTTGACCCGCGATATTCTTTATTATTGCAAAGACTTTATTTTTAAAGGTAAAAAACTCTCACTTCTTGGTAGCGTCGAGCTTTACTCTACATGCTCATGACACGCTCTGCTGGGAAAACAGATTAGACAAAAAATTCATCATGCGACACCAGTTCAACTCTTTGAGGAAGCATTAAGTATATACGGATAAGTTTTTACAAAATACATACAGAATAATACACGCTGGCTTGCTACAAATTGTTCCTTCCATCTATGTGAGGAAATCCAGGCATCGACATGTCTCATTATTCCAAATTCACGTTAATTATATACCTCGCTAGAGGCTTGACCGTAAAATTACGGGAAAGAAGGCTTATCAGAGACTTAATCTTTTGGTCGAACGCCTTTTTCCACTTAAGGAGCATGCCCAAAAGCGGACTGCGCGGGAAAACATGTCAACAGGGCAAGTTCAATGTCGCGATTGCCAGCCACGCTTACTCTCGAAGAAAAACAGATTTTGGTGCCACTGTTGACGAGTTAAGGGATATGCCGCTAAATTTAGCGACTTTCCATTGCATTTGAAGCAAATGCAATGCTTTACATAATTTAATGATTTGATTCGCTGCACTTTCCATCAATCTGCAGTTGTTATAAAAGTAACTAAAAATAGCTGTTATCCTTTGTTTAAGTCAAGTTTTTATTAAAAGGTAGACAAAAGGTGTAATGTAATGTTTGAGAGAAGAGATTCGGGTTCAAACAACAACATTTTGCAACATATAAATATATCCTAGCTCACCAAATACCAGCTGATTTAAAGAGATTACATTAAATATTACATTTTTTATTTTAAAATGATTTAAAATTTATAAAACTTTGGGGTGCTTAGTTATAAGGTACTTGTGTAATTACCGGTAAATTAGTCACTACTCATGCATGAGATCAAAAATAAAATGTTAGCTACTCAAGCTTTTTTTAATGTCAGCTAGAAAATTTTAACTTAACAACAGAGGAAATTAAGTAACAAAATAAAATAATAGTAAAAAAGAAAATAAGAAGAAAAAAGAAGAAAATTCTACAAACACGTCATGTTACTATACTAATTTTCTAGATCTTTATCCGATATTGTTTATGCAAAATGTGTTGGATCATTGTGCAGATTTTATTCTAGAATCTAAATTGCACACTTTTAAAGAATTATATCTCCTTTTTACTTTAGTTTTATAGCCGCTTTTTAGTTCAGAAACTTTCTCTGGATTATGAGAGCCAGTCCTCAGGCACGTAGTCAGAAAAAAATTTCAGGGTGGTCCCAAAAGTTGGAAAATTTTGAATTTTTCACAAAATGCTTGGTTATTGATATATAATTATATAGTAAAAATCAAAATCTCGGGAGGGGGGCGGGGCTCAGGTCCCCGTAGCCCACTCCCTTGCAACTTCCCTGTCAGATCGCTTTTACAAAAAGCCATACGACATCCATACCAATGCAAATAACATGGAAAGTGGGCTAAGCATTCACAAAAAAAAAAAAAAAAAATTCAAATAACTTTGTACACTTTTTCCCGAAATTGTAATGTTTTGTACCTTAAATTAGTGTTTTGAAAATATTTAGAACATGCTAATTTCAATTCATCTGTAAAGTAAAAAGATTTGGTCGCCGCTGATCCTTTGAAATTCGGTTTCTGATTTAATATCTGGATGATTTTTCTAAGAGAAAAAACTATTACTCGCAGCATAGCTGACAACTTTTATGCTTTTTTCGGAAGGTTATTTACCACGATTTTCAAACAGTATTATTTTTGAATAACAGTTTGAATTTGTTGCAGCCAGAGGTAGAAAAGTTATAAGGCAAATATTGCCGAGTCTATTTGTTGAACTTAAAAGACACGATTATTTTGCCTCTAAGTTAATTAGAACTCCAAACATCCTTTAAGTTCCTTCTACCCATACCCCGTACTCAATGTCTCTTCTAAAAATTTCCGTTTCAAACTTATGTTAATTACTCTTCATGAGAAAATTTACCGGAAAAATATGACAGTTAATTATAAGTACTTATCCAGACTAATCTTTAGTCGAAAGCTTTCAACTTTCAAGCGTACCCAAACTGAATTGCATGTCAACATGCCAACGTAGCAAGTTCAATGTCGGCCGCGAGAGTTGCACTATCTCCTAAAAAGGATTTAGATTTTGGGGACTGAGTTAGGAGTATCAGCGTTTGCTTGGAGGAATTTTTTTAAAAACCTGGAATACTTTCATATTTTAAATACGAACTAGAGGTCTATCAGAACTGCTACAATTCCGGGCATATAATCAACCACTTTTTGCAAACAGTAATGTTTGTCTTAGTAAGCAGCCAAATTTCTAAATTCAATTACTGACTTGGCTTGTTTTGTAAAAAAAAAAATACCAAAAAGTGGAATTGTTTCAGCTATGGTCTATCCATTAAAAGTGCAGCATAATTCATGTGTCAGTCCTGTATATGCGTTCCTTGCTTTTTATGTTGGATAGTGCATCATAATCCATGCATGGACACTACTTGCCTCTCTAAAAAAAACGTAAAATCGCCAAGAAGAATAAAAAGGAAGAAACTTACAAAATACAGGAAAAGCATAAAATTTAAAAACCCCGAACAGGTTTTTTTTTCGTACGGAAATATTCGAATGATAGTTGAATAAATCCGGGGGAAATGTCAATTTAAATGCAGCTAATACTGGGATTTCTTTCTTTCTTTATCTATTTCGTTACCACCGCCCTACTTGCCCCTAGTAAGTTACGCTTATGGACGCTACATAAACAATTTTCAATCGAGAATAGTAAAATATTTCTTCATAACACAGACACCTTTAGAAAAATTTTGTGCATGTTAATGGTTTTTCAACTTTGTCTGAAAGTATTCAAAGAGAAGGAAATTTACTGATTTTAATATCTGCCTCTAATTTTTCTCTCTTATTTTAAAGTTTATTATCCACACAGAAAAAAATGTTTTGTTAAATTCAACAAAATTTCGTTGATTCAGCAAAATTATGTTGGCGCTATTTCAACCAAAATTTTGTTAGTTTTTAGCAAAGTACTTGTTAAATTAACAAAATGTTTCGTTGAAATAACTGTTGTTGATTCAACAAAAATATTTTTTTGAAATAGAGCCAACAAAAATTTTGTTGAATCAACAAAAATATTTTTTTGAAATAGAGACAACAACAAAACCTTTTTTTCAGTGCACTTCAAGAGGTGGCATCGACATTTTTTCAGTATTACCTAAATCCATTCCTACAATATTGATAAACTGCAGACTAAATAGAAACCTTAACAAAAAGTTCAAGCAAGAGTTACAAAAAAGCACAATGAACTTTGATAAAGATGAGTAATCCACCAATGAAGGAAAACCAAAATAGTTGCGTAAGAATTCACTCACACATACAAAAAAAAGGGGTAAATAAGCTTAGAATTCGAAGAAAATGTATTACGCATCGCACACACACACATACATACGGGTGCACGCGAACGGAAATCCTTAATTAATTACCATATACTCTTATTTAGAATAGAAAATGGTGCCATTAAAAAGAACAAAAAAAATGTATCGAATATCAGATTAATAATAACCGTGACAATAAAAACGCGTATAATCACGCTCTGCGCGTGTGTAGATTCAATTCCATTCATAAGTGGCGCCAAAACGCAACAAAACATCCCCGCAGAAAGGAAGCTATGACTGTGGTGAATGAAGTGAAGGCACAAGCCACCAGAAAAAGTAAAAAGAAATGTCAATAAAATCCCGACATTTTAACCCTTTCGCCGTCTCTGGCAGACTCCGACGTATTTACATGTGCAGTAATGGGCAAAAAATAGAATAATAAAGAATAACCTGGCTCATAATTCATCTTGACCTTGATTTCTTTTCCTTTGTCAATCCCAGTAGGAACGAACTCATATTAAAAAACGAGAGGTACCCAAAGGGTTGCGTTTTTTTTATGCGAAAATTATGCTGATTAATGAGTTATGGCCGTCTTTTGTCTGGCGTAACTGTCCCGGATGATAGGACCAAGATGGCGGCTCATTGTTTTAATTGAAATAAAATACGCAATGGTATTTTTGGAGGAAATATAAATATGGTTGACATAAAATGTTTTTTTTTTTCCATTTCTTACCCTGACCTCGACCGCAGACAAAAAATAATAAAAAGCTCATTGCGAAAGATGCTTTAAAATAGATTAGAGTACGATGAGTAATATTTCAACTATATGGTGCTCAAATATTTGTCCAAGGATTTTTCAAAATAAATGATACAAGTATTTATTATTAAAGTATTCCAATAAAATACAACAAAACTGATAAATACATTATTAAAATACTAGACGCAAAAATTTTAATAATATACTACTTTTTAATATTTAATAAATATGAAGGTATCACCAAGTTAAATATTGTCTGACAGTTCTGGAAAAATTTTTCATTAAATATTTGACATTCCAATAGAGGGAATTTTTATATACACGTGTTGCAAAAACTTCCAGTGCATTCAATAGTGTCAATCCTAAATAGAACAATCCATCAAGTAATTTGACACCTTTCAGAATTAAAACTAAAGATAAATGATTGACTATATGCGTATAATTTGACTTATATTAGTCAACTTGTTGCATTTGGAACATTTATTTTCGTACTTGTATGCCTGGTTTGAGGAATCCACTTATAAATTCTCGTCGAGTAAGTTTAATTATAAACACCCTGTATATTTTCGGGTTGATTCCATAAAAGGCCTTATTGTTACCACCGTATTATTTCTAAACTTATTCCTTTTTGAGTGTGAAAAGAGAATTTGTGTTCATGTATCCCCGAAATTTGTGTTAAAATATTTTATACTTTTATACATTTTAATAATATATATATATATTAACTTTTTAATTTTTTTTAACAACCAATCTTAAGACTTTTTCTTATTTTCACTGGCAGAAGAACGAGTTATCCAAGTAATATCTCTGATGTATCTGGTTTAAATGTCTGTTTTGTACATAAATGCCCCTTGGACTTTCAGGAAAACCATTCAATTAGAAATAAATCATACTTCTTACGTATATCCACACTCACTACTCTACTAATGTAACTATGTTCTTTTTAATGCGTCTTCTCCATTAGCTGTTTCACCAACCGTGACTGTGGCAATTCGGTCCAAAATGTCAAAGCCGCGAAAAATAAATAAATAAATAAATGAAAAAAAATCGCAAGCCCTCTTAATTTTCCAGACATTTTCATGCTAATAGGTACTTACTGTTGAACTCAGTCAGCATTTTGTTCGCTGGAAGCGGAATTTTTTGCATCGTACCCATCCAATGTATCACCGGGTATGTTCACTGCCTCCTAGATATAGAAAGCTCAACCGCTGCTACGCGGAGCCCCCGGGAAGGGAGGGGGAGAGTAGACAATTACAAGGCGAGCCTGGGTACTGAACGCGTGGAGATGTTGTGACGTCACAAGAGAGGATGGACTTTTCTCCGTTAAAAGCATTAGAATCATACGGAAAAGTAGAAGAAACTAAGATGTTTTGTGCCTTTTTTGGATACTAATGGTAAGTCAGCAATCTCTATTCTTAATACGACATACTTGATAATAGTTATTAAGCTATAGAGTACATAAAAATATAAAATTGCCGTATTTTGCGTTAGTTTTATTGATTTCTGTTCTTTTGTTCTAGCAATCTCTATGCTTCCGTTTGCTGCGTCCCAGGCTGTAAGTAAAGCTAATTACAAAAGAGGAGAAAATGTAAATGTTTTCACTTTTCCCAAAAAACGAAGAAAAGAGGGCCGAATGGACTAAAAATATACCAAGAAAAAATTGGTCCCCAGGAAAAAATATGTATGTTTGTATTGAGCATTTCCGAGATGAAGATCTTTTAAAAGACGATGCTATTTTAAAATTAGATGGGACACTTGTAACTGTAAAAAGAAAGCATTATAAATTAGAACCGAATGCTATCCCGTGCATTTTTTCGAGCTTACCAGCCTATATATCCGATATTACCAAAAAACAAGAAATGACTGATCCTACTAAAAGAAGAGAAAACGTTTAGGAAAGAGATATTGAGGAAACCGAAAAAAATAATGCAAAGGAAAATATAAATTCTTTTCAAATTAAGAAATGTATCAAGAGTTTCATGGCAATTCTATGTTAAGAAAATTTCACCATTAATTATAAATTAAACGCAGATCCCCTTCCACTGCACATACCAAGTAGCTTAAGGTTCAATGCGGATTTCATGGTTGATTTATTTATTTAAAAAAGAGAGAGAGAGAGAGAAATCTATTTGCTGGATACTTAGAAAAACAAAAATATAGAAGGTATTTATTAAAGAAATATTTCCAACTAAACGGTTTACCGGAATTTGTTGAAAGTTCTGAAATTAAGTATGAACACAGATTTGGAAATTTGGATCAAAAAGAAAATGTATTACTGCAATGCTAACAACAATAACAAAAAAGTATATGTACTACTGCAATATATTTTACATGAAAACCCCTGAGAGCATTTAGGCAGTTTTACATATTCAAGAGTTATACTCACTAATTTTTAAAAATATTTAATTATGTATATTTCAAATGTCTCAATGTGATATTTGAAAGTCTTATCTAGAAAAAACTAAAGCAAACACTTGTAGGGCTTTCATGAAAAACTTTATAGTATTTGTAAGGTTTGGGTAATAAAAGCTTTTACTTTTCATTTTCTTGTTTTTGTGCTTTAATTGCTTCTAATAAAATTTGACATTAGGAGTCTGTATAACATAATTATATATAGAATGTATTGTACAAGTTTTTAAAATATTAATTGTGGAAATTTCTGATTATATTCCTCGTGCTACTAGTGTTTATTGACATTATTGATCAGATTTCTTCCATAGAATTCAATACAAACTCTTTGAAATCCCATCCTCTCTTGTGACGTCACGAAATGGCTTGAGATGACTATTTATGAATCTGGATATTTTTAACATCAATTCTTTCAAAAAGCTTATTAAAACGAAGCAAAACTAAATAATGTATTAAAATTTTTAAGTAAAATTAATAAAAATTATTATTTTTACTTAAAAATATATTTACTTACTTAAAAATATGACTTTACGCTTATACAACGTATAAATTTAATCCATATACATATTATTTTAGATAAATGATAACATTGAGTAACCATTATATTATTTAGAATGTATTTGCTAGCCCGAAATGCAAAACATACTGCATACAATGCTGAAACTGCTTTAAATTCAGTACCAATTTATTTCATTAATTTCTGACACAAAATATTGTTGATTCACTATTATTTAAGAACAAAGTGTTGTAAAATGAAAATGCTATTTCAATGCGTCATAAAAAATTAAGCTACTCGTATTTATTGGCATTATTAATTCCATTTCTTCCATTGAACTCAATGCAAACTGTTCCAAATCCCATCCTTTCTTGTGACGTCACGAAAACCAGTACCCAGACCCCCTCTTGCTTTCTCCTCTCTTCTTCAGTCGCGGCGACCCCGTGCTACGTCACCAATCCTTTACGTCATCATTAGGCCTTTCAAAGATGACGTCATCACAGTTTAATTCTCATAAACTAAAACTATTCGAAATTTCTGGAGAATTTACTCTCTCATACCAATATTTTAATGAATTGAGATAGAAAATTAAATTTTACAATAAAGGACAGTTTTTAACTGTAACTAATTATATAATGTAATAAGGGAGTAAATCACAATGAATTGTTTTGTATCACAAACGTATTTTAATTTTTATCTTTAGCATAAGATACCTTTTAATATTGTAGCATTCACCATAAAACTGAAATAGTTTTACTTTATGAGAATGAAAGTGTGGTGACGTCATTACTTGAAGGCTAAATAATGGCGTCAAAGCTTCAGTGCTCAGGCTTTCTGTATCTAGGCGGCAGTGGTATATTTTGGACCAACGAACGACGAGTAGCTTAGGAGATGATTGTACTTGTGCAGTGTGCATGTACAATCAGTCATGATGTAGGCTGATTAAATGAAATCAATGTTATAGATGGCTTTAAATTAACCAAATGAATATAATATTTTAATAACAAATTTTTAATTTGTAACTGCCATCTAGTTGAAGAATTTGAAATATTAAATACAATATATTTTTGAAACATTTAAGATTGCCCGTATACGTAAACGACAAGCCAGTTACACTCGTGCTACGAATTTCCATATAAAGTTTTCGTAAACGAAACTGAGTGCATTCAGTTTATAAAATAGGGTGTTCGTATACAAAACAGAGTACGGTTAGTTCCAAACTAAGTAAATTGAGCACTGAGCAGGTTTATCTAGTTTGTTGAGAAGATTGACTTGCTACACGTTTTTGTTATGAAATGACGTCTGAGTTTCAAATATTTTACGTTTGCTGAAGCTGCAAATATTCCCGTCTTTATTTATTTCTTTAAGGAGGAGGAGGAAATTCATGTTCACGCACTAGAAACTGCAACGAAGGTACAGAATTTCTCAAAGGTAATTATTTTCTAGTATTTTTCATTTTAGTAAATTAAAAAATGCATATTTTTATTTTTGGGATTGAAGTTTATTTAAACCATTGTTAGAGAAATTTGAACTTCTCTTTCTAAATACTTTTGGAAAATGCAAGTTTAAGTTTAAATTTCTAAATTTTGATCAGAAAAAAATCAGATTTATAGTGAGTATGTACTAAAATCTCTCATCGACCAAAATAACAACAGGCGCGAATTGTAAACAAATACATCTCCTAAGCGACGAAACTAAATAAACTGAAGTTGTTCGCAAAGTCAAAAGAAACCGATAGCAATAAATAAATAAAATAAAAAAACGCATTCCAGTTTTCTAACGAAAACGCATGCAACGAGTTTGTCGTTTACGAATGCAGTCACAGTGTCATCTGAAATTTTGATACTTTTTCTACCCATACAAACAAACAAACAAAAAAAAGTCGATTTAGTAATGAGCGAAGGTTCATCAGAGAAGCTCAGTACCTGTTTAATGCATGGGTATTTTTCTTTCAGCAGTGAGAAATACCGCAGGGAAACGTTTAAAGCATGTCATATGCAGTGTATAACATTTTACATCTTGTACTTTTACAGGAGAGCTTCGATCGCTATTTAACCTTGAATTAACGCTTTACTTTCCCTATTGTTGAACACGCTTTCTTTCAAGCTGCCCTACGCCAGAAGGATCGAACAACATCCATCTGTGTTACCAGAATCCGTGAAATATCCGTGGCAGACGTGCCATATCCTAAGACGCATTAGGATGTACTTTTGATTTAATATAAGAACTTCTTTTTGTCGCTTATAGAATGAATAAATAAACAGAAAAACCACCTGTTTTATCCATATGTCTTGGGAGAGGATAACGTGTTGGAGAGTTAACGTGTACCGAAAATATTATTTTTAGCACGTTGTTGTTGCTGTTGCTGTTGTGTAAGGAACATTTATTTTTGGACATTATGCTTCGTTTCAAAAAGCTGCTTATAAATCCTCGTCGACGCAACGAAAGTTTATCACGAATAAAGAACATTTTTAAAACCAGGTTATGAGTAGGAATCGAACTCAGGACCGTACGGTTAGGCGTTAGGTGTGGGATAGCACAGGTCTTTAACCTCCAAACCACCGTTCCCTTTTTAACACTTTCCAACAAGATTGGAGAGAGCTTGTAATTTAGGTTAGTCCGTCTGTGCTCTTACTGCCATAAATACGGACCTATTACGGCGAAATTTATATGTCATTATACCTATGTATTGTAAAATGTATCCTGTCAAAAATGATGTCTGCAGCATTTAGAGTTCTTCTGCAGGAGCACTCAAAAGAATTCCAGTACATTAAGATCTGCGGTCAGTCATGCTTTAAAGCATATTTCAAAGATATTAGACCATTAAAAAAATGACACGTGTTATTATGGATTACAAAATAATGCTCTCCATACAAAGTTGTGCCTGTGACATTTATAGTTCTTTTACAGGAGCACTCAAAGGAATTTGAATGCACTACAGTCTACGTCAGTTTAGCGACAACAATCCATTTCAGGCACAATTCAAGATAGCAAGTATATAAATGATTATTAACTTAGCTATACTATTTAGTTTGATAGCTACATTAAAAATAGAATATGCAATTATCTATTTTAAATGAACAAAGATTAAATTTATTGAGTGTGGATCGTTAAGAGTATAATTTTTTGTCACATATATATGTGCGTGTGTTGTATATCAGTGATCGTTGTAATTTCCTCCACAACGGGGTTTACCTTCTAAGTATTGTATAGTAACAATGCAATTTAAGAAAGAAAAATCGAAATTTAGTATATTCACTTTTTTAGTTCTACAGAAATGGTAACTTACATGCGATATTCAAGAGTGACATAATTATACCCTGTTTGTTACATACTGTATGGTGATATCCGAACGTTTCGGAAAATTTACTTGAATTTACTTTACTTTCAAGTGATCAAATTGTTGTGTTTACGTTTTGCAGCGGGCTTTCTTTCTGTCCCCACAGTGAAAAATCAGCTGTTTTTGAGATTTATTTTCTTTCTCCTCTATTCTAGTAAGAACGATAAGATGAGGTCTCAAGACCTTGCCAAAAGAAATAAATAAAAAAAGAGGTTGAAAAACTCTGCCACGTGGATGAATTTAGAAGGTCCTCGAACACATGTTTTGTTTTTATCGTGCTAAGTTTTTATACAGGTTACAGGGTGTCCCAAAAACGTTGACCTCGACTTTCATTCCTTAAATATTAGGTGCACTGGATAGTAATGTCATATTTTCGTCTATATTTTGCCTAGTCAAAACTACTGAAGCTAATAATACAAAATTTGGAACGTATGTGAAATGGTAGGGAGGGGGACAATCATAGGGGAACCCTGCTATCTCTCAAACGGCCAGTGGATATTTTCAAGGGCCGCCTACCGCGATGGCCGGGCCCATATATGTCTTTTTGGGTTTCGCAAAAGGCCATCGGTAGCACATGTTTAGTTGTAGGCGCGGGTGTATTAAACGCCACCTAGACATAGAAAGCCTTACAACTCTTTCATCACCAAGCTTTAACATCGTCACTAGCCCTATGTTCAAAGTAATGTTTAATTAATAAAGTAATACTTCATTAAATTAAACTATTAAAAATTTCTGGTGAGTGCGCATTAGAAAATATCTTAACTTAATTAACATAATCTCTTAATAAACATTTTAAAATTAAAATACCTTTCTCATACAAAATTATTCATTATGATCTATTTTCTTATCATATTATCTAATTAGTCATGATTAAAAACTGCCATTTGTCGTAAAATTATTATTTTTTACCTCAAATTACTAAAATATTGCTTTCATCGGTAAATTGACCAGGAATTTTTAATAGTTTCATTTTGTGAAAATAAAACTCTTAACTAAGTGATGTAAAAGCCTCGTGACGTAAGAGTTGTAAAACTTTCTATATCTAGGAGGCGTTATTGTAATTTACCCTCGTCCATGAGAATTGCATAAGAAAAAGGTGTGGAATCCCAATGTGTTTGGAAAAAATTTTCCTGTTCGAAAGATTTCGTTTGACTTGGGAGAACCCCTCTTATATTAATGTTCCATGCTGATGAAATCGTTTTATTTGTGAAAAAAAGTTAAACTAGTTAATCTTGAGAAGCTATTTTTAACAAACTGGAATCGCAATTTTTCCTTCAAAGCTTAACGGAACATCAAAACAACGTCGTCTCGCTTACGGTTAAAAATTTTGCTTCACTCAAATGATTTACATTTTTTACTCTCGATATTCAAAGGAGATGAAAATAGCGAAAAATCGCTAAATATTGGGGATCGAGCGGATTAAAGTAGACCACAATTTGCCCTGCAGAGCTGCCAAGTCTCCGGCTTTTTTCGGGAGATTTTCCACCACAATTTTTAGACAGTTTTATTTTACATTAAATATTTGGACTTATTTTAAGTACAAATTTGTAAATAAAAATTAGTGGTAGTAAATCTCTCGAAAAAAGCCGGAGACCTGGCAGCTCTGGCCCTGTATTTTTTACGTACTTGTGCGAAATTTCAAGCCGATTGGTCGAACGGTGTGGATTTGTGGGCGATTCATACAAACGAACATGCAAACATATTTTCATTTTTACTTTCCGAACATGTACCATATAAGGAAAGTATTGTAATCATGAAAAAAATCGACTTCGAGATTTTGGTGTTTTTACACGTTTTGAGGTCTTCTGAATCCATTTATGCTACTTTTACGAGATGTATATGTATGTATGTGTGTGTGTGTGAGAGTGAACACGATAGCTCCTGAACGGAGCATTCGATTAAGCTCAAATTGGGTATATATGTCATAAACCATCGTCGAAAGACCGGTATTGATTTTGGTGTGTATAGGACTTATAGTTTTTCTACGGGGCTACGACAAAGATTTCTTTTACATTATGGCCTATCGGGGGAAATTGTTGAAAGTGCGCTAGCGTTTAAACGATGCATTCGATTGAGCTCAAATTGGGTATGTATGTTATAAATCACCATCTTAAGAGCGGTATTGATTTTGGTGTGTATAGGACTTATAGTTTTCCTACAGGGCTACGACAAAGATTTCTTTTATATTATGGCATAATGGCATATGGGGAGAAATTCTTGAAAGTGCGCAAGCGTTTAAACGGTGCATTCGATTGAGTTTCAATTTGGTATATATGTTTGCTTTATTCATCGATTAAAATTTATTTAAATGCTTGGTAATGATCTTAATCGTAAGTATTCGGAAAGTCGACTGGAGTCACTCCAGATTTTCATTTATAAGGATGAAATTAACAACTTCAATCAACCAGAAATTTTAAAATGTTCTTATGTATAGTATAAAGAAAAAAAAATATTGACGCGAGCTGCACTTCCTTTGCCAATGTAAAAAATCAAGAAAAACTGATTGTATTATCAGGTATAATTAAGAATAAGATCACCTTTCCATGTCGTCTGCTTTTCTTTTCATTTTTTCTTTGTTGAATTTTCGACTTCCGAGAATTGCAGTATTTTAGCAGGACGCACTGAGAATCATGATTTATTATATGTATTGATTTGGCAATTTAATTAATTTGCAAGCAGAGAAGATGTTGTAAATATAACGCTCAGCGCTAACATTGAGCCGGTGTAAATTACTCATAAATTTATCTACCTTAGACAATTTTTTTAATTAACGTATTATTATTACTGTCGTCGTTGTTGTTGTTTAGATTTAAATGTTTGGCGATTTTTTCCCTCACCGTGAATTTATTCTTTGTTTGTGTAACATGTATTTCATGCTTGGCCCGAACATGATTATAAAACCAAATCAGAAGGAAAGCTCAAGGGGGGTGTGTCGTCCGCGGGGTGTTCTAAGGGATCCTAACCCGTATTTATGCTACTTTCGGCGAAAACCACGGAGAACTCGGAACGGTTAGGTTGACAGCCGCGCGATGGGACCCGAACTCGGGACCTTCACACTTCGGCCGTCTACCATTTTCAGTGACATAACCACTGTGCCATGGTGAGGCACACTAAGTTTAATTCTACAGAAATATGTCCAACACGATCGTTCGAGAAATGCCGATGCCAAACACAAAAGAAAAAAGAAACATTTTTTTCACGACCAAAAAAATTACGAAAGACATTCTTGGTAACCCATCATCAGTTAAAAGTTATCTTTATTGGGGTCGTCTCTCAGTTCAAATATCGTTTCCAAAATTTTGAATTGCTATCCTATAAATCAACCAGTGTCGAGCAAGAACATTCGCAACTCGCTCCTCGATTTGATTGATAGCTGTAGGCGCGGGTGCAGCTGATCCTCGTATAACTGGACTTTCATTAAAACTCAGTTTATTTATTTACACAAATGTTCATTTTAGCCTCTTGCTGATTGCAGAAAATACTAATATAAAGACACATAAAATATGTACATAAACAATGAGGTACTAGGACCCGTTTACTCACAGTTGCAACTTACTATGGGCAAGAGATTGCAATTGCACCGCCCCCCCCCCCTCACCTTAAATTCAGGTATAACCTATTTTAAAATGATATTTTCTACAGCAGGCAGCATTAACAAACTTAGGTTGGCGGGCACCACTTCTCACAGAAGGGGAGTCTCCTCCGTTGCATCTTTTCAATGCTTATGGCGGACATGGGTTTAATCAGCATCTCTTTGATACAGTGACGTAGCCAGAAATTTTTAATGGGAGGGGGGTTACGACTACTGCAACTCACATATACGTATACGTGTGTGTACATATTATTTGTTACATCTGTGTATAATAAGGGAGTGAAGAATATACATTTTGTATGTCAAAAAATTCCTTATAGGGCTGGGGGTTGTGATCCCCTATCCCCCCCTTGGCAACGCCACTGCCTTGATATAGAATGCCTGAGAACAGGAGCTTTTACGTCATCACTGGGTCCACTAAAATGACGTCATCTCATTTATTTTCACAAAATAAAACTATTCAGAGTTTGCGGTGAATTTACTCTCATAAAACATTTTAATGATTTAGCATAGAAAATTTCATTTTACGACAGATAGAAAATTCTAACTATCACTAATTATATAATATGATATAGAAGTAATAATATATTATTTTTTATCAGAGAGGAATTTAAATTTTTATCTTTAACTTAAGATATTTTCTAAATAATTTGTATCATTCAACATTCACTAAAATTATATTATCCACCAGAAACCAGGTTTACTTTTTGAAACTAGAGGTTTCTTTTCTAAGGCATCCCCTGTCTAAATTTAAGTGTGCAATTGAAAGTATACACGGAAGCGATCTCACCACTCCCATGTTCCAGTGAAACATTGCGTCAAAATTTCAAAACAATCGGTGAAGAACTTTCGAAGATTTGAGGTTCTGAACAAACGGACAATTACGATTTTATGTATATGTATCTGTTGCTCAAACTATTGATAAATTATCAAAGTGTGAAATATCTCTGCAAAGTAATTCCTTATTTCACTATGAGTAAAAGTATATAATATTTTACATGCTTTTTTTATGTGCTTTTTTTTCTGAGTGCGTTCTATTTTCCTATCTCCGATACTTTTTAGAATAAAATTGAGTCTTATATTAGTCCTTAGACATATTTAAAAAAAGTGAACTGAAAGTGTGATCTAAAGTACGTCTGTGAGTACAGAAATCTACTACATTTGGTAGCATCCGTTTCGTCATCATACGCAAGAGAAGACAGATGAATCATCCAAAACTGATCCACTATTAAACCCTCCCAAATAGAAATATTTTATTTGTACTACACCCTCCAAAAAAAGTATTCGAGCAAGAGAGAAATTTCCTATTTTAGATTTGCGAATAATAATTGAGTTTTTGAAAAACGCACCCCTTGATAGAAACATGGAAAGTCATATTTATACATAGCCTAATTCATATTTATGATAGATAACTTTTAATATACGAAACCAACGTAGGAAATTCCTCTCTTGCTTGAATACTTTTCTTAGAGGGTGTACATCCAGGGAATACAAAATGTTGAAAGTCACCAAGGTTTGCAATATTTCATGATTTCTAAAAAAATAAGTCCCCGAAACTGAAACTAGCTTCTTGATATCTTCCATATTTGGCGAGAAATAACCAACTCTACAGTTTATTACAAAGGAGAAATATAGTTAGGATGGTTATATATGATGACGATTGTGTGTGTGTGTGTATGTGTGTAAAATAATTTTAATAAGTGATTTTAATATAAATTTCGATTTCATAGAAGCATTTTATGGAGCAAGGAAGGCAAACAAGGCACACTCATGGATTATGAGGCACATTCCAAACAGGATTTATAAAGGTGAAGTATAGTCAGAATGGTCTTGGCGAAGATTGCTTAGCGAAGAAGAACAAGTAAGTAAAACATGAAACACTCATGAATAATGATACACTTTCCAACTTCATGAAATAAGGAAGAAAAATTGAGACGACCCAAGGATTATAATACGATTTTACGATATTTTAAGATATGCACTTTAGTGCATATTCAAATTACGAGAACGTTTCAGATTTTTCTTTTTTTCGGGGGGGGGGGGCTGTGAGGATAAAAAGTAATCGTCAACATACGTAGTATATACGAAATCAGGATATGAACCATCTCCATTCCAAATTTCACCCTAATCCGTCAAGCCGTTTCAGTGTGAAAGAATAACTGACAAACTTTCACATATAATATAATATTAGAAGGATACCAAAGTACTTAAAAGAAACAAATAATAATAATGGAGTCTTTTAGGTGTCTAACCAAGCAAGGCACAAACCATGTTTATTTATCAGTCAATCGTAATAACTGGTAAGCTCATCCTCGGCATTCTCAGATGAATATCAGTGCAGCAACCGCTCGCGGTTAAAACAACAACAAAGAGACTCGCCGAACACTAAATTTCACTTGTAGAGCAAAACGCTTTGGCCTGAATCTGTCATGGCCTTAACTTTTCGCGAAAAGAAGCCGCTTTCTTGTGAAAACATTGGAATTCTTTAGTTGGAAGTAAAACAGCAGAAAAAAATATATATTTAACTTCAAGTCAGCATTTATGAGAGTCTGAGATTTTGGTAAAAGTTTAAACGAAAAGAAAAGAAGGCCTCAGATGTTTTCATACTCTTTCCGCTTTTTTTTTTCTTCCCCACGTTTGCCAACTTTTTCACCCCCCGCTTTTATTTAATGAACTATTTTAAAGTTGGTTTTTGGAAGCAGAATGATATTATTATTCTTTTTTTTTTTTTTTCCTCTTCTGTCAAATCAGCTGCTACTTCTTTTGATGCAAAACGGCGTTTAAATATACTGTTCTGCTTTATACTGTAATCGCTTCTTGAACAGTTTTAAAAACGAACAAACCATGTCAGGAAAGTTTCTTCACATATTCGTACTATATACTCTTATGAAGGATATATCAATGTGCTTCATGCTTATGCTTTACCGGGTGACACCAAAATATGATCAGGGGCGTAGCCATAAATTTTTCATGGGGAGGGGGGGGTTACGACTACTGCGACTCATATATATGTATACGTCTGTGTGATAATGTAGTGAAGAATATACATTTTGTATGGCAAAAAAATCCTCATGGGGAGTTTTGATCCCTCCTAACCCCCCCTTGGCTACGCCACTGAATATGATTAACTCTAGGCTAATTTCCGGAGGGGGGGGGGAAGAGATTCAGATTTGATAATGAAAAAAAAATTCAGGGATTAGAAATAAGAGTAAATGTAGACACACGCTTTATGCATTGTAGAAGATAAAAGCATTATTTCGTTTTAATTGTCTTTGCAGTTTAAAAATTTCATTTTTTTTCACTTCACCCACAAAATATGAATATGAAAAATTATAATTAAATTTATAATTAAAAAAATTATATTTTGAAAATTATATTTTGAATTTATTTTTATAATAATTATTTTTATAATAATTTATATTTATATTTTAATTTATTATTATTTTTTAAAATTATATTTTGTTCTACTTTTAACCAGGTGTGTAACTAAAAAAACTTTTTTTTTTTTTTTGTCGGGGGAAGGCAGGGGATTCAGTAGTGTGTCCGTGCACAGACTTCCTTAAAAGGGGAGGGGTTATGGACATAATCTTTATATGTTAAAAATTTAAAATACGTGGATTTTATGTTAAACTTTTTTCGACAAAGGGGATGCTGCCCCCCCCATAACTTCTCCCCTTGTGTGTACGCCAATAAGTGGATCTTAGGTATAAGGCGCGCAAAGGATGTTATATGAAAACTGAGTGTCACGCAACTGTTAATTTGCACTTTTTGTTGTAACCCAACTTCCTTTCACTGCATAAATACAAAAAAAAAAAAAAAAAAAAAGATCCCGACTTCGTGAAATTTTTTCTATAGCTTTATCATACAGTTATTAATGCAATAAAAAATCCGAAAGTTGGAAAACTTGTGGTTATGGGATATACTTATGAAGGGAGGCTTAAAAGTTATCGGCACTGTCTATTAGAAGCACTTGGAACTTAAGAACGTTAAAAACGAAGGCTTCCAAGTTGGGAGGCTTCACCAGGGGCGTAGCCAGGGGGGTGGGGATATCGGGATATATCCCCCCCCGAAATGTTTGATTAGTGATGAAATTCCGTCTATTTATACACATATAAGTTCATATCCCTCCCTACCGAACATATATTTCCAGGCGCATATCCCCCCCGCCGAAAAATTGTACCTGACTACGCGCCCGTGGGCTTCACCATAATACTATGAAACCTGTCTCAGGCCCGGACTGGCCAAGTCGGATGGTCGGACATTGACGAGGTCCCCCTGACCATTGGGCGCCCAGAGTGGCCTCCCAAAAATGGATAAACTACTTTATTATTAGAGTAATTTTTATCAGAGTAATATATATGCGAGTTAATCCCGGCTTGGACATGGATGTTAAATTGTCCGTCCCTTCATAGGCGTTAGCACTGTTCGCCGCCCTCATAAAATGGCCAAAATTTGGGCAGCTGTAGTGGACAATGCCTAATCAGCAAGTACCCACCCATCGATAAAAAAGAGTCATATGTAAAGTCATATGTAAGAGTAATTTGATTATTTATTTACGAGAGAAATCCCCCCCATTACTCGAGGGGGCCCCCGAAGAGTCAGAGGCCCGACAGCCCCAAAATAATTAAATGTGATTTAGGCATGGAAGCCTAATTTTCAAGTATCACATATTTTAATATTCTATTCCCTCTAAATTCCCTAGTAAGGGGCAATTTTTCGATCTTTAACGGACGGCCCCCAAGAACAAGTTCGAGCCTAATAACAGAAAAGGAATTTGAATGCAAAGAAAATCGCATTCCAACGGTCACTTTTAACGATCCACTCCCTAATGACCTGGCTACAAACGCCGGGCCTTTGAGGTGACAAATCTTTTACACAGCAAGCCTCAAATCATTTTATAAAGGAATGGACCAGAATGGCAAAAGAATTACACAGTACATATGTTCGCCTTTTCTGTGACTAGGGATGCCGAAAAGATTTCTAGTTCTTTTTGCATGGGGCGTGTGGCTCCATGTCATACAGTTTTCATTAAGATGTCATCAATATCCCATCTCCTGAAAGACGCACAAAGGTAGGTCAAGAGATTAAATGAACTGCTGAAAAGAAGAAAGAGGAGAGGCGAGACATTGAAATTCAGTCTGACATCCTTTTTGGAGAATCAATTCTTCAGGATGAAGCAGAGATTTGGAGGTGTGGCAGTGCTCCTCCTTCCCCTTTCGACGAGCTCGTTATACCTGGCAAATCATATTTGACAGGCGAGGAAGGGGTTGAAAACATGTTTGCTTGAGGTGAGGTTTCTAAATTCGAAACTAAGTTCTACGATCGGGATTGGCCTGTGGTGACATCACTGCATGGGGACCCTGCATGGAACAAAAAGATCTGTGGTGTCAGGTATTTTCGGAATGTTCAAATCATGAACTTCGACAGTTGGCCTGTAGCCAACTGCATGGGTGCCGGCAGCATGGTTCAAGGGGGGGGGGCACTTGCCCCTCCCTGTATTTTTGAATGCAGTGTTTTCCCTTGCTTTTTTGTTCTTTCCAACATGGTAACCATACGTTGAAGTAGTCTTTGCTCCTCCCCCCCCCCCCCGGAAAATATTC
This sequence comes from Cheiracanthium punctorium, assembly GCA_038373885.1. Lineage (NCBI taxonomy): Eukaryota > Metazoa > Arthropoda > Arachnida > Araneae > Cheiracanthiidae > Cheiracanthium > Cheiracanthium punctorium. The sequence continues at coordinate 285,595 of JAWZYV010016746.1, read as the reverse complement.
TGTCGGCGCCCATGGCCAACAGTATCATATATGTCATATGTCAAGACCGGACAGCAGGACCTACTTAGGCTGAGTAGGTTTTAGCCTACGGATTCCCACCACATTTGTGACCCCACGTAACTAAAGGGGAGAAAATATACATATAATTCAACATTTTTATTTTAGTGTTCATCTACTTGAGCAAGTCTTATTATTTTCTAATGTACTGAAAATTAGTGACACAAATGAAAAATTGTTTTTCAAGCTCGAATTAGCTGATTTCGTGTGTACTTTTATGATACGATGTCCTTTATATGCATTTGATAATTTATGATTCGATTAAAAGGCTTCCATAAATTACGCAACGCACGAGGAGGGGGGGGGGGAGAGGTTTAACCGAATGTGACAGGGAGTTAAGGAAGGATCAACGAAACAACGCTATTATGTCACACTCGTCATACTGTTTACCTCGAAAACCTCTATATTTCGAGCTATCCAAAACACCATCGTAAGTTATCCTTTGTTGGGAAGGGGTCACAGTTACCACTACCCCCCACTAAGATTAGGAACAGCTATTGTAAAGTAACCATGCTTAGCATTATTTATTTTAGAAGGGTCTATTATGAACACAAGAAACATTTTACACAAAAAATCCACGTAGGACCTTACATCACCTATTAGTTAAGCTAATAATATAAATAAATAAATAAAACAGAGATTATTCGATTTTAAATTTCAAAGCCTGAGGGGCCTGAAAAAATTTAATCCGGCCCTATTCTCAGAGAAAAATTCCAAGGGTTATTTTACAGATTTTCAGCAATGTTTCATGATAAAGTAAATAAAAAACTTTGTAAAAAACACACATAAGATGTTATAGGTAAGTAGATACGTACGCTTCGACCAAAAATCTTTTTTGGTCTTCGTCAGTCAAAGCCCTTCGTCACGGAACGGGTTACGGAAAACCAATGTCGTTCCGAAAAATGTATTGGTCTGTTTTTTTCTTCTTCTTTTCTAAACAAATCATCTGATAATTAGAAAATTGTTCAATGATTATAAGTTATAAATCAACCAACAACAAACTTTTTTTTGAAGAGGACACCCTTGTATTGAACGTTGATATGTAATCTTAGCTTTTAATTATATCGATGAGTACATGAAAAATTATAAGATGTCTCTTCACAATATACAACAATATACAACGGCCACAAACTTATGACAGCTATGAAACTTTCTAAAAAAAAAAAAAGAAAAGAAAAGAAAAGAAACTCTTTAAGCATAAACCTGTGTAGCAAAATTCTTGAGGGAGGCATCATTACTTGAGGGGGTTTCAGCACAAAAATTTACTGTAGAATATTATTTAAATTGGAACTGTCTTAACGCATATCAAATCACCCATGCATAAAACGTTACTTTACAATGAGATTTCGATTGACGCAGTCACATTCAATATAAATAATTCCTTAATTCCATTCAATATAAATAATTGCTAAATATTTCCTTAGGTTAAATGCACACAAAATATTCCAAATCAATTAAATCCTTCTCTTCTTTGAAGTAAAGTCCTCGAAAATAAAAAATGTAGTACGACGTCTGTTTCAGAGAAAAACCCTTTCTTTTTTTTCTTATTCTTTTTTTTTTAATTTCCCTTTTTCCTAATGCGCGTAAAAATTAATAAAAGAAAATTTACAAGAATTTTGCTGGAAATTTTTTGACGAACTTGTTATTATCATTGTCAAGTACTCTTAAATTTTCACATTTTTAGATAAATTGAAACTTAGAAAATTAATTCAAATTTATAAAATTAAAATTGTTGAATTATTTTCAAGGACTTAATCTGTGACGGATCCAGGTTTTTTTTTTTTTTTTTTTGAAGGGGAGGGCTAAAACTATTTTTTTTTTAAAAAAAGCTTATTTCACCCAGGCAAAATGTACAATAAAGCAAAATTTTAGTCCGAACCAATATAATTTTTTTGGGGGAGGGGCCAAGTTATAAAAGAAAGACCCTTTTACCAATTAAAAGTGTATAATAAAGCATAATGTGACCCTTTAGCAATCTCTGTGGGGTTTGCCCCCCCCCCCCCCAGCACTCCCCCTGGATTCGTTACTGGACTGAATTTCATAATCACACATTTTACTCTGAATTTCAAATACAAATCAGTCCTTCATAGCGTTTGAAAGATAATTTTAGTAGATATTTTGACATTATCTGGAAATTGTTGAGACCGCTTACTCCGAATGCTTTGCCGTAAGTCAATTTGTGATTACAAGGACTATCTGTAACACAAAAATTTTAAACGAGGGGGGATGTAGTTCGATAAAAAAAGACCACACAAAAACCGGAAGTTGCATGGAAAATTAACCATTTCCGTAACCAGCATATTATTGTACACTAGACGCCAAGCTACTCTCCCATCAGCATCTCATACCTGGTGCATACGGGACCATCTAATCTCCGCGGCACCTCCTTATCAACTCCCGGGGAACGAACAGGTAAGAATATAAGGACATTACCATTCCCGCCTATCTTTTTAACAATTTCCCCCCCCAATCCATTAACTGTCTTTCAGGTTGTTCTTCGTGTTTTTAAAAATGGGAGGCTTCTGTTCACCTTTACTACTACTACCTGTGGTCAGTAAATCAATTTGGGGACAGATACGGATTAGGGATTCCTACTTATAGAGATGCCACTTTGGTCTATGGGAATTAGGAAGCAGAATGGAAGAGACAGGATTATTGTCACCATCCTACTGGTGACTCCTGGTGCACAAAGGCAGGCGCCAGGACAGGTAGGCCAGAGTTCGGTATTCGCGTGTGGTATCTTCATGCGTATCTTCAAGGGGCGGACAGCTGGGACAGTCTGTTTTGGTTTCGGTTAGACAAATTATCTTGGGAAAAATAACTCCCTTTGAAATCACTGCAGCTCCGTACAGGAACGTGCTTAGGGTTTTATCGGCCCTCGGCGGAACATATTTATCAAAAAATAATTGCAGCTTATTCAAATTTGTCTACTTATTAACCCTTTCGCTACCACCGGGACATATATGTCCCGCAGGTAGTGTCAAATACCCTATGGGATAAATATGCTTTGAATTCATACGAACGCCTGTCCCACTGGTATTCCAAGACATAACTGGCAATTCAATGTAATTTCTCGTTTTCCAGCATTTCATCAATATTTGTATTTTAATTGATGTATTAAAGTACTTCTTTTTTTTTTCTCAGTAAAAAAATAATTGGTAGTGAACGGGTTAAATTCGCGGTTCTGGACCTGCCCAATTTCAAAAACTTAAACTCTTAAAATTTTCTGGTGAATTTACCCATGAATAGAAATATTTTAATAATTTGAGATGAAAATATAATTTTAGAATAAATAGTAGTTTTTAACCGTAACTAATTAGATAATATGAAAAGGAACTAGATCAACAATGAATAATTTTGTATGAGAAGCGTATCTTAATTTTAATGTTTAATATAAGATATTTTCTAATATTTCTATCATTCACCAGAAATTTTAAATGGTTTTATTTTCTGAAAATAAAAGTTTGATGTCGGAACTTTCAAAAGTCTATTATGACGTGAAAGCTTGGTGACGCAAGAATTGTGAGGCTTTCCATATCTAGGAGGCATTGCCCAGAGACGGGACCCACTATTGGTAAATTTACTGATAAATACGAAATTTAGTGTAATTGCAAAGTGGGACAAAAACACAAAACTGCCGCTCTTTCTTTGTTCCTTAGAGATGAATTTGCTACGAAGGGCAGGGCCCGGTTATGAAAAACCGGGGACTTCGGCAGAAGTCTGAATGGGGGCCCCCTACATGTTGTTATTGTGTCTGACAACTATTTCACGTACTATTTTTTCTGTGTATGCATATAAAACTTTGTCATGATTAAATGTATCCAACATGAAATATACCCAGCAAACACACACAGGTTCTCTGAACGTCTATTAACGTTCAGAAAACGTCTTCTGAAGGTTAATAGACGTTCACAGAACCTGTGTGTGTTTGATGGATACTAATATTAGGTATATGAGAATGTTTATGAGCATTATAAACATACGAAACATCAACATTATGAAATAAGCTTTATTAAAAATGAAGACTAAAAAAATACAATTTAAAGCTTGACTTTTTCATAAAATTAATAATCATAATTGGCAAATTTTTATTTATGGGTGCCCCATTCTCGCTGGGTAGCCACTTAAAAAACTTCAGTGGGTCCGGCACTTATCACGTAATCACTTAAAATCCAGCAGCCATCCTAGTTATCCCTTCTTCCCGCAGAAGTCGTTAATCTGCCGTGATATTTTTTCTATGGAGAGGGAGAATTAAGAAAAAATAATATTTTGACTATTTGTAACTTGTGAATTCATAACAGAAAAAAATTAGGCATTTATTACATTGAAATTGAAAAAAAAAAAAAAAAAAAAAAAAAAAAAACTTAACTAAATCCACATACTGTATAATAATTTAGGGCCTCTCAAAATCGGGCGCTTGGGCATATGTCCCTCTTGCTCCTGCGATAATCGGGGCCTATACCCGGGACAGGGAAGTCTAGGGTGAAGGTAAAAACTTAAAATTGCAGCCGCGCTTATCTCTCATTTCTCATATTTGAAATTGGTAGTACATCTCAATGAAAAAAAAAATTGTTGATGGAATAAATGATTACTATTTTTAAAATGCGTCATTTTGTGGAACGAATACTCTAGGAAAAGAAGAAAAAATTGATTAAAAAAAAGAAAACTCTCCACCCCCGCCCTCCCGAGTACCAAAGCCCTGCCTAGCATTTCGTCTTTGGTTATGGCCCTGAATTACTGCGCTGATTTCCTAGGATAGGGTAAATCCAAATCTTTAAATTAAGGGTGTTCCACCTGTAGAGCGTTTGTCGTCACAGGTCTTGAACAGCTTAAAAACATGCCAATGATGTTAAACACTCGCAAAAAGTTCATAATGCTTCTTCACCCCATACGCGATTGTGATAAAATAAATGCTAAATAAAAATTAAATTAAATTAAATTGAAAAAAGGAGGGAGGAGGTGGTTGAAATCATGTCTTTTTTTTTTTTTCCCTACCAAACAATCTTGCTTCTTTCAGAAGTACAGCTGCTTTCAGAAATAAATTGCTATTTCGTGCTTCATTGTGTTTTGGGGAGAAATATATCAAGTGCTTTTAAAAAAGTTCATTAATTACTTAAAAGTCTTTGAAAACATATTTATAAATAGTCCTTGAATTTTTAACCCTTTAAAGCACAGCCATTTTCACGCAGGCACAGTTGTGCTCTTATAGCAAAGCTGCGCAAGGGAAATCTGCCGAGGATAGGAGGTGCGTTGGTCGGAGGACTTTTTAAGGTGTTCTAACGAGTATTCTCGTTACACCTGGAGAAAACCGACCAAAATTTCAGACCGCTCAATCGACAGTCGGGCGACGGGGCCTCAACCCGGGACCTTCACAATTCAGACGCCTACTATATTGATTTCCTTATCCACTCAGCCACGGTGGAGCTCACATCTATACAGAAGAACAACTATATATAGTGTCCAACGCTGGAAAAGTACACCCGTTCTCATCTATCAAGTTCCAGCAACATGGCGGTCGATCGAATTTCCCGCCTTGCTGCTGGTAGTTAACTCGAGAGATGCTAACGTTGTACTTTTTCGGCTTTGGGACCATTCCATCATATTTTTGCGATACTAGTAACTTCTGCTAAGCTAACTTTTAAATGCAGCAAATGTAAACAATATGGTCTTTCATAAAAGATGCAGGAAGTAGTTTTAAACCATAGAAATCTATCTGCATGGCAAGTTTATTTTAAGTAAAAAGGTATATCGTTACACAATAAATGCTAATACAACCAGTTTAATTTTCACATTCGTTATTAAAGATGAGTCATCCACTCTTTTCTATAAACACTTAAAAGAAAATAGTTTAAAACCATACAAATCTATCTGTATGGCAAGTTTTCTTTAAGTAAAAAGGTATATCGTTACACAATAAATGCTAAAGCAACCAGTTTAATTTCACTCACTCTACATTGCATATGGATGTTAACACATATTTTTTAAACGTGCATTTTATTAATCAAACCTGCTCCCTCCCAGAAAAGAAGAAAAAAGAAAGATAAATTATGCCAAACGCATCGATTATAAAACACGTTCCAGAAAAACAATATCCTTGCCAGCAATTATTTCTTTAAAGCTTGCGAGATTTCAGTGATAAGATAGAGTCTCATGAAGTTGGCGGATTAATGCAACTTTGTCGGGGGGGGGGGCGGCAGTTAGTTAGAAGATTGACATATACATCCATTTTATGGAAGAAAAATAGGATCTTTTACATTAATTTCTTTTTCCTTGGGGGAGGGGCACCCCCCCCCTTTAATCCACCTTTGCTCTGCAAAAGACCTTAAAAAATTTTCTATCGTTTAACTGAAGATTATAAAAATTTTATACTCATTGTCTTCTGCTAGAAATACACTCATGTCCATAAATTAAGGATAATTCAGAATCACACAGAAATTGATCTCTAAAATAAAAATTTCACCTGTGGAATGATCACACACATCTTGAAGAAGAATATGCAAATTACAGGAAACCACCAGATGGCGTGGATGGTACGTCACAATGACGAGAGTGTAAGAGAGGGGTATATAAGGAATGGTGGCAAAGAAGTAAAATTGTTCACAAGCGCTGTAAAAGCCTTTCAGTGCAAAAACCGCATAGTTATGGCACAAAGGAGGCATTTGGATGATGTTTTACGCGGCAGAATTATCGGACGACTGGAATGTGGACGTACCCAAATGGAAGTATCCGAGGAACTTGGAATCGCCCAGAGTGTCATCTCCAGGCTTTGGCAACGATTCCAAGATGATGGTAGTGTGAGTAGACGTTACAGCACAGGTCGCCCCCGAGTTACAACGCCGAATGAGGACCGCTATTTGGCAGTTACTGCCAAAAGAAACAGACGGAGTACAGCATCAGACCTGTCTCGTCAGCTCTCTTCAGCTACCGGTACGATAGTTTCAAGGCAGACCGTGTACAGACGCTTAGGGCACATTGGTCTATATGCTCGTAGGCCTGTCAGATGTGTTTCACTTACCGCAACTCACTGTCGCCTGCGATTAACCTGGAGTAGAGAGTGCATTGTGGACACCGCAACAGTGGTCTTGTGTGATGTTTTGCGACGAGTCCAGGTTTAGTTTGGAGTCTGATTCTCGCCGGACATTCATCTGGAGAGCGCCAGGTACCCGTTACTACCAAGAGAACACCATTGAAAGACACCGTTACGGTGGTGCAGGATGGCTCGTTTAGGGAGGAATTATTCTTGGTTCCAGAACTGACCTGCATGTTCAGAGTGTAACGATGACAGGCCACATCTATGGGGATGTCATTCTGGAACAACATGTACGTTTGTTTCGGGGCGCCATGGGTGCTGAATTTGTGTTTATGGATGACAACGCCCGTCCTCACCGTGCAAACATTGTAGACGAATGCCTTCAATCGGAGGATATCACCCGTATGCATTGGCCAGCATACTCACCGGACTTGAATCCAATAGAGCATGTGTGGGATATGCTTGGACGACGAATTGCAGCCCGTCAACCCCCACCCTTCTGTCTACCGGAACTTCGGAGTGCATTGCTTGATGAGTGGTGTAATATTCCCCAAGATCAGATTGATCATTTGATACTCAGCATGCCTAGGCGTTGTCAGGCCTGTATTGCATCGTCCGGGAGACATACTCCGTATTAACCAACCTACTAACCATGTTATACTGTTTTTTGTAAATAGGTTCTTTTTTTAAATTTGGTCAAGGGAGTAAAACATGCAATTTTTATTAATTATGTCAAACATATAGCATCTTTTTTGCTCTTTACTTTTTGTTTAATAAATAGACTTTAACAATAAGTCAAATTTGTTTTGCTTCTTTCTCTTTCTTTGCCTGAACTTCATTATCCTTAATTTATGGACATGAGTGTATATTAGTGTCTCTCAAATGCCACAGATTGTAAAATATTGAAATTCGTTTGAGTGCTCCTGTAGAAGAACTATTAATAATACAGACACTATTTTCAATGGAGAACATGATTTTGAGAGCCTCAATAATATGTATGCAAACACTGTTTTCGTTCAAAAACCGAATATCTCTAAAATACGTTTTCAAGAATGACTGCCTGCCCATAGAGTGCAATGTATTGGATTTTTTTTTTTTCCTGTAAAAGAACTATAAATGCTACTTATACCATTTTCAATAGGGTACATGGTAGTGTAAATAGAAAAACCATATTTAAATTTCGCACAAATCGATGTATATTTGCCGCAGTTAAAACGCTGAAGGGGTGAAATACAGAACGAATAAACAAACCGCGAAATCATAAGCACCCCTCAGAGTGGTTGCGGTAAGTTAAAAATATAAATATTCCACTTATGTATACAACATAACGGTATCGCAGGAACAAGGGGTTAGCAGTATAAAATCAATTTTCCACACAATAAAAAATCAAAGTTTGCAATTTTGTTTAATATAAATCCGTTAATGCGTTAGAACCCCTTTTGGGTTCTAACACATTAACGGATTTTCGTCGGTCAGTGAAATTCCTCCGACCGACGCAACCCCCACTCCCACTACTAAGCAGATGCTTAGGCATGCCTTAACCCTTTGAGGCGCAACCCTTAGCACAGCCAACTGTCGTCAAAAAAGGGTCTCTAGATCTGTGGCACGCGATGAACGTTTCGGTCGTCCGCCATCTCTGGTAGTTAAGTCGAGCGTTGGAAACGGCTGTCCTTTTTTCAGCATTGGGCTATCGATCCAGCTATTTTCGCATTCTTCCATTTTCTAGCAAATGCCAGTGCTGTTAAAAATAAGTGACCATTTTTTTTTTTTTTTTTTTTTTTTTTTCGGAAAATGACGTGCTAAAAAGTAAAGGATTCTGGTGGAGCTATGTCACCCGCAACTATTTTTATAGAAATCCAATCTATTCTTCGTGGCTGGCAACAGTCAAAACGTCAGAGTTTGGTGATCCCAGAGCGAGAACACTGCGCGTTAAAGGGTTAACGACACACAGTACACAAAATCGGTTAATTACAGTGCGAATAACGATTTTCAAAATTCTCAGTGAAATCGTCATAGCTCAATATTTTTCGATTTACTGCCAAATAATGAAACTATCGCCAAGCTCAGTTCATTTTTCAAAGCATCTTTTTATCGCACCATATTTGGCAATTTATCACAAAAGTCACCAACATTGGCAACTTTTGACGCAACTTTTGAGGGAGGCACAGGATCGTCGTCAGATTATTAGCTAATTACATTGTAGGATAGTATTTTAAGTTTTAAATGGATGCCTATCTCTGAACTGCCATCGACCGTATTGTATTGGAATTATTTTGAGTGCTCCTGTAGAAGAACTGTTAACGATACAGACACTATTTTCGATGGAGAGCTTCATCTTGTAATCCTTAATAATATATACCATCTTGTTTCATTTCAAATAGCAGAACTCACTAGAAGTCAAAGTCCGTTTTGGAGGTAATTACAACGGGCGCTAGAAAAAACATTGGCGAAAGCATGTCTGCACTCAATGTATTTAATCTTCGTCCCCTTAAAATAAATAGCTTCATATTCAATTATTATTGCATATACTCACATCGAATTCGATGCTCTTCTGGGAACTTGCGGAAACTTTTCGCATTCGAACGATATCGTTTCGCTGGGAACATCCCAAGGAAATCATTTTATTTGTGGGAAAAAAAAAATAAATAAATAAACTTATAAATCTGGAAAAGCGTGATAACTATAACATCAATATGAAGTCATTATCACTTTTAATAGCTAATTTTGTCACTCGATTAACTTTTTTTTTACTCTCAGAAATAAAAGGGAGCTGAAAATAGCGGAAATAGCTTGAAAATAGGTAGGGGAACGGGTGGATTTTTAGATTTCTAAAGCACAGATTGTTTATTATTATTATTATTATTATTATTATTATTATTATTATAAATAATTATGAAGAATTTCAAGCGGATCGTGCAAACGGTGTAGATGTTATTAGGCTTTTATGCTTAATTTTGTAATCTTTTTGCAGTAATGGCAGAAAAAGTTTTATCTTGGAGTCAGGGATCAGTGTAACTATTTAGCATACCTTTTAAAGAATAATTTCCCATAGAGCGTAATGTATCGAAAATATATTGAGCACTCCGGTAGAAAAACTATAAATTCTGCATAGACCTTTTTCAATGGATACAAGAATAACATATATAAATTTCGTACAAATCTATGCATATTTACGGCAGTTAGAGCTCAGACGCACAGACAGACAAACCGAAATCATAAACACTTTTCAACCTTGTTGGAAAGTGTTAAAAAGTAAAAAAATCTGAAACACTTTCAGATTTTAAATACGCACTAAAGTGCTTTATATTAAAGGCGTATCATAATCCATGCGTCTTCCCTATTTCATTAAGTTTGAAAGTGTATTATTATTCATAAGTGTGCCATAATTTTCTCCCTTGTTCTATAAAGCACATCTTTGGAATAGAAATCTATCTTAAAATCGGCTACTAAAACTATTTTCTAATCTTCGCCAAGCATATTCCGACTGAACTTCACCGTTTAAAATACTATTTGGAATGTGCATCGTAATCTATGAGTGCGGCATGTTTGTCTTTTTAGGGTTGATTTCTACTTTAACGCCCCGACTCTCGCCAAGGTGGCGAGAATTAAACCTACACAGTTGTCACGACGATTTTTCGTATTTATGTGGCAACCATAATTTCGAATTAAATTGGCGATTTGGAAGAACATGTAAGTACAAGATTCCATTACTTATTTATTTATTTTGGGTTGCCAATTAATGTAGTTTTAATAATTAAATGATTTCAAATTCCTTGACTGGTGTGTTCATCGCTAATTTATTCACTTTAGTTTTCATCTAGTTCTTTTGGAGCGTTGAAACTTGGGTATAACTCCTAGAGACCCATGACTGCAAAGCTCACCAAAGTGCGGCATTTTTTAGGTTGGCGAGAGTGGGGTAGGCAGAGCTGCCAAGTCTCCGGCTTTTTTCGGGATATTTTCCACCACTAATTTTTACTTGTGAACTTATTCTTAAAATAAATCCAAATATTTTTTGTAAAATAAAACTGTCTAAAAATTCTAGTAGGAAATCTCCCGGAAAAAGCCGGAAATTTGGCAGCTCTGGGTAGGGAATAGAGATGAGTTCGGGCTCATTTTTTGAAGCCCGAGCCCGAAGACTTTTAATCCGAGCCCGAGCAATATTATTAAAGTTGGAGCCCGAGCCCGATATTTCAGCTAAAGACAAATAAAATTAACTACTTCATTAATAGGATACAATAATTTTTGGAGCTTCACACACCTTCTAGTTACCCGTGCCGCTATTTTTTGAAATAAGTACGTCTATTTATCCCATGAATCACTTTTTAAAATCTGTTTCAAGGAGTATATTCAACAAAGGAGAAATTTTTTACGAACCCGAGCCCGAACGCAATCGTTAATTACAGAGCCCGTGCCCGAGTCGGGCCCGGGCTCGGGCTCGGGCTTTCGGGCTCGGGCTGAGCCCGTCTCATCTCTAGTAGGGAATGCAATCCCGCACTGTTTTTCGTCTCCGGGATTTCGGGATTGAGATTTATTGATCCCGCAATCCCGCGGGAATAACATTTCATTTAGCAAGGGCATAAAGTAAAAAAAGTAAGATTTTAAGCACTATGAAGCTTAACTTAAAAATAATAATAATTAATCTTATGAGATAATTCATACAATAACTTACAGACATATGAAAATTATAATCATGATTTTTACAGTAAGTTATGTCTTAATATATTAGTATTAGTTATGTTAGTTTCTAAAATTGAGGAATTTACAGAAAAATACATTCACATACTTAACGTTATTTTCTTAGTTGCTGAAAAAAGAACGTACCAAATCCAACGAATCATTTCCTAGTCTACATTTAATTTTAGTAAAATAACTAGCAGCGGAACCCGGCGTTGCTCGGGTTAAAATGCACCGCATGTTTAATGGTATAATAAATATTTAAGGATCCATTTTTTAACGTAGGTAATTTAGATTTTTATCTTAGATATTGAGAGACTTATTCGACCATTAAACATGCGGTGTATAGAAAGTATATCAAATTATTTAACTACTTAACTAATTGAAATAATTATTAAAATAAGAAACACCTTAGTAAATCGAAAATTTATGTTTTATTTACATAATTATTTACATATTATATTATACATATTTCTTTTTACAATACTTGCTTATAGACTACATTTATGGTTTTATTGTCCGGACTGTAAATGAACAAATTTCAAGGTGATCCTACTCGTGAGCATGCAACGTGTAATTGGCCATCTGCAAAGCATGGTTCCTTCAAGTTAACGCCACAATATTGGAATGTTTGGCCCTGTGCTTTGTTGATAGTCATGATGTAAGCCAACTTCACCGGGAATTGTAAGCGTTTAAAAGTAAATGCCATCCATTTGATATTAAAGGTATCCGTGGTATAAATACTATTTTTCCTTTTTCTTTACCAGTCATTATACTGGCTTCGATGATGTTATTTTGTAGCTGTTTGATGCAGAGTCTCGTACCATTACACAATTTCGGCAAATTCAGATTTCGTAAAAAAATAATGGGTGAACCAACTTTTAACTTAAGACAGTGTAATGGCATTCCTAGAAAATTTAATGAATTTAAAAATTCAGTAATAACCACTTTCAGAAATAAACACTTTCTTGTTCATCAGTCATTGTATCAATTGACATGTAAATTTTCTCTTCTCCCGGAATCATTTCCTGGATGATGTTGTTGATGGCATTAACAATGTCGTTCTTCGGGGCTAGAATAATTCGCTCGCGTAACCATTCTGAATTGGTATAATTCTCAGCAATACTTGGATATACTTCATTTATAAGTTGTTCCAGTGTTTCAACAACATTACATAACTCATTAGTTAATGTAATTTGGCCAGTACTTTCGTCTATTGGATAGGTAGGTGCCCTCTCCTATTTGTAAAAGATTTTCAGAAAATTCTTGTGCCTTTTCATCTGCTGAAATTCGCACTCTCATATTTGTTATTAATTTAATTATTTTTACGTGTTCCCATACGACGGACTTCTTTAAGCAAGCGTTAATTTCGGAATGACAGGTAGCGTTTGACGGAAATCGCCTGATAGTATTAACAATACACCTCCCATTACATTCGTGTTGTCGCGTAAATCTTGAAATGTTCTATTGAGTGCTTCTAGTGATTTCCTATGGGTCATTGTGCTTTCGTCCCATATAATGGCTTTGCATTGTTTCAATATTTGTCCACATGCTGATGATTTTGTGATGTCACATACCAGAAATTCATAGTCAGCTACATTTAATGGTAATTTTAAACCAGATAACAGCACCAAATATTTGATTTTTCACGATGGCGTCAATAAATTTAATTTGTTTTTGTCGGAAAAACTCAGGAAACAATATCATGTCGATTGCTGTCCGTCTGTCCATATTGTAATTCTTCTTTGATCTCCATCCATGAAGAATTACATGTAAATGTTATAAATAAATCTGGTCTGCCGTGTTTTCCGACTTAAGTTATCGCATCCTGAGCATATTGATGCATGTGGCGTGGACTTCCAGTAAATGTCGATGGCAAGATGACCAATTTTCCCATGTTATCGACGTTTCCATCATTTATCATTGCATCTCTCAAATGGATATATTCATCCGAACGCAACTTTTGTTGATTATGGCGAATAAATCCTAATCTTTCCGTCTCAATTTTAGCATACATGTCTGCAATAAACTGCTGAAATAACTGTCGACAGTTTAAAATATGGTTACAGTCATCATTTTTAGTAATAATTAGATAAGCATAAAATTGCATAGCTGATACTTTTTTGTTAGTTTTGACACCTGTAGCTGGATTGATTTGTTGAATATTGCAGTGATAACCATCCTCACCTTGCCAAAATATTAGCGGATACTGTAGTGCAGCATAACTTCGATGTGTTTCAGCAATACGTTGAAATTCATTACTTCGGAGTTGAACAATAATATCACGACGACTACATTCGTTATCAACAATTACTATGGCAACTTTGTTCGTTTGAGGTGCATTGAACCTTTTTTCGTGTTGACCAGCTGGTCTTTTATCTACTCGAATAACAATCTTATAACTATCTGCAGCCATTTGGTATAGAGAAGTCTTAAACACATTGATTAGTTGATTATGATTATGAAGTAGATGTTGTAATTTTTGACTAATATCTCGTCGTAGTCCCTGAATGTTAGAGCAACATTGGTCTGTTTCAAGTTCTCCATTACCAACAAATATATTTGAAGAAATTTTGGAGTTTCATTGGACATCGGCAGAAGTGAGCCTACTCTGTAATAAATTTGGCCTTAAACCTTAAAAACCGGGATGAAATTTTCTTCCTTGCATATTAATAAAGCTCCAAAGGAAGTCATTTGAAAACAACAGTTGTATTGACGTTTATTTTATAGAAAATGATTGGAATCTGGTGTTTTTCCAGTCATATATGCAAGTAATTGTGGTGGTGGTACATCTAATGCTGGTAAATTGACTTTACCACTCGAACAGCACACACCAGCAGTTTCGCCTTTAAATTTCCGTGCAAGACAATATTCTCATATCGTATCCATATTTCAGATGACAATATTTGCAATCATAATGGAACGCCTGAAGTTCTAAATTCTCAATTTTACTTGTAGCAGCTGTACGTTTTTTGCATAAAGTAGCCATTCTTTCTTTACTTCTATTTTCCACTTCACGTTGATCAGCAGATTGACGATTTCTAAGTGTTCTCATTCGGGATCGCACTTCTTCGTTAATATGTGTTTTTTCTTCTTCGGTTAAATTTTCTCTATTTTTTTTTACTCCTTTGCGAATATTTGAAGGCCGTTTCTCTCTTCTGTTTCAAGTTGACGTGCTAAATTTCTTCTTTTAGAATCCACTTGAGGTTTTGTAAATACTTTTTTACGCCTTAGCATTGTGTATATGTAATGTAATAAAGTTACACAAAATTAATCACTTGATTGCTATTATGATGTCACTGACGAACGCTCTAGAATATTCAGATAGTTTGTCCTTTTTGATTTTCAAAATGACTTGAATTTGTTTAATTACTATTCACTCTTAATTTCAATTAATCTTTACTCGACTGCAAACACGATCAAGCTGACGAAAAGTCACTGAATTTCAGTTTATATACAATAACACATCAAAATTGCTAGTACCAGGACACTCTGGAATATTCAAATAATTTGTATTCTTTTTCACTTGTTAAAATAACTTGAATTTGTTTCAGGTAAAATGGTTAGCAGACGATAATTGCTTGAGATTCAGTTTTCCTGCTGATATGGCAACAGACGATAAACATTAAATTTTAATATTTTATTGGAGTTGAAATTCAGAAGTTCTCTTGAGTTAGTAAAGGACAGATATATATTTTTTCACATTTTCGCCACCCACAACCATACACTTCCACCCACCGCGACCAAACTCCCTTACTTTCACCGTGAGACCAAGGGGTATTTACCACCCCAACGGGAAGTTAATTCGAGCTGGTGGTGATAGAGAAAACCCTGTCTTTACAAACGAACATTAGCATTTTATATATATATTAAGATTAAGATTAAGATTAAGATTAAAAGCGTGAATTAAAAGAATTAATAACTAAAATGAAAACTTTTTATAATTAATTCATGATTGTCCGCTAAGAGACAAATTAGTATGAAAGATTTAGATTACGGTGTTTAGATTTAGATGTTTGATCCAGACTCCCATTGGAAGATAATTTAAAAAAATAAAACTTTAAATTAAAATTTGTAATTATGGATTCGTTTATTGTTAGATGAAAGACATGAATATTCAAAAATTTTCGGTCTATTGGTTGGGAAAGCGGCGTGAAATTTTAATAAAAAATAATGTATTTCTCGGTATCAATCTCGCGGCATTACGATCGTAATCTCGCGGGACTAGTCCCGCAAATATTTGTGCGAGATCCCGCAGAATCCCGTTCCCACGGGATCGGGATTGCATTCCCTAGAGTGGGGGCGTTGAAATAGGAATCAACTCTTTCTTGTTCCATAAAACACATCTTTGGAATCGAAGTCAAATTTAAAATTGCCTTCTAAAACTGTTTTACAATCTTCGCCAAGCATATTAACGATACTTCACCATTTTAAATACTGTCAAGAATAGGCATCATAAATTATGAGTGTATCGTGTCCGCCTTGCTTGTTTAAATAAAACGCATCTTTGGAACCGAAATCTATCTTAAAATCACCTTCTAAAACGGTTTTACAACCTTCGCCAAGCATATTTGAACCATGCTCTACCATTTTTAATACTGTTTGGAATGGGCATCATAATGAGTTTGTCGTGTTTCCCCTCCTTGTTCCACAAAACACTTCTTTGGAATTGAAATCTATACTAAATCGCCTACCAAAACTGTTTAATAATTTTCGCCAGGCATAGTCAAACTTTACTTCATCTTCATAAATACCATTTGGAAAGTGTATCATAATCTATGAGTGTACCGTATTGGTTTTCTCTGTTCCATAAAACACTTCTTCGGAACTAAAATCTATATTAAAATCGCCTACTAAAACTATTTTACGATCTTCGCCAGGCATTTTCTAACTATACTCCCCTTTATTATAAATTGTGGCGTTTTGTCACCAAATTTAGCGATCCACTGTCAAAAATAGGAAGCCTTGTACGACTTTCAAAAGTTAATTAACGCCTCCCCCCTCCTCCACGTAATCTGGCTAACACATTTGAAAAGTTCATATCTCCAAAATCTGTCGACAAGAAAGGGTAGACAAAAATCTGTGATTGAGCGATGTGTGCGAGTTTTTTGATTCTCGTCGACGCCAACATCGCTGGCGTGATTTTTCATCCTGGCGGTATCTAGGCTCGAGGGATGAATCAATTTCAAGGGTGGCTTCAAATATATCTAGTCTGCTATAAATTAACACTACCGCTCTGTTAGAAAGCGGTTTGCTTGAACAGATTTAATTGCCAACCCTCAGGCTCGGTCGATACTGATATTTAAATTCTATATATTATTTTACTATTAGGAAAACGTGGTGGGTTTACTTCAAACAATGAACTTAATATGTGTTTTTTAAGTTTAATAAAATGTTTCCGCTTTAAATTTCCGAAATTAATCCACTTTAATTGCATATTTACCAAGTTAAGTGAAATCTCGATTTATAGAGTTACACAGATAAGAAATATCGTATATATTGAACTATAGTTTGCAGCAATCACGTAAATATGTGGTGGGTGAAACCTATTTGAAAATGAAAATTACGTCGGTAGACACATAATGTTTTCTGGCCAATGGAACAAAAGCCACTAACAATGAAATAAAAACAGCATTTTTCATGAAATACTAATAACTTTTATTTACCATATAAAATTATGGAACTAATTCAATCTTCAACCTTAGTTTTTTGTATGTATGTATGTAGGAATACTTTCAAAACCCTACTTCAGCACATCTCTCTAAAATTACTACAAATTACTTGAGTTTTCCTCAACATTAAGCTCACGCCTTGTGCACTTCTCGCTGAAAGGCGAGTACGTTATAGTAACAGCCCACAAAGAGGCGTGTCCTACATAATAACTACTACGAAGGTTATGGCACACAAAATAAAAATACAGCAGATCATAAAATAATAAGTTTAAAATGATTTACATGAGCAAGACCGAGATTGACATAATTGAAGGGTCCACGGAAAGAAGGATGAGAGTCCACTTTTCGTCAATGTTGAGGTTTCTACTGCATTATGTTGTTCATTGGTGGCACTATTAATATCCGAACCCATAAGGGCAAAGAACGATGAGAATCCACTGAAAAGATAGCCCAAAGATACAGTTTACTGGGGAAGAACGATGAGAATCCACTAAAAAGATAGCCCAAAGATACAGTTTACTGGGGAAGAACGATGAGAATCCACTGAAAAGATAGCCCAAAGATACAGTTTACTGGGGAAGAACGATGAGAATCCACTAAAAAGATAGCCCAAAGATACAGTTTACTGGGGAAGAACGATGAAATTCCGGGCGCCTTTCGATTTTTGGAGAATCAGCTGTATTGGACTCACATCGTTCTTCCCGTGGACCCTTCAATTGTTTTCGACTCCAGGGGCGGTAAAAAGGGGTTGCGAGGGGGCATGGTCTCACCCCAAATTTAAAAACATTAATTTAACCATATTTAACCACAGTATTTATTGCATACTGTAGATTTTAATAATCAAATCTCGCATCCCCAAATGAAAAGCTAAAATGCCTCCCCTGTTCAACTCTCTACACATCAGGTTCAGTGCCGGATTAGATATATAGCAGAAGTAGCAGATTGAAAGTTTTCGTCCCCCCCACCTCCCCCCAAATCAAGCTTTTTTTTTCTAAAGCAAAAGATAATTATCGTGGTTTTTCTTTTTTTTTTTTCTTTCTTTTCTTTTCTTTTTTCTTTCTTTGTTTTGTTTTGTTTTTTGATGCGACAATTTTTGAAGCTCTATCATGGAACTGTAAATCAATTGTAGATACCTCATTGAAAGAATATATATAAACTCAATGTAGTTGTTGCATGCCCGCATTATTTAGTCAAATGATTACCTAGGTGAAACTGAATGAGTTTTCTAAAGACAGCAATAAGAGACGCATACAAAAAAAAAAAGTATATTTAACACACTGTGGAACAAAAAATTCAGTATCCGGAAAAAAAACTCAGAAAGGGTCCAAACGGAGGGAAAAGCATAATTAAAAAAAAAAAAAAGTCTTCATCATTATCTTTTTGTTGATAAAAATCGCAGTTCGGAGAAGGGGTATTCAGACCCTTGGACCACCCCCTTAAGTTTGGCCTTTAAAAAGTACATTCCTTACCAATAATGTTACAAGTTTGTCTTTATTTGAAGAATAAATCCAGAAATAAACAAAATATAGAAAGAAAACTAAGTGCTAAAATGGTAGAACAGAGTCACGGCCGGATCAAGGGCGGATTAAATAGAGAGAGCGTCGGAGGGGGCGACCGCCCTTCCCAAGAAAAAAGAAATTAATGTAACCAATCCTATTTTGCTTCCTTAAAATGGATGCGTATGTCAATCTTCCAACTGGCCGCTTCCACCCACAAAATTGCATTAATCCGTCAGTGGGTCGGATTATTCATGAGGCTGAATAGGCTGTAGCCTATCGGCCCCGATCATTTCAGGGGCTTTTGCAGTAACAAATCGAAAGAATTTTTTAATGAAGTTGTAATCAAACTTTTCAAAATGACTGAATGGACAGGAAAATATTTGTGGCTATTTCTGAGGATTTTCCCAGGAAAGCGAGTTGAGGTTCTGCATTTCCCCCAGAGCTGAGGTTCATAGGAATGTAGGAATAAAAGCACACCATAAGAAAGACATTCCCCCGCGAAACAATTAATTTTTATTTAAATATTGGACATAAACTTATTTTTGTAGTAGATATGAGGATGGTATTTAACTGGATGTTGGGCCATCCGGAAGTCTTTTGTTTTAGAGTAAAAGGAGGGGTGGTGGCTTTGACGAAATTCAAAGGAGTTTTGGAGTAGGGGTAAGCCATCTTTAGAAAGCTTTTGGTATTTGGCTTGAATTATTTTTATTTATTTATTTTTTGCATTTCACAATGTTTGAACACAGGCCTTTCGAATTATTATTTCAAACAACAGTGATATAATCAATGTAAGCCATTTATTATACTTTGTGAATTCACAATTCTGATAAATTATATTAATCACAGAAATTGACCGCTTTAAATAAGTAGGAATTGCCTTTGGCCAGTTCAAATCCCAGATGAAGGTTGCGAATTTCAGTAAGTTCGTTTAGATAAAATAATGATAACGGGGAGGGACTTTGCACAAAGACAAGACGGTCGGGGTATCCTGGAAGCCATAACCCTGGCAAATTGAAAACAAAGAGGTTTTTCTGATACTCTAGCTCCACAAAGGAAGCTTACAAAATACTTTATCACGGTTTAAGATTATGCACACATGCTTGTAGAACATGAACAAAATGGCCACAAGAAGTGCTCTAAGCGATATGAGGAAGTAATAGTCCCCCTCTGTACGCATGTACTGTACAGTTTGAAGGCGTTCCGTTCATGCAGTGTATTTTCAATAGCGAAAGTATAATTGCGTTAGATCTGCCTATCCTCAGTTAGATTGCTTATGAATTACCCATTAAATAAATGAAGTTAACAGAAGATAAAAATATGTAACACAGTATTAGTGAAGACCTTCCAAATAATGGAATCATTTCACTGTGTATTTTTAGAGGGGGAAAAAACTGTGTTCAAACTTACAGTGTAAAGTACATTTTGTTTTCGAAGGTTCTAAAAATTTATAGAAACAATTATCAGTGTACGTATGTAAACTTTTCAAGTTCTATGTTTGCATATGAGAAAGGGGTTGGGGATGTTAGAAACTCGAAATATATACCCATGAACATTAACATTCATAAAAAAAACTGAGTTGTAGGTTGAATTGATTGAAAAATTGATTTGGCTAGTGTTATGCTCAAATTTGCTCTTATTAAAGCAGGAAAAGTTCGTAAAAGTTGTGTTTTATTTTATTATAAGACGAAACCTGTACATTAGCTCATCCGAGAGGGCAGGGTTAGAATAAAGCCCTCCGAAATCTAATACGTGGGAAATTTTAGTTGCATTTTCACTCATTATTCTTTTTTAAATAGATTATTTTCAACCACAAGTGGTAGGACAGCAACCATGAAAACGGAAGGTTATTATTGAGATAAACTTTTTATCGTTGTAAATTACTTTCTTTGAAGCGGAATATTAAGGTACACTGTGTTGTACTTTAATTAAACTATGGCGGGTTGTATAGCATTTGGATGAACAAAAAGGGACGAAAAATACTTGACTAACATCTCATATCATAAGTAACCCCTCAGTTAAGAGCTAATGCTCTTGGTAGGGTTTGAACAAGAAAAACCAAAGTAACACATTTGGAAACATTTCCATCGTGCATGTTTTAAACCTACTCGGGTTTAAACAAGAAAAGAAAATCAAACAAACGTATTGATTATGCGACACTTTCTGATTTTATGTCCAAAAAGACCCCTTCTACATTATACATAGCCCCTGGTACTATATTAAAATATGTAGAAGATTACGTTATTAAAATCCGGTCAGATTGAAACTAGATTTTAAGCAATAATTTGTTCTTTGTAAAAAACAAGCTGAGAGCCGGTCCTAATGTGGAGTGAAGTGCGACCGCACAGCGCGCCATCTTTATGGGGTGGGGTGGGGTGGGGGTGGAGGCAAAATACCTTACTTTTATATGTATATTTGAGTATGCATATATTGATGAAATTTTCGTTTTAACCGATTTGAAAACTTTTCTAGCTGCATGTGTGGGAAGGTGGGTGGGGGAAAGGGGCTCAATTTTGTATTTTGCACCACTTAGAAAAATAGCTAGCACCGGTACTGGCACTAGAAAACGGAATCTGCGTCGCGTCTTCAGAAGGAAACGAACAAACAGTTAAATATATGACCGAATATGATTGTGTTGAAAGGCGTTTTATAATCAATGTGTTGGGGATGATTTATACTTCTTGTTCATTTTTAAAAGTAATTTACTAGTTCCAGGGTTTATTATTTTAGTATTTTCTAAATCGTTGTCATGACTAAAAGTGGTTAATACTCGAAAGCCTATTGATAAGAAAAAAAAAAAAAAAAAAAAAAAACGCGAACAGACTTAAAAAAGGAGAATCACAGTTCTAAACTGCGTTGTGGTTAAGTGAAAATTTGACAAATTTCGTTTCACAGGCGCATTCACGGAGGGGTTATAGAACGTAAAGCACACCGAAAAGTGAGGAAATGAAAGTGGTAAACCTTTGCAAATTTCCCATTTAAAAATTGTCTCCAAATTTTTTATAATGTATTTTCCCCAAAAATAAGTTGGTTGATAAATAAATACTTACAGGTGGCACACATATGTTGTTTGTGAACTTGTTATGAACTTGGTTATGACGTCTTTCAAGAGATATTGTTATTTATGACGTTATAAGTGGGTTTCTAACTTTATCAGTGAAAGATGCAGAATATTTCGATATTTAATAAAAGAGTTCCAATTGTATTTGTAGCCCCCCCCCTTTTTATTCATAGACTAAAATCATGGATGTGCGCCACTGGTATATTCCATTACACATTTTATTATGCTTACTAATAACACCAAGCAACAGCAGTGCGATACAACTCAGCTCTTCTATAATATTCACTCGAAGATCCAGAGACAAGAGTAAAAAAGTTGGCACATTACCCTACTGCGAACTTAGATTGTTTACATTTTACGATGTGGGGGGGAAAAAAGGTGAAAAGTAAAATAGGAAACCAGCAAGTTCAATGGTATAATCCTTGACTCAATGAACATTTCTTTTCTTTTCTTTTCTGTCTTTTTTTCTTTAAATCCACTTTGGAAACGTTTAGGGTATGCTCTTTAACCCAGTTCAAAGAATCTTCTAGAAAAATGCTCCCTCTGCTCCGAAATTCCACGAAGTCTTTAAACTCTAAAATACAATGACACTTGGTTGTGCAAGTGCCAGAAGTTTTTCTGTGTTTCCAAGAGAAAGTTATAGAATATTTGCCAAGAATATCTGTCGGATGGAATACATAAATAAAACAAAACAAATCATGAAAAGCACATCGATTATATGACTTCTTCGAACATGTTTATACTGCTTATAGATTCACTATCGTGTAAGAAATAATGAAGGCTTTATTTTGGTACATTGGAGGAGATTTCCCTTCTGTTTCCAGCGTTGCTTCAACGCAATGGTCCTTTCTGAGATATTTATTTTGTGTGCCATATGTAAGAGATATGAATGCAAGATTCATCAGTTTCAATGACAAGAAAGCTATTTTAGATTTATAGTACACTCGAATCCAATTTAATGAAGTATGGGTTAAAGGCTTTTTCATGTATCACTTATCGAAATCACTTCTAGAAACCTTCTAGAAACAACGCCTGTCATCTTTGGAAGAACGCAATGGGAGAGGCGAAACGATACACGTGGCGTTACTTACGTTACCCCAAGATAAACAATTTAAATTAATACTTCTTATTGCAAGAACTCAGTATTATTATTCAATAACAAGTACTGATGTTGTAATATAAACTTGATAAAAACTTTGTATTATAACACACACATATAATAACACTTTTTAAATGAAAAACCAAATCTACTAAATTTAGAACTCATGTTAAAGGTGCATGAAAAACATTTTAAATAAAATATATTGGAAATGTTAATGTCCATATTTTTATGGTAAGCGTATAAAATAATCTGATGTATTCATAATCAGCTGTTAACTTATAATGAGTTTTAGCTAAATTTAGTAGCTTTGTTTTCTTATTTGAAATTTATAAAGACTTAAGTTCTGCAACTAAACTTTTAACCTTTTTAAGAGGAGAAATTATTTTATATATACATATATATATATTTAAAAAATGGTAGAGAAGGCTTGAATTGAAAACAAATTATTTTCAAAATACAGTCATTAGTTGTTTTAGATTACTTTTAAAACGATCTAGAGCAGGGAAAAACATATGAAACATCCATAAATGGTATTTATCAACTCTGTGTGTCATTATACAGTAGAACCTCGATTCATCGTTTTTCATGGGGTGCGTAGGAAAAAACGATGAATGCGGGAAAACGACAAATGCGGGTTCAAGTCAAAATAAGTACAAAACAATCTTTATGCATACACGCAATGACTGTATAGCAACAAATACTAATTTCTTACAAAATTGTAAAGCAAATAAATCGAAGATGAACATTAAGTGATACTTATTTTAAAAATTCCATAATTTTATGTGGAGTTATTCATCATTTTTAAAAATTAAACGTAAATTTTCAAGATTTACAATACTGGACCTTTCATGTGATTTGATGTTTGTATAAAAAGTTCATACAGTTTCAAATACCCTTATTGCTTCAGACAAACGTCGTACTATTGTACTCTCAGCCTCATCGGCATGAATATTATCCTCTGCTTCGCCATTATATTCATTTCTTGCATCATCGTTATAGATTTCAAAAAATATAAGCGTTATAGATTTTAAAAAGCCAAATAAATTTTAATAATTTTAAGAACGGCTATATATGTTTGCTGTCTTTTCAAATATTATCTACGAACCTTTTAGTTACTGAAAATAAATACATGGATAATTGAATTAAGTACATGAAATGGATTTTTTTGAGCATTCGGCAGCCATAAATCGATAACCCAACGAAGTTTTACTAAATAATGTATATTTACAAATAAAATCTATTTTCAGCTATTTGCAGACTTGGGTAAGTTTTGATATTGGGTAAAATTTTATGTTAAAAATGATGTTTTCTGATATGGAACTTTCTTTTTTTTTTATCCTTTAACGGTCGTATTGTTTTCAAGAAAACGGTCATAAAAGTACCTTTTTTTTATTTAAGAAATTTTGTTTAAAAATAAGTAAGTATAGAACATTTTAAGGTTTGGGACATTTTGATATAAAAAAAAATTCTTGGATAAAAATTGAAATGCTGCATGCCAGAGTTCAAAAGTTATGCTTTGGCGCATAACGTTTGAACTCTCCAGCCCGGAAATATCACGGGTTAAAAGTAATAAACTAAAGTATACATCTTCTAAATATTTTATTTAAGATCACGAAATATACGCTCTGGCTCATGGAGAACTAACAGTCGACCCTATGAACAGGGTATAAGTAAAGTTCCGTCGACATTATCAACGTATTATGTGATGATGAATTAACAAACGCACCAAACTCCATGGTAATAAAACCGAGAAATTTGACTCGAGCTGAAGTATAAAATATGTACTCGAGAATGAGGGCACGTTACAATAATGAGAGGTGCGAGGATTCTAAAGATTTAATTTAGTTTTATATAAAATTTTGTTGGGACTGTTTTTGTTTTGGACGCCTGATAAAACTGGCGTTGGAATTGTATGATTTATGTTAGAATAATAAAGGTTTTTATGTAAGTCCCATAAATTGCTTTGCCTTTTGTTGAAAGGAAGCTAAAAAAAAACCCGTACTGGGGCAGCCGGCAGGATCAGAACCTAGGAAGTGGAGAAGTTATTTAGTTGTGAGAAGAGCCATGTCGTTTTTAAATAAGGGAAAGAAGGAAGATTTAATTAAGTCAGCGGAAGAGATCGGTGAAAATCCTTCACCTGGTTTGTTACTACCGGATCTAAAGAAAATGATTACCAGTAGCAATATTTATGAAGAAGATTTAGAATTGGTAAAGGAAATGCTTAGTTCATTTATTGAAGAAAGAAAACAACGGGAACAAAGAGAATTTGAACGGGAACAAAGAGAATTTGAACGGGAACTAAGAGAATTTGAAGAAAGAAGAGAAAGAGAGCAGAGAGAATTTGAGGTAAGAAAATTGGAAATCGAGGCAAATAGTAGAATAGACTTGTCAACAAACGTTAGAGACGCTGGGAAAGCTAGGTTAGAATTATTCAAGTACACACCTAAGTTTGACCCGCGCGAATCTGATATTACATGCTATTTAACGATGTTTGAAAATCATGCTAATAGATTGAAAGTAGATAACAAGGAATGGTCTTGTGTTTATTAAATTTATTACCAACGGAAATTGTTCAGCTTATTAATAGAGAACCGGTAGAGAATGCAGAAAACTATGAGTATATAAAATCGATTTTGTTAAGACGATTTAAATTAAGCCCTGAAAGTTTTAGGAGGAAATTTATGACCCATCAAAAAGTGCCAGAGAAAACGTGGAATAACTAACTATTATGAAGAGTGGGTAAAAGGATTAGAAATCGAGGATTATGACGGGTTGAAGAAATTGATTATCGCTGACCAAATCAAGAGGAGAGTTCCACATGAAATACGTGAGCATTTTTTGGACCAGTGGTCTAAGTTGATCATCCCGTCTGAGTTGGCACTAGACGAATATGTTAACGTCCATGATTTAGCGAAGAGGTCGTGGGGAGGTGATTCGAAAAATAAAGGTAATGAGAGAACTTATGAGCGTCCAATGGAACAAGGAGCTAGGATGACGTCGAAGTCTCCGTCTCAAACCATTCCTAAGTGGGTTCAGAAACGTCAAGATGAAACGTTGGTTAAACGCAGATTTAACCCCACATGCTTTAGTTGCGGTAAAGAGGGGCATATTTCTAAGTTCTGTGGGCAAGGACGACAATTTAAAAGTAATATGACGAATACTCAAAACAATACTTTTACTCGACAAATTTCACAACCGAAAATAAACACTGTAAGCGCTGATACAGCCGAGAAAACAGATGTGTTGACAGCAAAGATCTCCGTTCCATTATCTGAATCAAGTAATCACAAAAAATTGGATGACCTAATTGAGATTAAAATCAAATGTGGAAAATCAATTTTTAATGGTATAGTGGATTCTGGTGCACAGATATCTGTAATTCGCGAGGAATTAGTACATGGTACGCCTTTTGAAGGAGAAGGACAAATAGAGTTATCGTCCGCGCTTGGCGATAATGAAACCGCTCCACTTCGGACATATGAGATGAAAAACCACGATGGTAAACATGGCGATACAGCAATTATGTGTGCCGTTTCAAAGAAACCTACCAGTGATATGTTAATAAGTCGTTCAGCTTTTGAGATGCTAAATGAGAACATTGAACTTTATCATAATAAACAATTATGGCAAGAAACAGTTTCAAATGTGGAAGCAGAAGCTGTAGGGAAATCAGAGGAGGACGTAAATGTACAAATATCTTCGGATTTGAATTCCACTACGCCGAATGTGAATGTCTTGACAGCAAGTGAGTCTGCGAGTAGAAAGCTAGATGCCATTTCAGAGTTGGCGAAACTTCAAGGCGATGACGAGACACTCAAGAGATGCTTTGATTGGGCGGAAAGGCAAGAAAATTCGTATCTCATTGATCAGGGAATACTACAGCATAAGGATTATGTCTGTGGAGAAGAAATTCAGCAAGTAGTAATTCCAAAAGAAAGAAGGAATTTTATTTTAAGAATGGCACATGAGATTCCGTTGGCAGGACATCTAGGGGAAAATAAGACTCTACAAAGAATCAGATATTCATTTTACTGTCCTAATATCAGGCAAGATGTAAAGTTATACTGTCAAAGTTGCAAAGAATGCCAATTGAGGAGAACTAGCACCTATCGGGATCATATTCCCATACAGCCTATCGTTAGGCCTGAAAATCCTTTTGAAGTCTGGAGCGTAGACTGTATAGGACCACTAGAGCCTGCATCGAGGAGAGGACATCGATATATTATTTGTGCCGTGGATTTATGTACTAAGTGGGCCGAGGCAATTCCAGTGAAAGAGATTAGTGCCAAGACAACGTGTGACGTTTTAATGAAGATTTTCACCCACACCGGTTTTCCAAAAGTGATATGCACCGACCAGGGTACGAATTTCGCTTCCAAGCTGACTCAATCATTTGAAAATCTATTAGGGGTAGCGCCACGTTTTTCGACACCCGGACATCCGGAAAGTATGGGGGCAGTAGAACGATGGAATAAAACTCTTAAGGAGATGATGAATAAAAACATACAAGAGTATGGGAGAGACTGGGATATACATATACCATATCTCATGTTCGCGTATCGTGAAGTGCCACACAGCACCACGGGGCTATCACCATTTCAATTGGTTTATGGGCGGTTACCACAAGGACCATTATCTTTATTGAAAAGTATTTGGACGGGAGAACGAACTATCCCAACGACCGCGTCCAGACCAATCACTAAATATCTTGAAGATTTAGTTGAAAATATACGTAAAGCTAATGAGATCGCTTCCGAAAACACCGAGAAAGCTCAAGGAGAATACGTTTCCAGGTATAATCTCCGTGCGAGAGAAAAACAGTTTGCCATTGGCGACAAAGTGTTGATATTACTCCCATCATCAACTCACAAACTTTTAAGCACTTGGATTGGACCGGCAACGGTAATTCAAATCACCAGACCGCATTCGGTAAGAGTTGAATTAGAGGATGGTAGTACTAGAGAGCTACACGTGAATAAAGTACGACCGTATGTGCAGAGGGTAAATCACATTGGTGTTGTTTACGAAATGGATGAAGAATTTGGCGTAATCCATTACGCGCCTACTGATAAAACAAAGAAAGAGGTAGAGGACATCCGAAAACATTTGGAGAAAACTAGAAATCATAATTTAACTGAAGAGCAAACCCAAGAGTTATTTGATGTACTGAAGAGATATATGGACATTTTTAGTTCAAAGCCAGGACATGCCAAAGTCGACGGGCATTATGTTAAAGTTACGGAGAACTGCACGCCAAAGAGACTCAAACCGTATCGAATACCCATCAGTTTACAAAAAGAAGTTGATCGCCAAATCGAGGAGCTAATTGAAATGGACCTCATTGAACCAAGCGATAGCGAATGGGCACATCCTGTTGTTTGTGTTGCCAAAAAGGATGGAAGCGTGAGGTTATGTATTGATTTTAGACTATTGAATAGTTTCACGGTGCCTGATTCATATCCCATGAAAATCGCCAGGGATTTAATATTCAGAGTAGGACAAGCTGCATTTATAACCGTCATAGACTTAACGAAGGGATACTGGCAGATTCCCATGCATGAAGAATCCAAGCATTTCACCGCCTTCGTAACACATTCGGGGCATTATCAATGGAAAGTCTTACCTTTTGGGATGAAGAACGCCGGAGGGACATTCCAGAAATCAATGGATAAAGCATTATTCGTACATCGTGATTATTGCTGTGCATACATTGACGACGTAGCCATTTTCTCTAACAGTTGGGAAGAACATTTAAAGCATATAAGCCAAGTCTTTAAAACATTGAGGGAAGTAGGACTTACTGTGAATCTTGGAAAATGCGAGTTCGGGAGAACCCAGGTAAAATTTTTGGGCCATATTGTAGGTTCCGGTCGGCATACACCGGATCCGGAGAAGATTGAACCTGTAACGAGGATATCAAGGCCTACTACCAAGAAAGAGCTAAGAAGCTTAATCGGTCTAGCAAGTTATTATAGGAGTTACATACCACAATTCGCGCAAATAATTTTGCCACTAACAAATCTAACCAAGAAGAAAGTACCGATTACTATACCTTGGGGCTCCGCTGAGGACCAAGCGTTTACTCGATTGAAAGAGGAATTGATGAAGATACCTATCTTACACACCCCAGATCTTGACAAGCCGTTTCAGTTGTACAGTGACGCATCGGCTACAGCTATTGGCGCGTGTCTCGCACAAAAGGACGCCAAGGGAGAGGAAGTCCCTATTGCTTTTTTCAGCAAGAAACTAAACCCCAGCCAAATGAAATGGTCTACGATTGAGAGAGAAGCATATGGAGTTTTAGAAGCACTAAAAAAATTTGATACTTGGATATTTGGCGCGGAAATCCAGATCGTATCAGATCATAACCCCTTAACATATTTGACAGATGGCCTTCCACACAGCGCCAAATTAACAAGGTGGGCTTTAGCGTTGCAGCGATACAATTTGAAAATTACTTATCGAAGGGGCGTTCAACATGGAAATGCTGATGCATTATCCAGGCTCAAGTTAGATCCTTCTTAATAAAGTAGGATCAGGTTTATGTATTTTTATATTCAATCGTGTTATTGTAAATTGAATTATTACAGTGTATTATGAGGATATAATTATTTATTTTTCGAACCTGTTTTAAAAAAAAATTATTAATAATACAGTGATCCGGATAATCAGGTACAGTTCCAATAAAAGATCGTAAACAAAGATTTTCTTTCAGCAGCATCGTCACTCCTGTGACGGATGTGCTTTCCCCCATGGGAGTAGTAAAGTTCCGTCGACATTATCAACGTATTATGTGATGATGAATTAACAAACGCACCAAACTCCATGGTAATAAAACCGAGAAATTTGACTCGAGCTGAAGTATAAAATATGTACTCGAGAATGAGGGCACGTTACAATAATGAGAGGTGCGAGGATTCTAAAGATTTAATTTAGTTTTATATAAAATTTTGTTGGGACTGTTTTTGTTTTGGACTCCTGATAAAACTGGTGTTGGAATTGTATGATTTATGTTAGAGTAATAAAGGTTTTTATGTAAGTCCCATAAATTGCTTTGCCTTTTGAAAGGAAGCTAAAAAAAACCCGTACTGTATAGCTGCCAGCTCTTCCTTTTTGCCACAAATCTTTACTATATAGTTTCAACATGACTGACTGAAAAAGTACGATTCTAGGCGTTCCTAACTGTAAAAGTCTTACCTCCAGTTTGATCTAGGTGTCATTGCGCGAGACCTAGGTGAGATGTTCGAGGGAGGATGTGGGGGACCCACATCAGTGAGGGTGAGAACATAAGTTGCTCTTGGATGATTTTGGGAAGTTTTTCAGTCAAGTCAAAAAATGGCCGTGACTTGGAGGGGGGGGAGGGGTCCAACAGCTCGAAGGTCTACCCAGCTTCCCCTCACCGTCTAGCGGTGATCTTCGGCTGGGTTGCTAGACTGAGTGTTGGGCCTCCGCGAGGAGAGAGAGGGCGGCCTTCGGCCGCTTTCTGTAGTGGGGATCACTATGATCGTAATCTGGTAGTTCAGCGATTATCTCATTGGGGATAGAGCCCAGTTTGTTGTGAAACCTCTTTGCAAGCTTGTGGAGCTGTTTGGTCAGTGTGTTGATGTGCAGATCTTTTTTAATTATGCGGTTTAGCAGGAAGGTCGGGCCATGCCGTATGATGCGGAGGAAACGTGCCTCAGTGGCAGAGAGGCTGGCAATATGGCTCTTCGCAGCGTAAGCCCACACTGGGGCGGCGTAGAGAGCAATGGGTCTGATTAAAGCCTTGTAGATGATGGCTTTGTTCTTCGTTTTTTGTTTACGGGTGTAGATGAGGCTGCTGACTCCATCAAAAGCGGCCTTCATTTTGCCTCTGGTTCGGGTGACGTGCTTCTTCCACGACAAGTTTTTGTCAATAGTCACTCCCAGGTATGAAGCTGAGTTCACCCACTCAATAGCCCTGGAGTTAATGATAAGTCTTGAGGGGGGCGTCTTGTTCCCCATATGAATTGCACTACATTTTTGCGCATTCAGCTTGATTTTCCAGTTGAGCATCCAGAGTTCAATGGCATCAAGATGCGCCTGAAGGGCACTTCTTAAATATCTGCTGTTTGGATGCCTTGCAATAATGGCCGTGTCATCGGCATACATGGCTAAGTTGGTTTTTTCGTGCCTAGGGATGTCGTTTACATAGAGGTTATATAATGTAGGGCCAAGTATTGATCCTTGGGGGACCCCGCTTCGTATTTTATGTCTATCTGAGTGGACGTCGCCCAGTCTGACAGTGTAAGATCGCTCCGACAGGTAGTTGTTTAGTAGATGGATGAGTTTGTCCGGTATGCCGATGTTGATTAGCTTGTAAAGGAGCCCCTCATGCCAAACTTTGCCAAAAGCTTTACTTATGCCAAGGAACACGATGGCCTATAGTTTCAACATTAAATCAGTCCAAATTTGTAGTTAAAATATAACTGCTTAAAAATTGCGGTGAAAAATCTTTCGATAAAATCGGAAAAGTTGGCAGTTATGAAGAGGGTTTACAACTATTAATGTCAATCTCTGTTTGATAATCCAATCACTTTACAGCCGAGCCCATAGGATCTGCCACGATACTGAACACATAGGATAAGCTATTAATGCTCAGAACTAATTAGCACGAAAATTTGAACTATTTGCGTATTTGTATAGGATGTAGACTACTTCAAAATTAAGACGGAGCGGCGAAGCCAGAAAGTGAACCATGTTCCAGTGGCACAGATACTGATTTATCTATATCTATTTGGGCTTTGTTATTTTTTCTTTGTTTAACTCAATTTTCTTGATTGAAAAGCAATTAATAAAGGTGAATATTTAAATCAAATAAATGAAAAGAGAGATAGAACAGTGAAATTAATATGCGCGTTACTCATTTTGCATAAAAAATGATAATTATTAATGATATCGATTAGAGAAAGGCAGGTTGATTGCGCATTTATGAATAGGTGAGTATAAATTATTTGATACAATGATCTGGTTATCAGAGATTTAAATTTTAAAAAAGTAATTTTAAATTTAAAAAAAGTAATAATAAATAGAGCATCTTTTTAAGATTTAGGATGAGTGATTAATGTCAGAGAAAAAAATTTACAGAAGACGGAATGATCTTTTGAATGTAGAATGGGTGCATTTCTACGAATGATGCAAATGATTATCTTAGAAATGGGTTATGAATTACATAATTTGCCCAACTATCTAATGACTATGAAAAATACAAAAGCCACTCAGCCCACAGGTAGATAGATGCGCGATCGAAATGGCGTTAATCTGAAAATGTTCGTTTCATTGTTGCAAACTTGAACGGAATAGAGCTTACCACTTTTTGTAAACAGCAAATTTTGTGTCGTAAAAAAATAATATTGGATAATTGCAGGTATGTGCTCTTTATCACATAGTTAATACCACTACTAATTTCTTCTCGGTAGTACGATGTGAAAATTATCCGCAACCTTTAATCTAAAGTAGGACTGAGTGTTCCAAATAAAGCGGTAGTGATCCCCCACCCCACAAAAAAAACGTAGCCGTTAGCAGTTATGGTTATTAATTACAAAAGTATTTAAAAGAATTACTGTTTTCAAAAAAGCAGTTAATTACATTCCGTACATGTTGACAGCTATGTACCTAATGTAATTCGATTACTGACCGGGCTTTAAAACATGTCATGTAAACGGGCCTGTGTTCGAAATTATATGCCCGTGTGCAGATCTCTTTATTTCTCCTAAACTGAGTAAAATCAGCCGTAAAAAGTCATCCTTTCCTAGAACAGCGTAGATCCCACGTTCCGCAGATGTTTTTCCCAAGTCATCTCCTTTTATACTCCAATTGCCGATAATTCCTCTATCTGCAGACATCGACGATAATAAAGTCCGATACACTAGCCGATGGTTTTTCCGCTCTCTCTCCCACAAGTTGTGTTGTATCTTATCTGAGAGCTTTTGTGAACGCTGTTCCAAATTCCAAGTGCTGCCCCTGGAATCCACAAAATGAAAATTGTTGGCGACGACCAGACGTATCTGGGCCAGATACCAAAAAGCACGGGCTTAAAAACGGTGTTTTTTAAATCATGACTTATTGTCATAAAATTATCGTGAAAGTGCATATATTTGCTATGATTTTTTTTAGACGGTACTAAACGTGTTCATTTATTCACCAACAAGATTTATCTAATACCTGCTTGCACTAACATATATGGTTATAATAACTGAATTTTGTAGTTATGTAATTTTTAATATAAGTATATTTGTACTTTCTGTATTATATAAATCTGTTTCACATAACTATTACAAGGGGGAACACAAGTTAATATGTTGTTATGACCGTTAATATCTTTAAAATAAGAACTATTTTTATGAACTTATCATGAAAGTGTGTATTGCTATTTTAGCCTGTAATAACTATGTTCATATAATCTATTAATGGTTTTTGTGTTATTTATGTACATATATTTAATACAGTGTGTTCAGATAAAATACGAATATATTTAATGCGTGTTAACAGCAACGTAATTAACCACTTTTTATAAAGAGTATATATAAGAGTTCGTATTTTGAGATATAAGTCTAATTGACATTCTTCATTTACATAGTCTTCTTACATTGACATTCTTCATTACTAGTTTTCATTCTTCAATTACATAGTCTAATTGACACTCTTCAGATAAATTTAGCTCTGTTTTAAGTCAAAAACTACTGTTTGTAAAAAAAGGGTTAGTTATGTTCTGATTGGCAGCTATTTCAATATAGCTAATAGATTATATGATCAATTAAATTTAAAACCATCTATCTACAATTATATTTAATTTATACTTTATGCATTGTATCAAGCTGCACATATATCATCCATGAGATGGAAGGATACACTTCAGATATGTCTTTATAACCGTTTATTATATTTTAAAAATTATTTTAATGAAATTACTTTAATAAATTCAGAGGCATTATCAAAATAATATATTCTTTCGATAATTAGGGACTGCCTGGACTTTCTGGGGAAAGCTTCTCTTATGCTTAAGAGAAGCAAATTATGAAATAAAAAATTGCCCGCTGTCATATTGAGAAAAATTATTTGGATTATTACGGAGTATTTCAACAAGTACTAACAACTTTTTTCTAAAATTTTCGTGGAAACATCACTTCCATTCATGAAGTTTCAGGTCCTTTTTGTGATTCTGATTCAAGGTGCAAAATGTTTTTAATCTTGTTTTACAGAAAAAAAAATTTCACGTGTTTTCTCGCTCTTGAAATATATTGAGTATTTAACAATCATAACTAAATTTAACCAGGAATGATCAAAATTAAAGAAAAAGTATTTTAATCGAATTAGAAATAGAAATATTAAACAGAGATAAATGCTCACACACACACAAATTTTTTTAAGGCACGTGCACAAGGTATTCCCAGATGCCAACGTGAACGAAATGTGATTGACCACTTTTTGTACACAGTACTTTTTCTAAAGAGATTTTTAGAGCAACTTCTGTTACCTTTATCATAAAACATTTTCTATACCTTTTAAATTAAATTTTACCGATTGCAAAAGATGGTTTATTGTATTCTGTACGCGTTGGCAGTTACGAATACTTTTTCTTTTATAGTCATATTGCTAATGTTGGAGAAGAATTCATAGGAGTGTTTAAAAGTATTTGACCAAAAGGCTGTTTTGCTTTCATTATACTTTCAATTTCAAATAGTTTTGTAATAACATGCAGTCACTTTTTATTTTATACGTTTTAGAAAGGGTCATTTGGAAAAAAAAATAAACAAATAACATTTTTATACTGACCCTGTATACCAAAAATTCTAATTTGAAAGGTAAAGAGTCCGTCGAGAATTAAATTACAAAAAATCTGAGCTTGTGAAAATGTCATATTCATTGAGTTATTCGGATTTTAAGTTTTGAGTAGTTATCACCAACGCTTAAGCAGCAATCCTTAATGCGAAAGAAGATTATTTTTAGTGCATTTCTACTCAAATTTGTCTTCTTGCATTAATGAACAGCGTATTTCAAATTCACTTCGAGCTGCTGTGACAACCTTTTTTCTTTCATAAACACTTCTAGTTATAGAACTGGAACAGAATCGAATCTGAATAAAGTTTATTGAATAAAGTTTTTTTTTTCCAATTTGTGTGTAAGCCTACCATTAGAGAATTTTTATGGAATTCTGACCCGTCAAAAAAGTTCATGTTTGATTCTTATTAAATACTAAGGTAAAAAAAATGAAAGATTTTTTCAAAGATAAGATTTCATTTTACTAATTGGTTCTCTTTCTAGATGAGGATTAACGTATAAGATTATTTGTTCATTTTTTCCTTTAATGATACGCCATAGAAAAACTTTATTGGAAGTGTGATGCTACTACATCCGAGCAAACAGTTTGAATTACATGGTATCTGTGTTGAGAAAAAAAAAGAAAGAAAAAGAAATTAACTGGATTAACGATTGAAAACTAACGATTAGCAATAAATCACTATTAACGATTGAAATTTTTTGCCCGTAACCGAGATTAACGATACCGTTAGCCGTGATTACTAACTACAATTTTTCAATTGTTAATAGTGATTAAATATTTCTCGACACTGCCCTGCATGGAGAAAAAAATAGTCAATTTGAATATCGTCGCCCTTTCGAAGTATCTTGGTAATAAAACTGGCAGTTTTATTTTTTGAATCATGAATCATGGAAAAATTAAGCAACTTCGATGCCAAAATCCACTACTCAGAGGAGTATAACGAGGATATCTTGCATAGAAATTGACTATCCTATTTTCGTACCAAGTACGTTGCATAAACAACAAATCCATTTCACTGTTCTGCGGCCTGCACTTTTATACACTCTCCTAATTTTTTTTTTCAGGTTTGGGGGAATTATTTTCTGAAAACAGTATTTACAAATTCTGGTGGTTTTAAAATTAATTTCAAGATTCAATATACTAATTTTAATCATTGTTCTTATTTTAACAAAAATGTGCGAAGTCACACTACTTGTTAGCCCCCCCCCCCCTCTCCACACACACACACGCGCTCTTGCACAAACTGTCACAATTTCACGTACTCCTGTCCCGCCACCAAGAGTGACTTTATTTACGGATTAACCCATGCCTGAAAAGAACGAACTATTGAATATTTTTCAAGTACTCCCTTTTTTCCCCATATAATAAAACATTCATCCATTGTTATTACGTTGGATACATAATACGTTTGATACATAAAATTTCTTAATGCAATTAAACCATTAATGTCCTTACGATACAAAGTTTATCTAATGCAGTTAGAAATACAATATCATTATAATTAGTGTTTTTCCAGTCGCGCTACAGAAATTTTAAATAGCTGACAAATACTTTGGAATATAACTAACCACTTTTCGTATACAGTATGCTTTTTAAGTATTTTTTTCAAAAGCGAAGCGACCTGTCCTAAACTTAAATATTTTGTTAAACTTTAACACGAAAATTCCAGTTTTCAAGAAAAAAGTTTAGTTGCATTTTGGACTGGTTGACAGATGTGAATTTTGTAAAACAATGAAATTATTTGAATAATAATTTCAATATACAGTACGCCCGATATAAGCACTTATTTGTATTTTTTTTTCTGCACTCCATAGCTGAAACAGTTCCGGCCATCTAAGTAATCACTTTTTTCTAAACAGTATATTTTTATTCATTTTTTAAATAAAGGAACCAAATTTACACAAGTAATTCGCTATTTTTGGAGACAAAAATTACTGTTTACAAAAAAAAATGGTTAATTATATGCCCGGAATTGTTGCAGCTTAGACTTCGTTCCTTTTCATGAAAAGCATATAGTACATTTTAAAATTACTACTCCAACCACATAAAATCCAATTACAAATTAATTAATTTTTTTCTCCATAATCTTTGCTGAAAAAACAAGTTTCGAAAGAAAAATCAAATAAGAATGACTTTGAATAGTTTCTTCAGCAGGAAATTTAATGTGTGTTTCTACACAAATTTAAAAAAGTAAATTAAAATTCTATGTTTATTGTTCAAGTGATCCTCTTTTATTACTCATAGCATTAATTTTGTAATAGTTTAAGTGCATGTGATAAGAGTAAAATTTCATTATGTTACGGCCCCCACCCTCCGCCGGTTAAATCGCACCCCCGGATATATTACGCATTTTCCTTGCCTCCCGACAAGCGTGATATAACGAGGGGCTACTGGAAAAAGGAAAAAAGAAAGGTTCATAGGCGTAGAGTTATATGGGCCCGTGGGGCTCGAGCCCCCCAATAAATTGTGAATAGGGGCTGAGCCCACCCAATAATTTATCACTCAATACAGAAAACTAATTTATACTAACATAAAAAAAGTATTCACGCCATTTACAAACGTTTAAAAAAAAACTTTACTTTTAACAATTTTCTTCTTTTGATTTCAATCATGATTTAGTATTCATTGTGACGCCACGTAACACACAATGTTACTATAAGCTGCCCTCGCCAGGCTCTGGTTAATTAAAATCAGATTATGCAATGTAAAGTATGAAAAGTATGAAATGAAGAAAAGTTCATATGTGTCTAAAATGCACTATGTCATCGAAAATATTTTTTTTTTCCTCCGTTGGATTTTTTACTTTGCTTCTATTTTTAACTTTTAACATGGTAGGAAGATACCAACATGGATACTTACTTTACATTGGTGTAGAATTCTATGGACCCATAGAGCTCGAGCGTTTCCAATAATTTACACTTATATATAGTAAGTCAAAGGTACCAACTACTACGGAATATAATTAACCACTTTTTGTAAGCAGTATATTTTTTAATTATTTTTTTCAAAATAGTAACCAGTTCGCGCGCGCAGCACAAAAATTTTGCTATATTTTAAGCCGAAAAATCATGTAGAAAAAATGGTTAAATATATTCCGTAGTAGTTGGCAGCTATGAGTAAGTTATATATACGTGAATCAATGGCGTAGCCAGAAATTTTTCAGGGGGGGGGAGTTACGACTTCTGCAACTCACATATATGTATACGGATGTATGATAAGGGAGTGAAGAATATACATTTTGTATGGCAAAAAATTCCTCATGGGGGTGGTTATGACCCCCCTAACCCCCTCCCTTGGCTACGCCACTGACGTGAATATATGTGGTTGTGGGGCCCGGCCCCCCCAATAATTTTGAAAACTCTACGCTTATGGAAAGGTTGGAAAACGAATATTTACAGCTTTTCTGCTAGACGAGACAGTCATTATCATTAAAATATAGAGATTTCGAGAGACGAGACAAAGCTTTGCAGCTGTTTTGCAAGACGAGGCGGCCTATTTTTCGTCTCGCATGTATCCCTGTTCCAGGTCTTGAATTAGTAAAAGCAGTTTTCTCCATCAAAAACGTATCTGTCAACTTTTACGCTTTTTTTAAATCATGATCCACTATACTATTACTTTTTTGGAAACTGACTTACGCTTGAGCGAAAAGTTATCTGAATGTTTGTGTGAGACAGAATTTTTTAAAAGTTGTGGTGGTCAATCTACCAATGACACACACACACAAAGTTAAAAAGTTGGCAGAGATGTAAGAAGCGTTGAAGGTATCGTAGGCATAGGCAGAATGTGATAGACGATAAGTCAGTCTTCTTCTGCAAGTTCATCACACCTCAAACGGATGAAAATAACTCGCATTATTGAGCTTTATAACGCTTACCATCGAATGAGTGTTAGAATGTTAATTGATACTCTGGACATTCTGAAAACCGTTGCGCATCGTATTGATAAAAGAAAAAATTGAGATATCCGCTAGCTGGTCCCCGAAATCGTTGACATTTGCCCTCAAGCTCCTTCGCGACCATAACGAGGTAGCACTATTGCAGCCTTCCTAGAGTCCAGAACACCAAACCACGTACCAGCTGACTTACCTACCTTTTATTCCCCGAGATCAAGAAAAGGCTCAAAGGCTCTACTTCGACCACCGCCTTCTAGAAACACTGCCTGTCAGATTCAGAATTCAATGGGAGAGGTGAAACGATAGGTGGCGCCACTTACGTACCGTATTTATCGAAAGTATAAATTAATATTTTTTCCTTTAGGAACACTTAACAAATACTGGTATTAGAATGTAGAATTGATAAAAGCTTTGTATAATAACACACATTGTTAATAAATACCATTTATGGATGTTTCATATGTTTTCCTCTTCTAGATCGTTTTAAAAATAATCTAAAAAAACTAATGACTCTATTTTGAAAGTAGTTTGTTTTCAATTCAAGCCTTCTCCACCTTTAAAAAAATAATATATATATATATATATATATACATATATATATATATATATATATATATTTATAAAGATTTAGTTGCAGAACTTTAAGTCTTTTAAATTTAAATAGAAAACAAAGCTACTAAATTTACCTAAAACTCATTATAAATTAACAGGTGACTATGAATACATCAGGTTATTTTATACGCTTACCATAAAAATATGGACATTAACATTTCCAATATATTTTATTTAAAAAGAAAGCATCATTTTAAGTTTTTCATGCACCCTTATCATGAGTTCTAAATTTAGTAGATTTGGTTTTTCATTTGAAAAGTGTTATTATATGTGCTGTTAATTTACAGTTTTATCAATTTTACATTCCAACACCAGTATTTGCTAAGAGTTCTTGTAATAAAAAGTAAGCAGGCAGGGTCTTAACTGTATTAAGACTATCCAAAAATCTGTGACAATAGCTTGACGGGTGATCTACCGCCGCCTGCAAGAAACACTACCTGTCAAATTGAGAAGAATTCAAAGGGGTAGGTGAAACGATAGGTGGCGCTATTTACCTACCACATTTATTCAGAATGTAAATTAATATAATTTTTTTTCCAAAAACTCCTAACAAATACTGGTGTTGGAATGTAAAATTAATAAAAGTTTTGTATAATAACACTTTTCAAATAAAACACCAAATCTACTAAATTTAGAACTCATAAAAAGGGTGCTTGAAAAACTTAAAATGATGCTTTCTTTTTAAATAAAATATCTTTTAAAAAGATAGAAGATTAAGTTCTGCTACTAAATCTTTATATATATATATATATATATATTATTTTTTAAAAAGGTGGAGAAGGCTTGAATTGAAAACAAACTACTTTCAAAATAGAGTCATTAGTTTTTTTTTTTTGATTATTTTTAAAACGATCTAGAAGAGGAAAACGTATGAAACATTCATAAATGGTATTTATTAAAAATGTGTGTTATTATACAAAGCTTTTATCAATTTTACATTTCAACACCAGTATTTGTTAAGTGTTCTTAAAATAAAAATTATTAAAATACATATCGCATGGCTCTCGCGATACAGTGAAGGAAAATTCTACTTATATACAGGATAACCAAAATTAAAGTTACGAGTGTTAAAAAAAAAAGGGATTTTTCGACCAAAAATGGGTTTAGTACGTTTTTGTTAATACCCTATGCTGTTAGGCAGGAAATGCTAAAGAAATATTTGCATGGTGTTTAATGTAGACTGATACGCAGATGAAAGCAATATTAAAATAAATAAAAACTTTGTGAAAAAAAACACACATAAAAGATTACTTCAAGGCGTAACGATCGTTTCGACCGAAAATTCGTTCGGTCTTCTTCAGACAAACCCTTCCGTCAATCAGAGCAGAGGGAACTGAAAAAATATAAACCTGAACAGAAAAAGATAGGTTTATCTTTTTCAGTTCCCTCTGCTCTGTTTGACGGAAGGGTTTGTCTGAAGAAGACCGAACGAATTTTCGGTCGAAACGATCGTTACGCCTTGAAGTAATATTTTATGTGTGTTTTTTTTTTCACAAAGTTTTTATTTATTTTATCTTATAATACAGTTTTTTGAGTGTTTATTTTAATCGAAAGCAATATTAGTCAAAATAAATAAGATATGTCATAACTCTTTATTGCTTCGTCTAATAAGAGGTGCGGATACCTCTTACCGCTGTAGAATTGTCATATACAAACTTAGTAACTTCAGAAAACTTCAATTTTCTTTTTTTTTTATCTACACGTTCTTACTTTTTTCCTTTTTAAAAAAGAAAAGAAACGTAAGACGGTTGTTTTAAAAATATAAATTTATTACTAATCAGACAGCATAAACTAGAAGCAGTGATCCAGATTACAATATATTCCACCAATTTTTAAAAGAATGTATTATAAGCAAACAACCAGACAAAATAATTATGCTTATATGGTGAAAATGTTCTTTAACGTTCAGAACGCTCTGTAACGCTAACGTTTAGGTTCAGCATTCTAAAACCGTAATGTTTGCAATTATTAGTTCCGAAACAGTTATTTTTTTATAAATCTTTTTAATCGGACAGAGCGGGGTAGGTCTCTCTGAAGATTTGCAAGTTAACGTAGAATTTCAAGTCGCTAAATATAGATTCTCCAGGGCTGCTAAAACCCATGATAAGCACGACCCTGCTTTCAAAACTATTAGAAAGTTATGTAGCGAGTACATATTTATTTCTCTACAGCAAAAACAGTCTTAAATCAATGTTTTTATGACTTCCCAAATGATTTGAAAAGGAAACCAACTTTATAAATGTTCTTTATATAAAGTATCTTAAGAATGAATGATATTTTTTCGATTAAACGGGATATTTAGCAAATTTTAGTATTGCTACGAAGCAATCTAATCCCCTCCCCCCCCCCCGCACCAAAGGACGGGCCATACAAAGACCTGAAGTATTTGTCGGACATTTTATTATAATGGCACCCATTAGGTGGTCATCGTCGCCTCCTATGAAGATACACACGAAATAATGACCAAGCCCAAGTAAGAAGTCGATCCCCATATGCTTCGTTTTCACTCTGCCCACTTCCGCAGCAATGAGAAAGAGAAATGGATGTAAAAGGAATGAAAATACCTCACTCGTCCTGCTCATGCCACAACCGCTCTTGCTGCCCTTCCTCCCGCCCACGCTCCTTTCTGCAGGGATTTTGAAGGCAGTGAGAAGGGAAGTAAAGCAGAAAAATATATAAAGAGAAGGCAATATTAGCAGAATGTAAAACTATCACTGCTTTTGGAGCTGCCGCAGAAGTATTTTCCGGGGGGAAAATGCAGCAGGTAGAGAAGAAGTGGGAATTGCTGAATGCGGATGGGGTAATAGTAGTAGAGATCGCAGCGCTAACTACTGGACAATCTATGGCTGCTCGATAGAAACAGTTCTCGTTAAGTATTAATTTTTGAAAAAATTGCTGCCCACCCCTCTCTCATTAAACAGCAATGACTAATGACATTTTTTTTTTCCCTACCAGCGATACCGCTGACGTCGATGGCACCTTATCTGCTGTATAAATATTATCTAAGGCTAATATGAATAAACAGCAGAAATTCTCGATCTTTTACTACAGCGAGATGAGGTGAGGGATCCGACCGAGGCTAAATATGTAATCGCATCGCCCGATAACATCTGAAGGAGGAGATATTGTTTTCGGCGATAGCGACTGCTGTGATATCTCGCAAAGTCAACGAAACAAAGTGCTGGAACCTCTCAAAACGATGGTTTCAGCTGTGAGATATATACCAAGAAAGGACGTCTTCGTTTTCACTGTTACTAGTCAGGCTGGTTTTCTTTTACATTATATTTCGACACCACCACTATTTCACAAATTAATTTTAAACTAGGCTTTTTATTTTCAATGAATTTTTAGAACAAAAGCAGCAACTACGCACTTAATAGTACTTAATCTACGCACTTAAAATCGTAAAAGCCGGAAATGATGCCTTTTCAACTAAATGATTTCGCTTTGCCTGTCAGTACGTCTGCGTTCTGACTACCGTAAATATGCAACGATTTCTAAGAAATTTATAAGTGCTATTGCTGTGTACTTTAATATGCATCCTATTGGTGTTTGAGCATTTATAATTCTCTTACAGGGCCACCAAAAAACATTCCGTTACATTACGCTTAATGGGCAGTCATTATTTAAAACACGCTTTAAAGATATTCGTCAATTTCAAACAAAACAAAATTGGTGTATATTATTCAGAATTACAAAATAATGATCTCCTTCAAAAATATTGTCTGTCCTTGTAGAGGAACTGAAAATGGATTTTCAGTTCCTCTACAAGGGCACTCAAAAGAATTCCAATAAGTTAGGATCGATGGCGGTTTAGAGACATTAGTAATGAGTATATTGATAGACGCTTTATAAAATCTTGCTCCTCAGAAATATTCTCTATCCTCTATATATATAGATACATCCTGTACGGAAAGTGGCAGCATTTTTAAGGAAATTCTAAATTATATTTTGAACATTTATTTGTAACTTCAACGTTTAACTCTTTTAACAATTCATCCAACATCTCTCTTAAATTAAAAAAAAAAATCTTAATTTCATGAATAAAACTTTAATTTTTCTCCACCATCTCTGTATTTTAGAGTATAAAAATAATTTAATTGATTAATTTAATTTCATTCTGCAAAATAAATCAGTAATAAGGAATTTAAACTATTAAAGACAACACAGTATAATACAAAAACAATAATAAAATTTTCTAATTGTATTCTAATGCCGGAGGCACAGACTGCCAAACCCTAATCATAACATTTTTCAGTTTTGTTGGAAAGTGTCAGAAACAACAAGAGAAAAAATTCTGAAACACTTTCGTATTTCATATACGCACTATAGTGTCATACATTAAAAGCGTATCATAATCCATGCTTGCCTTTTATTTCTTCCATATTTCATTACGTAGGAAAATGTATGACCATTCATGAGTGTACTGTATTCTTCTCGCTTGCTCCATAAAATACTTTTGTGGATCCGAAATCTACATTAAAATCGCCTATTAAAACATTTTTACAATCCTCACCAAGCTTATTTTAACTATACTTCGCATTTGTAAATACTGTTTGAAATGTGTATCATAATCCATGAGTGTGCCGAATTTGTCTTTGCACTTGACACTAATAAAGTGTTATGTGCTTCATAGGCCAATGGATCCATGGTATATTTTGTTTACTTCCTGTTACGGAGTAAAAGTAACTATAGTGATGCCAAAAAAAAAAAAAAAATCGGTATGCAGAAATATTTTGATAAAAAGCTCAATTTTGATTGTCTCTAAATTTTGATTTTGACTATCTCTAAAAAATGTGGCAATATATCATGTTTGTTAATAATAAATCTTGAAAAGTGGAGAGGGTTGGTTCCGCATTTACATCCTTCAAAAAGTTCGTATCAATATACAGGATGATTCAGAACTCTTGTAGAATATTTTAGGGAGTATTAGAAGAGCTCGTGTGGAGCACGAATCAACGCAGAACCCCTAGTTTCCCACTATCACATATAAAATGACAAAGTTGAAAAACTTAGTAAATCCCCCAATTCTGAAGTTTCTAAACAAGCTAGAAAAAATGTAACCCCATATTTAGAAAAAACATAAAAAATCCTACAAAATCACATCAGTTGTATTACAATCTGTGGATTTGATGGTGAGTTACACGCAATGAAACAGCGAAAAAATGCAAAATGAAATATTTGCCAACATT
Organism: Cheiracanthium punctorium; assembly: GCA_038373885.1. NCBI lineage: Eukaryota > Metazoa > Arthropoda > Arachnida > Araneae > Cheiracanthiidae > Cheiracanthium > Cheiracanthium punctorium. Next base: position 241,007 of record JAWZYV010016746.1, on the reverse strand, counting down.
TTTAAACGTTAATTCCTTAATACGGATCAAAATACAACTAAAAAAAATTGAGTAAAAATTGGACCATTCTGATAGCTTTCTAAAAAAATTTTCGGTGAGCTATATAGACTGCCTTGTTCAGAAGAAATTTAAAATTTTCTTCGCTACAGTTCACAAAATTTCTAGTCTCTAGAAATAGCGGCTCCGCCCACCGGAATCATGTGCACGCCCCAAGTCAGTTTTTTAGCTTCTGATGTTGCTGAATTTGTTTCTTTTGGTTTTAACTTCCGAAACATTTTCCTCCAGAAGTTCTAGCAAAGTTTAAAGTGTGTGTGTGTGTGTGTGTGTGTTTCTTTTTTTGACAGGGGGTGGGTGATTTAAAACAAAAAACAAAAAAATAAATAAAAATGAATTCTGAAACACCAGAACTGCGAAAACTGATTTGAGGCGTGCACATGATTCAGTGGGCAGAGCCACTTTCTCCAGAAACTAGAAATTTAGTGATCTGTAGCGAATAAAAATTTAAATTTCTTCCGAAGAAGACAACCAATATAGCACTGTAAGCTTTTTAGAAAGCTATTAGAATGGAATAGTTTTTAGTAAATTTTACTGATAATATCTTGAACTGTATTTGAGAAATTAAGGTTTAAAAATGTTGACGAATATTTCATGTTGCATTTTTTTCACTATATCATTGCTTGCAATTAGCCATCAAATGTAGATATTATAATACAATTGGATATTTCCTGTTCTTTCTAAATATGGGGTACTTTTTGAATAGCGTGTTTAGAAATTTTACAAATGAGGGATGTGTACTAAGTTTTTAAACTTTTTTATTCTACCCCGGATAGTGGGAAAACAGATGGAGATAGAACAAGGGTTCAATGTTGATTTGTGCTCCACAAGATCTGTTCTATAACCCCCAAAATGTCTTACAAAAGTTCTGAATCACTCTGTTGATTGCTGTTGGGTCCAACCAACACCTTCTAGATATTAGGAATGGGCAGAAGTGTAAACAAACAACTACCTTTCTGATAAAAATAAATTCATAATGATCTATCTATTTTATTATCATATTACAGTATATATGATTAATGAAGGATAAAAATTCCTCTTATCCTAAAATTAAATTTCCTACCTCAAATTATTAAAATTTTGTTGAATATGAATAAATCACCAGCAGTTTTAGTTTTATTTATTGAAAATAAATATTTGCATAATTGAATGCGTCGTCAGAATTCAATAACACCACCGTCTATAGAGGTTCCAGGGATTGTTGGTCTTACTGAGCGCGGTATCCTTGTTCGAGATGCTGGCTCGCGCTACTTTAGAACTAGTATTTTCTTGCAGATACTGGGATGAATCATGGAATTGTTTAAAGACTAGCTCCCTTGGACAGAGAGTTTGCAACAATTATAATTATTATGCCTTGACTACACAGTTTGGATATAATTAATTTATAGATTATAATATACGGTTCAAAGTTTGTGGTGGCGTTTTTCATATAGGTAGATTCTTTTTTACTTTTGTTATTTTTTTAGTCATAATACTTCAAGTGCTTCCGCGTGTTCGATTTTTATAGATTTGTTTTTCATAGGCACCAGAGTTATAAATGCTAATGATAGGACAGGAAGGTAAGGTAACGATATTCGAACGAAAAGAATATTTATAAAACTCCTTTTAAGAATGTATACTAGACACTAAGCAAAAGGTGTTATTTTAAAAAAGTATTTAATTTATTACCACCAACTTCAATGAAGGTCAAAGAAAAGTTGTTATAAAATTGCACATTTAAAGCAAAATTGCATAGTTGCTATTTATTTTCATATTTGGATCAGGGACATTCGTCTGAACCGTTTTTCAGATTCTAGTCTGGCCAAATGCGTAAATAATAATAATAATAATAATAATAATAATAATAATAATAATAATAATGTCGACAATGAGCGAAGTACTAAATTATGTATCCGTTGAAAAACTACACCACCTTAATTACTTTTGCTTATATATAAGTTTGACAAGTGTAAGTATAAAGTAAATAAAAAAACTTTGTAAAAAACACACATAACATGTTATAGGTAAGAGGATACGCACGTTTCAACCAAAAAATGTTTTGGCCTTCTTCAGTCCAAGCCCTTCGTTGCAAGGAACTTGAGTTCCCTGTGTTGCTTGCAACGAAGGGCTTGGACTGAAGAAGGCCAAAACATTTTTTGGTTGAAACGTGCGTATCCTCTTACCTACTTGCTGACCTGCGTATCCTCTTACCTACTTGCTGACCTGCGTATCCTCTTACCTACTTGCTGACTTGCTGACCACATCAGCGCAAAAGTCACAATTTACAAGCAATCATATTTGTGCCGATAGTTGGAGAGCACTGAGCAGTGAGACAATCCAGAACTGTTTTTCACATTGTTGCTTTAAGCATTTGGTTTTGGAGAGGTTTGTGGCAGTGCTCATTGAAAGTGAAAATGGTGGCAGAATAGAACAACTTCAACATGTCGAAAATTATGACGAATTTTTATCAATCGACAAGGAGCTACAATGCTTCGATGAACATGAAGATTACGGTTCTGCAGTTGTTGCTCGAATTTCAGATAAATACATGGCAGCATCGGAAGATAACGAAAGTGATGATGATATCTCTAATGTGTTGGAGCAAGTCACAACACAAGATGCAAGGAAACATATTGAAACTTTACGCCACTATTTTTTACAAGAAGGAAGTAAAGGCAGTCCGATTGCTGCGTTAGACGTCTGTGGAGATTTTGTGGAAATGAAATCAGTCGAGAGAGTGCGTCAAACGACGCTTGATAAGTTCTTCAAACGTTGATTAAATGCGTTAAGACCATTTTTTACGATGCTTATGTATATACTGTGTAGATTGTTTAAAAAATTATTTGTGAATTTTTGCGATGAATAAAGTTTGTGGGCAATTGTAATTCTTATTTGTATTATCCTCAGACATGCGTGTCGCACAATTAAGATCTCAATGTGCTACTATATAACAAATAGCATATTTTCTGTAATTTTTGGGAATGTTCGTTTAATCGGACCAGCCGGTTAATGGGACCAAAACGGTCTCGTCCCGATGTGGTCCGATTAACCGGAGTCGACTTACATAAATGTTCTAATTCCGAACTTGAAACAACAATCACTTCAAGCTTAAGACACATCGTTCTGAGTCAACTCCAGTCTAGTGGTTAGAATGCTCGCCTATCAAACCAAGGTTCCTCGGTTCGAGCCTATTTCTCGGAAGTTTGAAAAATGGAGCAAGTTCTTACGTATGATTATAGATGGCAGCACTAAAATGGAAAGAGAGGACGAAAAGGTCGTTCGTTAAAATCAACCGTCCATGACCTCTACATTTTTTCGTCTAGGTCCCCAGAGTGCACTTTTTGTGCACAATTTAGTTTGCACTTTTTGTGTACAATTTAGTTTGCACTTCTTATGCACAAGCAGAGGTGCCAAATACGCTCGGATTTTGTACACTTTTTTTTTTACACTTTTTGTACAAACTTTTTCTAGCTGGGTGTGACCCACAATTTTAAGAAATCAGGACGACCCTATAAAGATATTGCAAACACTGAAAAAATATTATGTCTTAACTATAAGTTTAAATCAAACCGTAATATTGCATAACTTGCTTATTCTACTATCTTTGGTTTTCTGTTTTTCGTGAAAAGTTCTGTCATAGGAGTAAAAATAAATTGTCTCTTGAACGGCCACCATCTTGGATTCTCTAGGTCCGTGCTAACCTACAGGAAATATTTTCTCCTCCCCAATAGTATATTTTCAATTATTCAAAAGAAAATACTATTGTTCAGCAGACAATTGTCTATGTAGAAATTTTTCTCATTTTATGCCTATTATATTAATAAGGTTATATTTCTGTTAAAATTTAGAAACTTCGGACAATCTCAGATATAAAAACCGAAAATACGTTCGAAATTCGGTGTATTTAAATAATGAAACGATTTCTGCAAATAATTGTCTGCTAAACAACTTACAGTAATGTTTTCATTAAAATAATTGAAAGTGTGCTTCTGAACAGGTAGCAAAATTTCCCCGTAGGCCAACATATACAGATATAGAATCCAAGATGGCGGTCGTCCACAGCCTTAAGTGTGCGAGATGCGGGTTAAAGTACAAATTTTTGAATTTAAAAAGAAACTTTTTATCCAAGCTCCATCAAATGCGCGAGCTATGTCGAGGAAACAGATTATACTAACAACGCATTGTAAACAGGAGACTTTCGTGAAAATTATCCTACGAGAAAGTTATGCTGATCACTGTCACATTTCCGGTTCAACCATCCAAATAATTAAACTTTTACTATCATTACTAAAAAAGATTTTTAGATAGTTAAGTGAGTAAAGCATAATAAAATCTACACCATTTGTACGATCGGCTTAAAATTATTAACTATGTAAAAAAATAAAGAACACAATCTACGCTATTTTCAAATTATAAAAATGCACCCTTTCCCTAGCTTTTAAGCGATTTTTCACAATTTCCAGCTCATTTCCATGTACAAGAGAGAGAGAAAAAAAATTAAACGACTGTGTGAGAGAATTAGGGATCCTAAGTGATGTAGACGTCATATTTATGCCCGGTTATCAGGCTTCGAAAAGAAATTGCGATTTCCATTCGTTTGAAATAATATTTTCGGGATTATCCAGGGTTTTTTTCTTTCGTCACAAGCACATTAAATGATTTTTCACCAAGCAGAATTGATATAAGAGGGCTGTTCCTAGCGAAACGAAAGTTTTCGAATGCTGCAAGTGTCCCCAAACACGAAGAGCAGGCAATTCCAACTTCGGATATAATGAAAATTAAACGTATAGAGCTATTTATTTTATGTGGACAAGATTAAACATGTTGAATGTAGATAGGGTTGCCAGGTCGCCCAACTAAATAGCCGGACAGACCAGCCAGTTTGGCCGGACATTGGGGTAAAAAGGCCGGACAGCCTACAATATTGAGGATTTTGTCTCAGTATTAATAGGTACGACAAAAAAATTGTATGTAAAATCAAGCTTTTTTGATTATTACCATGAATCTTGTTAAATTCTAGTGAAATATAAAAACATCGAATGCCAAATCAGTTCAAGTACTTCATTACTAATCAGCCAAAGTCACCAATAAAAAGCCTAACAAAAGCCGGACACCGTTAAGTTTGGTCGGAAACGCAATCAAAAAGCCTATGTCCGGCTTTATCCAGACGCATGGCAACGCTATATGTAGACATACTGTTGTCAATTTTTTTTCTAACGCCTATTGCAATTGCCTCCGTAAAAGGCATAAATATTAAGGAGGTATTGGTCTAGTCCACCATTGATGTCATCAAATCATGATTATTAAAATTAAAAGAGCAATTGTTTCTTTCTGGTAGAAAGGGATAAGAGTTCATTCAAGATCTACAACTAAGTATGTAGAAAACATTTAAAGCCCGTTTACAAGCATCTGAAACCCTAACCCCTGCGCATGACATATTGAAGAATCACCATCAAAAACTTAAACTCAAAAGTTTCTATGAAAATAAAATTCTGCAGCGATTCTGACAAAATATGAGACAAAGACGTTTGCATTATAGTTGAACAAAATACGGCAACGACAGATCGCTCTTTTATCCTTCGATTTGACCTTAAAGCGGATACATATACAACATAAAAAGGTCCACAAGCCTCACAAGAACCCATACGGAACACGGACTTTATGAATCTTACGACTTCTGTTGCAAAACTCTCCGCGTGTCGCGTATGACTTTTTCGGGCATAAAGGGGTTTTTTTCCCCGCCGTCCGGCAATGAATTTTGACTTAACGTCCGTGATGCAACGTGCATTTTTATGCATATTGCCGTCTTACGGATTGCGTTTTGGCGACAGAATTGTGAAATTGTTGGAGGGCTTTGAACTAACGTTTTTTTTTTCAAGAGCACTTGTGTTGGGGAGTGATTAATTTATTTTCTCATTGTTTGTCTCATGCGGATATTTTTTGGAGGGAGAGCGGGAAGTGAACAAACGTTTTATGGGAAAATGGATTAATTCGTTGCATTTGAATAATTAGCTCGGCCTGAAAACAATGTGCGACCTTAACCTTGAGAGCGGGCAAGTTACGAAACGGGCGTTTTTGACGCTGTTTTTTCAGTGCTCGAAGATACTCAGTGAAAAAAGTGGATTTATATATTAGGGGCACCGGACAACAATGTCGTATTTTAACATTAAATTCAAACAAATAAATTTTCTATAATTTTTTAACTACAAAAAAATTTTGCGTAAACATAGGATTCATATTTTTTACCTTTTCCCGCCCAGATGATGTTGTGGCTTAAGAACAATTCTATCACGCTTTGGGCCCGGGTTCGAATCCCGACTTGGGCATGGATATTAACTTGTCCGTTCTTTCATAGGGGTTAACGCTGGCCGCCCACTGGTTACCCCCATAATAAAATGGCCACGATACATTACAAGGATGGTTGTCGTGGACAATGCCTAATCAGCAATCGCCCATCCGCTGAATATATTTGTATATATTTTACAGCAAAAATTTTATACATTTTCTTTTCTTTTTCGAAAGTTACGCGAAAAATAAGGGTGACGGCCGTCTACCCCCTTTTTTTGAAGATGAATTTCAAAATTTCCTGACACTGATTTTTAGGTATGTGTGAGTTTGATGTAGGCGCTCCATTAATTAACCCTCAGTCAGTCGTGTGCAGTAATTCTGAAAAATCTGTAGAAAAACACTCTTTAAAAAAGTGGTTAGATGTATTCAGGAATGTTGGTGATTATGTATATCCCCACCTCTTTCAGATTTTATTTATGCATCAGCGTTATCGTTTTTACAAAAACTCACATGGATATTATGGATTTTTTTTTTAAATAAAAGCCTTTAGAAGGAGGAATAGTGCCTTAGGGAACAGGCCGTGTGCACCATTATTGTTATCAGTAATTTCTCTGGATTATTTGCAAGATCTGTTCGAGTGCTAATCAATGGAAAATATTTATACTTGTGTTAATCTATACGTATCAGACATATGATATGAATACCATCTTCCCACGAACATACATAAAGGCAAGCTTGAGAACCGCTATACGATTATTAAAAATTTTTCCTGCTTCGAGCTATACCAGTAAGCTATCCGGATGATTCCATGGTTGTTTCAATTTTCAAATATTTTTCTAATCAAGCATGCATGAAGCAAAATCTGCTTTTGTCTCCCTTCTGTAATTCTCATATAATATTCGTTGGCGGAGTGCAAAGCAGCTGTGCCGTTTTTAAAGAGGTTTAAAAAAACAAAATAGGAAGCGAAAGACAATTTTAAAGTTTCCTTCTTTTCGGAACTGAATATTGTGGTGAAATTGTCTAGGAGGGCAAAATGTTCTTTCGCACAATAGATACATATTTATCAGAAAATTTCATTACGATCCACAGACGTGAATCTGTATGAAACAATGACCACTTGCACAAGTGCCAAATGCATCAAATATAACTAGCCACTTTTTATAAACAATAATTTTGAATTTAATAAATAGAAATTGCTACACTGACGGTTCACTCCCCCTTAATAATATGTAAAAAATATTAGTCTAAGTGTTCTGTGGGACGCCGAGTTGACGGCCGAAAAAGACCGAAGGTTTTTGTCGGTCGGTACCATCGTATTAACTCATAAGTAACTTTCCATGTGTGTATTTAATATATTTATTTCATCATTTAAGACCACTGCTATGAGCGTTTTTTTTCATCAGTCGCATTTGTTATTTTAAATTGCAGTTCGTAACAGACGCCAAATTCTCTGCGAAATTGCTAAAGAAATTTAATTTTGTAAGAGACGAATGTTTTTAATGCAAAGCTCTATTTTTACGTCCATCGATGGCTTTGACAATACTTGAGGTTTATCATGCTGCTAGGGATTGAAAAAAATATTTTACTGAATTATTGGCTTTAAACTGTTATTTTAATTAAACTGTTTGCTCCCATCGTTGCAAAGCAGGTAATCCCTTTCATGCTTATCATTACTTCCGAGATTGGGCACTTGGAAAATGTCGTCTTTAACCAACACCTCCTAGATAAAGAAAGCCTAACAACTTTGACGTCACCAAGCTTTCACATCATCATTAGGCCTCCATATAAAAGTTTTATTTTCACAAAATAAAACTATAAAAAGTTTCTGGTGAATTTGCTCATGAATAGAAATATTTTAATAATTTGAGATAAAAATATAATTTTATGACAAATGGCAGTTTTTAACGATGACTAATTAGATAATATATAAGGAAATAGATCGGAATGAAAAATTTTGTATGAGAAAGGTATTTTCATTTTAATTTTGTATTTAAGATATTCGCTAACATTTGTAGCAATCACCAGAAATTTTAAATACGTTTACTTTGTGAAAGTAAAACTGTGATGACGTCAAAGTTTCAGTTGTTAGGCTTTCTATATGTAGGAGGTGTTGCTTTAACTGCTATTCATTCCTTAAAGACAAAATACTGTCGTCTTAGCAACAGAAAACACATCTGAATACCTCCAAAAAATTGCATAACATCTCTTTACATATCACCAAAGATAATTGCAAGACAAGACCGGCCTGATAAGGTACCAATCTATGCCATCTTAAGATTCCCCCTGTAAAATCACGTTTACCATTCGCCCTCATTTTTTGCATAAAATTTCGAGGTGTTTCCTATCACTTACAAAAAATTATTTTTTCCTTAATTTAAAACCAATCAAATGTCGTCATCTATCCCAAGGAAGAAGATAACCCTTGACGCAAGGATTTTAATGTGAGGCGAAGAATTTTGTTTTCCAAAATCGCATTCAAAATCTTATCTTATTTATGTTATACATCTATCGGAAGATGGTGTTTTTCAGAGATCTTGCAGAGGATATCGCACTCCGGTAGAATGTTCCTCCGTCAGTGGCGATATCTTCTTTTTTTGCGCAGATGAAAGATAAGAAAACTGCTGCTCGCCACTGAGCAGATAGATTGGATTTCCGGGGGCTCGCCCCATATCTGATGAGATCAAGGCCCTGAAAACCATTCGATAAGTATCACGTTTTGTTTGCGATAAAAGTTGAAATTATTACGTGTAATATTCCAATCAGACCATTTAATATATATTATTTATTTTTGAAACTATTAAGGCTTTCTGATAAAACAAGTCAATCTGCCTGGTTCTTGAAATATTTAACTCTGTAAGCTGCTGAATAAACTCTGTCCATTGATCAACCGTTCGCACTGCAGTGCACTTCCTTCTTGTTGACTAAAATTCTCTCACCATCACATAGCTTCCAGCATGCACTGAACTACAATCTCTGATGCGAAGAATAATTGTAATTTAGGAAATTATTCTCATGCCACAATGTACAGCCTCAATCCTAAAACATGTTAAAATGATTACCATTTGCAAAAAGTGGTTAGCTGTATTCCATACAATTTCGCAGTTATGCTTTAATAGCAACGTATCTTTAAGCTTAAATTTTTCCCTAAAATTTTTACTCTGTGTAGAGGAAAGTGTTATTAAATTCTACAAAGTAGTTTTCATGAAAATTCCTCTATAAAGAACATTCTGTAACTGAAACAAGGGACCAGATTACCTCCAACTTTAACATATGAGACAAGAAACCCGCTATAGGAATTTTTTTAAAAAATTTAGTTCCAAAAATGCTCACTAAGATTCGCTTTTCACAGAAATTCAACTGAAGGAAGGACTCAAATCAGGTAACAAATGTTCAAAAACTCTTGAATTAATACTCATTTTTTTTTTCCAACGGGCGGGCACTTGCCGATTAGGCATTGTCCACTACAACTGCTAAAGGTATTGTGGCCATTTTATTATGGGGACACCCGTTGGGCCGCCAGCGTTACCCCCTATGAAAGGATGGTCATGTTAACATCTATTCCCATGACGGGATTCGAACCCCGGGCCCAAGGCGAGTTAGAATGGTGCTTAAGCCACTAAAACACCTGGGCAGCATATTGAAATTTTTTGTACAAATCGGGTTAGTCATTTCCATTCTTAAATTTTCTGTTTTACCTATGAAAAACGAAACCCAGTGGTCCTTTTTTGAACTAAATTACTTTTCGAAATTCGAAACTTTTTATAAGAAGCAATTTTCTTTTTAATATTTAATAAGAGAATCACACGTAAGGTAACTAGTACTTTAAAAATGTCTCATTAAATATACTGTTTACAAAAAGTGGTTAGTCTATCCTGGTATTGTTGACAAAAAACCTGTTGACCTGGTATTGTTGAAAAATAATTCGTTAATTATTCATGGAAATTCATAATGGTTAATTAATTCATTGAATTTACGGTATGTGTGAATGAATAACATAAGAAAACTGAATAAAAGTAATTTTATAACACACTGTAATATTTTGTTTTGTCATATTATAGTTAAATTAATTTCATAAAAGTTTTATCGACTAAAAATAAAAGAAAAGGGATAAGAGGCATGAAACTTTTATCCATGATGAGGCGCCTACACAAATTGAATGCTGCGCTACAGACACGTTTTGTAAAGACTTATTTTCCGAAGAATAAATCATCATCTGACACTTTCATCATAAAGAAACTTCTTAATCACGAGACCCTGATATGGGTAATTTTGAGTTTTCGGAGAATCTGATAAACCAATTGCCAAACTATGAAAACGCAAGAGCATTAATTCGTCTATGGGACGCCAGTATGCATGCTGAAACTTTGCAAACTCAAACTAAAAATTTCAACGGGTCTCAACTTTTGGAACTAAATGATTTATAATAAAGGGCTGAGCCGAATTTTGGCTTCTGTTTCTTTCGGGTCTAACTGAGACCTTATGATCTCGATCAGATATTGTATTTAATCACATGAAGGGAAAATTACTAATTCAAACATTTTGGTTTTTTAAATAAGCACTATAGTGATGTATCTTAAAACTGTGTCATAATCGATGCGTCTTTCTTTCTTCGTAACTTTGAGGTGTGTATCATAATTCAGTGGCGTAGCCAGGATTTAATTTGGAAAAGGGGGGAGGTGCTTGTGCATGAAATTTTAAGCTAAGTTTCCATTGTAACCTAACTATCAAATTTTAAGCTAAGGCTCATATTTCGGGGGCTGGGTTGGAGCCCCTTCAGTTACCTTTCTTGAATGCGCGCCTGTCATAATTCATGTATCAGCCGTATTTGTCTTATACAATTACATTGATAAGTGCATCATAATCCGTAAGTATGCATTTATCTTTCATGCTTCATTATTTTTTTGAAAGTGCATCATTATCCATGCGTCGGCACTATTTGTCTTTCTGGCCACAGTTAGTTGAAAAGTGTTTCATTATCCATATATCGGCCCTATTCCTCTTTCTCGTATTATAATGTTGAAAAGTGCAGCATAATCCATGCGTGAACTCCATTTGTCTTTTTTTCTTCATTAAGTTGGAAAGGGTATCATAATTCATGTGTGGGTCCTATATTTATTTCTTGATTCGTTTCGTTGGAAAAAGTATCTTTATCCATGTATCGGTAATATTTGTCTTTCTTGATTCATCACCTTGGAAAGTGCAACATAATCCATATGTCGATCCCATACCTTTCTTACACTACTAATCAGAGGATTTACGCACACTCACAAAACTTGAAATATTTAAGAAAATTAATAAGCTGAAAAATAATTACGATTCAATACTGTCCACATTTTCTAGATCTGAAATTAATAGAACTTTAGTGCTACAATACTGTCCTATACTTTTTTATGCTGTGCTAGTTATACCATACTGCCCGTGCGTTTTGCCCAAAGGCTTGTTATTTATTTTCCCCGTTAGAGTGTTCTCATGAATTAAATGGACGGGAGTATATTTTTCTTTCCAGAATCAAATGTTGTATTCATCTCATACAAATAGCAAGAAATTCTTCCAGGGTCCAAAAGATGGAAAAGGTCGGATTCCTAACAAAAAACTTGATTATCATCCGATTAACAAAATCCAAATTTCGGGAGGGTCCCAGGCTCCCGTGGCTGGGCCGGCCCTGATGTCTTAAATCTGATTCACGTGTTATTTTGTTTTATTCAAACGCAAATGTATTATAAAGCGATCTGTTTCTGTTCAGAAATTGCATTCGCATGACAAGGCTTTTTTTGGACTGGTGTAATTTTGGATTAAAATGCTGGGGAAGTTAGGTGCATTTTGTCCGTCAAGGCAGAAACAAACTATTCGCTGTTGACCCCAAAACTGGAAGTTATTTTTATCACCATGACAAAGGCACAACATTTTCTTCAATGTCTCAATAAATCTTTGCCTCTAAGAAGAGAAATATTGTTAATTTTGAGAAATATGCCTGGTTATTCTGCACGTTGTAGCGTAATACTAAACTTTCCAATCTTAGTCTTGCATTCAAAGGTACATTAGTATTTAATTTAATTCAATATTCTTTAAAAGAATTAAACCTCAATCGGTTACTAAGAAATTCGTAATGATTGGAGAAGCATTGAGCAAAGTTAAAGCACGGCCTTCTTGAAATGGAACATAAGCTTTAAATTTTACAAAGTGTACGATGATAATATTGACTGACTGAATTTTAACTCTTACTGAAGCATTTCGTTAGCCACAACAAGCATGTTACATTATTATTACAAAAATGTAACATGCTTATTATTAAAATAAAAGTAAAACTTTTATTTTAAATCTGGTACATGTTTCTAAAAGTATTTGAATTATTAGATATAATATTAAATAATGCCAACGTTTATGTTATTAACAGTTAAATCCCCCGATATCATTTGGAAGTTGCAGGTTTATTAACATTGACAATAACTTTCCTTAAGACTAAATGTCTATTTGAAGCAATTTCTTAGTAAAAGATCTCTTTTATGTATTTAAAAAATTAGACCCATGTGAATATAAAGGACCGAGCAGATATTATTTTAAAGAAATAAATTTATCGTTTGGTTCTGAAGAAAGAGCATTAAATTATTCTACATATCTTAAAATAATACAAGATAAAGATTTTATTTTTCAAACCAGAAATCAAAAAGAGATTTTTATATTCAAAAAAATTTAACGTTGAGATTTGTTGAATTTATTAAATGGCAAACAAAAGTTATAAGAGCTCGACTGTATTGTTGGGTAGATAGTAAGTTAGACTTTTGACGATGAGGTGCTGAATTATTCATTATAAGGGGGAGGGTCGGCAGACAAATGTATGAACTTTCGCGTGCACTTTTGTCACAACTCATAAAATATTTATTCAAGTCACTACATCCTTCCTACAATCATTACGAGGGTACATCTTTTAAAATGCGGAAACGAAAAATCTCAGTCCATAATCTTAATTTTTCGGGGGCGTGAAGCACTCACACTATTTCGAATTTGAAACTAAATGGAAAATCTAGAGGGTCTGAAAATTCCGCTGCTTTCAAAATTCCCTATACGTGATAATTGAAGCACTATATCTCGAACGGATGTATCAAATGCTAAGTACACTGCTCTAACCATTGCAGGCACTGCACGGTTGAATGAAGTGCTAAGTGGAAGTTTTTAAATATTGGAATCAAGTTTTTGACCAAGCCTCTTTTTTGTTGTTTGGATACAACAGCGCCTTACTTTCTACATGTATTGCATTATTATAAAAAGGCAACCAAATATAATGACCCGGTCACCAGTGGCGTATCCAGGGTCTAGAATGCTTCAGTGTCCTATCCCCTACCCCCGAAAAGGATTGCTTAAGAGTAACAATTTGCTTCATTGTGCACTTTGTTTTGGTTAAATATCTCCCCCCCCCCGTAATCGAACATCCCTTAAAAAAAAAAAACATAGCTTTAGGGTAACATTTTGCTTTATTATACATTTTGTTTATGTCAAATAATCTTTTTTTCTACAACGCTATTTCATTCCTTTCAGTATTTTCCGTAGAAATAATTGGTGGACAATTCTGTGGACATGATTTGTGGACGTCGACAAGTTTTCGTTGCCTTTTTCAATAGAGTTGCCTGATATGGGGAGGAGGGGGAGATTATTATGATCAAAGTCAGCAAGGTTTGCAGGGGAGCACACAGGATTTTTGGCTGGGGTGTCCAACTTTTATGGTCCAACTTTTAGGGATGTTCCAGATTGTCAAAAATCAGTGATTAACGATCTCGTTTTCATTAGATGGAATTCATCAAAAAACTCGTCCGATCCAGTTTCCTAAGATTACACTACACAGTATAATAGGAAGGAAAGTAATAGTTGTTCAGTTTTGAGAACAAGATGGTGTTTTATGTTCGCTTTCAGGTCGTTTTTGAAAGTTGAGGAAAACGCGAAAAAAATTTCTTTTTTTATTTATTAGAACTGAAACTATTGCTACCTTTTTTTGGAATTATTTTATTTACTATAGATATAGGATAATAATCAATCGAAAAAAAAATATCAAAGCCGATAGGAGGGGGGGTCCGGGCCCCTGGACCCCCCCCCTTGTGTGAGCCACTGAAGGTTTGCAATTTTTGATGATTTATCGTCAAGTTTGGCACGAAAAAACAATCTCTCAAACTGAACCTAGTTTGAGGGATATCTTCCATATTTGGAAAGAAACTGGCAAATCCTACAGTTTTTTACAAGGAGATGTACAGTTAGAATATGCCTGGTGAAGATTTTAAAACAATTTTAGAGGGCGACTTTAATGTATATTTTTAAGTAAGTATTTCTTGGAACAAGGAAGACAAATACGCTACACTCATGGATTATGATACACTTTCTAAACAGTACCTTTAAAGTATAGTTAGAATATTCCAGATGAAGAATAATTATTGTCGCATTATTGAATTTTTGATTCTGAATTTCAAGTGAAATGAATTTGAAAAAAACATCAAAACTGAGGTAATGTACATGGAACTCATGTGGTGTCTACATCAGATCCTTTCCCACCCCTCTTGGAAATTAACTTGTTATTGAGAACAGTTGATACCATAAGAAGGATGATTGATTTTATAACATGTGTTTTGTTTCATTACGAGGGCGGAAACTCAAAGTGAAATTGTTTACCAAACGCCAAAAGTAAACTCGAAGCGAAAGTATTCAGCTCTGATTTGTAGTGATAGGAGAGGCTAATATTGAGGACAGTAATAGGACCCTGCTATCATCAGCATAACTATCAACTTTTGCATCGTTTTTTTTTCAGATTATTTATTATTAATTTGACTTCGGAGTTCCTGGACGGCAAACAATATTGATTTTTAAATCTAAAAGATCTATTGTAAAATTCAGGTGGCAAATCTTTTTAAAAAGGTGCAAAATTAGATTCTGAATGGATCGAAGTCCTTCCCCCTGTTATTACTAAGCATTGGACGATATCTTTTTCTGATAAATAAATTCAAATATTTGATACATTTTTTTGTTGCATTTCTGAACGTTCCTTTGTATTTTAGATTTATTCTCCTGAAAATTTTAATCGATACCTTAAATTCGGCACTATTTTTTACGTAACTTTGTAGTTTATTGTATATGCCTGTGATCAATATTTAAGGAATGAAATTCTGGCTCAGTGTTTTTAAGACATCGTGCATATATGTTAGCTTTAAAATTTCAAAATTAGAAATAAATTTAAATTTTAACTTAGAGGCAGTTCGGTAATATTTCCGCCATAATTTTTTTAACATTATTCAGTCAGTAATGCTATTAAAATGTATTTGTGCCGATTAAATAATAGTAATAAAAGGGTATTTCTGTATTATTTTCTGTGTTGTATCTATTTAAAATTTCAATGAATAATGTTAAAAAAAGGTAATATTTTTTAACATTATTCAGTCAGTAATGTTATTAAAATGTATTTGTGCCGATTAAATAATAGTAATAATAAAGGTATTTCTGTATTATTTCCTTTTACCAAATTTAAAAAGATACAAGAAACACATTAAATGCATCTTAAGACCAGCATCATCTTAAAACATGTTACTGATATATTGTTTTATTCACTGCCGTATTTTGGTATCAGTTGCACTATGAAATTACTAACATGTTTCCCTTAACAACGGTTTAAATTGAAAGAAAGGCAGTTGATTTATTTATTATAAAGAAACAGAGGAGTTCCGGTTAGTATAACAGATCTTTTATCCAGGAGAGCAGTTTTTAGTAGTTGAGTTACATGCGCATGCGCATACTCGCCGGGTTGAAACTCGTCCTCTCCGGATGTAACGTAAATACGTGTTGGAACCCCTGAAAAAAATCTCCCGCTCAAGGCACCCCCACTAGGAAGATGCGGTGCAGGTTCCCCCTCAGCATAATGCAATACAATGCGTTCTTGCGAACCTTCCTTCCTAAATAATACCGTGAACTTCAACCTAATGCTTTCAGCCTAACTCCATAATTTCATTAAATCTATATAAGGTCACATTTTGAACAGAGATTTAAATTCCGTCGTCCAACTTCAAGACGTCATAAACTAACGTCATAACATAGAGCAAAACAAAATCAACAGGCTGCCAATCAAAATGGTATGAGTCAGGCACTCCCTCATGCTATCCCACTGAAAAATCCCACAATCTTCAGTAACCCTAAAATAAAAAGCGGTTTCAACAGCTTTTTCAAGACATGTTTTCCCATTTCTTTCACTCATATCCTTATCATAACACATTTGTACAGTTACTGATAAAAAATACATACTGACGGTGAACAAATCAACATCCTCTTTCACTTATTTATTTTTTAAAACTGAATTTCATTTTTAAAGACCATGATGAAGGTTTACTAGGTTATTCTATCTTATGTTCAGGTTTCTCATGAAATTATACAGTAGTCCACGCCACATTTGCGGTTTTTACGCATAGTTGCCAACATTTCCACTTTCATAGGAGAGTTTTTAACACTAAGTTTAATTGGCAATTCGGTAACACGAACTCGAAATTTTAATTTAATAGAGTACTGTTTAAAAATTGTGATGGAAAATCTTCCCAAAAAAATCGGAAAATTTGGCAGCTATGTTAACATAAAGTGTCTGTCTTGTACAGGAATGTATTATTGCCAAATATTAACACAAATGATTACTTGAACGATCACAGTATAATTAGCACTGAAGTGGCATTTCGTTCAAGCAGCGTTTTCTGTCAATTTTTATTTTTTTTTTTTCTTGTGTGCATGATTTGCATCGGCATGTTTTCGTTGTATTTTTCAGTGGGTTGCCAGATAGCTCGAAGGGATAAAATGTTATATGTCGCCAAGGTTTATGTTTTTTTAGCAATTACAGCCGAGTTTGGCGACAAAACATAAGTCGACAAAACTGAACTTAGCTTGGCGATATCCTCCATTTTTGGCGAGAAATTGGCAAATGCTTCATCCTTTTACAGCGGATAAGCAACGTTAGAATATGCCTTGCCTGACGAAGATTGTTAAACAGTTTTAGCAGGCAATTTTAATATAGATTTCAAATCAAAAAGTGTTTTATAGAACAAGAAAGACAAACACGGCACACTCACGGATTATGATGCACACTCCAAGCAATATTTATAAAGGTGAAGTATACCTAGAATATCCTTAATGAAGATTGTAAAACAGTTTTAGTGGGCGGTTTTAATATAGATTTTGATTCCAAAGAAGTTTATGGAGCGAGTAAGAAAAATTCGGAGCACTTATGAATATGATATGATTTCCAAGTTAATGGAATATGGAAGAAAAATAGAGACGAAGCATATCCTGCGCTTTTAATATAAAGTACTTAAATGTGTATTTAAAACATGGAAATGTGTCAGATTTATTTCTTCTTCCCGCCCCCCTTTTTGAAATCAATACTTTATTCTTAATAATAGTATAATAATACTATTTTCTTTATGAAACTGAATGGGTTATGTCAAAAGGAGGTGGCGAGTTTCGTTTAATCGGTTACGACATTTAGAGTGCTAACGGACAAACAAAGAAACAACAACAACAACAACAAAAAAAAAAAAAAACCGAAATGGTTGAATGTACATTGAAAATGCACATTAGTCCGTTTCAAGCAGTCGCCTGTAATAGGTTATTTTTCATTTAAAAACATATGACTTTTTTTTTTTTTTTTTTTGGTAAATACAGCCTTTTTGAGGTAATAATGTCCGAAATTTGAGGACAATGCATTGCCAAATTCGTCGGGAAAATATTGTTGTACTGGAAACTGTTTTTAAAGTCGATGGTTCTGACTTGATTTGGCTTTCTTTTTTATTAAATATATTATGAACACGGATTATATATTTAATTTTAAGCAGCCTAAACTCTGTTCCGTGCTAAAACAATATACATGAGAAGTATAGTTGTTAATACCGATTTCAAAAAAGAAGGAGGTAATCAACGCATACAAGTGCGCAGCCAAGGGGGGGGGGAAGTTAGGAGGGGTCATAACCCTCCCATGAGGAAATTTTTGCCATACAAAAATGTATATTTTTCATTCCTTTATCCCACTCACGTATACATATATATACGTTACAGTAGTCGTAACTCCCCCCCCCCCATGAAAAATTTCTGGCTACGCCTCTGAACGCATATATACAGAGGCGTAGCCAAGGGGGGGTTAGGATAGTCATAACCCCTCCCCCATGAGAAATTTTTTGCCATACAAAATGCATATTTTTCACTTCCTTATCCCACACACGTATACACACACACACACACATATATATATATATATATATATATATATATATATATATATATATATATATATATATATATATATATATATATATATATTATATTGCTGTCTTGTTGTTCCGGTTTTCCAAGCAGTCTGGGCGTGGCTAAAATCCTTAAAAAGGTGGTGAAAAAATAATCATAAGTACCAACATTTACGAAAACTAGCCACTTTTAGTAAATACTATTTTTTAATAATTATAAATACTATTTTTGTCACATAAGTTTCATTATATTATTTCAAAATTACTGTTTACGAAAAGTAGCTGAGTATGGTTCGCACGTCTCAAGACCTGCCACTGTATTGTCATATCTCTGGGGATTTTAGCCACGCCCATAAGGCTCGAAATCTCACAATGTAGATCATTACCAGGATAGGAATCCAGTTAACACATATATATATTAATGACCATGTCATTTTATATGTTACCCCCCTTTATTGAAAATTGTCAATTAAGTGCGTGCGCAAACAGCCAAATTAAAATTCGCCTTTCATGGCAA
This sequence comes from Cheiracanthium punctorium, assembly GCA_038373885.1. NCBI lineage: Eukaryota > Metazoa > Arthropoda > Arachnida > Araneae > Cheiracanthiidae > Cheiracanthium > Cheiracanthium punctorium. The sequence continues at coordinate 221,924 of JAWZYV010016746.1, read as the reverse complement.
ATATCCAAGCGGTTCTGGGATAATTTTTCGTTCTGGTGAAGTAATTTCAAGTCTGTATTCTTTTAAAAAAAGCATACTTTTTTGATATATGTTTACATCAGTGTTAATAAAATAAGTGTAAAAAATACTACTTTGCAGCCTAAACCCCGTAATATTGAATTATAATTCAATAGCAATATATGAAAAGTAATAAGTTTATTTAACGCCTTAGTTAAATTAAAAGACATGCACTTGAAGGGAGGAACCAATTCCGATTTTCCCTTCTCCAGGTACGTCCCCAATGCTTAAAAACAATGCACACGCAAGTAATAGGAAACTATAGCAAATTTGTTTTTAAAAAACTGTACTGTCTGTTCTTTTTATTTTATCTAATAATAACAAGCATAAAAGAATGCCACCTGCAGTTCGTATTACATAGTAGCGTATGTAGGTCTTCATACGTGGGGGGGGGCAATCCGGCATTTTGCACCTTATTGTTACTACACTCAATATAAATGTTTTAAAATAGCTGTTTTTAATAACTGCTGTTTTAAACATTTTCGGAGGAAGCTCCGGCCCCCTTGCTCCCCCCTAATGTATGTTCCTGGTTTTACAATTTATTAAGATCTAAAACCTTCTCGAAAACAATTCCATTAGTAGCTGTTCGTGGGACTCATTGTAATCAACATTACTATTACTACTCACAAAACTGAAGTCTGAACGTACAACCTGTTAATAAACAGAACTTGAAATTCGTTTAACTTTGAAAATTATTCCAAAATTTGTGTTAGACTGCTTAAGTTCATTTAGGAATATCTTAATTAATAAGAACACTGAAAAATCTGTTATTTAATGGTTAAAACTAATAAAAAATTGTAATAACTCACTTAGCTATAAAATAAAACAGTACGGACTATTTTGAGTGGTATAAAAGGTGATTATATTATAGCATGTTTTGTGAGGAGACGTTAACTTTTGAAAAATATCATTTGGCATAAACAAAGTGTATAACAAAAGAAAATATTAAGCTACATCAATGTAAAAAATTTTGGGAGGGTTCAATTTGTTAAAAAAGTTAATTTTATTTAAAAATTGTACAATCTAGGAAAACGTTACTCTTTGCAGGATCGAGGAGAGGGGCTGAACTTACCTGGCCAATTCTTAGATCCTCCACTGCTACAAGACAGTCCATCCTTTATAAGCTGCAAAAAACTCCTACCCTCGCGAATGGAGAAAATTTTATTTCATATTTATGTTCGTTATTTGTAAAGTTATTTGTTAGTTTTAAGATCATAACCATTAAAATGCCTCCATGTTCTATGGTAATGTGCTTTGTTTTGAAAGTTGAATAAAAAAAAAAATACAACTAATAATGCTTGAATAAATTTGTTTATTTAGGAAAATAACACCAGAAATCAGAAATAGTAATTTAAAAAAACATATACCTTTTACATGCTACATTTAAGAATTTAGTTTGTAAAGTTCATGAAAACTGACTATCCAATGTTTAGTCAGGTAGAGCAGAAGTTGAGTGTAAGCCTGGAATGTTCGGCATTCATTGATTTGTTCGTCTGCTGGGCTATCGTGCACAACTAGTGTTGCCAACTCTGCCGAAGAAAAAGTTAAAAAAGAGATGGCTAAAACTGATTCCAATAACTCGTTTTTGTGCAATGTCTGTCCTAAAAGTGATGAATTGGGACTTCAAGTGAAACTGTCTTATTGAGTTGCCGATATCCGGACAGTCGTCTGCGAAATTTTATTTCGCTGCTGCGTTTTTAAAAAGACTACAATGGTAAAATTTTGTACCCGCAAGTTTGCGCATGCGTTTGTTATAAAATAGAGTTACATAGCATAATGCAAATGAGAAAACTACAGGTACGGGCCAGCAGAACAGAACAAGAAATGTATTTGAACTTGAGTGGATGAATAAAAAAGTATTTTATTAACGATTGAAAATTTGTACTAGATATATATAGGGAGAGTGTGACCTAATAATAGGAATTGAAAAAATACTGAGAACTACCGAATATTATATTTCACTTTGATAGTCTATATAACCTCAGGGCAAGCTTTGTAATTTTATTTGGATAGTTTTGAGAACAGCGGAATAATCAGTCATTTCATTTTGGTGATTTAGAGAACCACAGAACAAGCTATCCTACTGTATTTCGAGAATTTAAAGAACCATCCAATAAGTTATTTCATTTTTATGCTGTAGAAAGCCGCAGAGTTAACAATTTTAAGTCATTTTGATACTTAAGTGGTCCTATAGCAGCAAGCTTCTCATGTATGAAAGAAATGTGCATTTTTATTTTCTTCCACAACTTCAATATTCCTTTTTATGTAGAAAAAAATATTTATACAGAGGATTACGTTCCCCCTTAACAGTCCTATGTAAAGAAAAAAATTCAACGTCGTTTCAAGTTTTAGTATTATTCCGTCAGAAAATTAACTGTGAGAAATAACCAGGTGAATGAATTCAACTAACCACACATTTTTTACGACGTTTAAAAACATATTAACTTAAAATTGTCAGCAATTTGCGGTGGGCGAGATAATTTAAGCGATTCGGAATAGCTGCTAAAGATTTATACTGTTCATGAAATTATATAGTAAGTAAACAATCTTGCTGAATTTTATGAAAGTACTTAAATTGAAGATTTATGGTGCCGAAATGAAGATAATTATTATTGGTATGAGTAATAGGTAGTGTTTATTTATAGTGAATGTGTTACGATACTATCGATTAAAATATAGCATAACGTGTTAATAAATTTTTCGTGAAATTAAAATTTTTTGTTATGTTCATAATCTTTTGACGCACTCTTTACAACTAAACAAAAATAAGCAAGATCATGTTAATATACCCCGAGGTACTTTTAACAGAAGGAACTCGACTTTTTTTTGTGTGTGTGTGCTTGTCCCAATATCAACATCTGCCAACTTCCATCTTTTTTTTTTTTTTTTTTTTTTTGGAAAATTGCCTACAACGAATTCCAGGCTACCAATTGTTCAGTTTTTTGAATATCCTTTAATATAAGATTACTAAGAAATAGTGGTGGTTAATTTTTTCAATAACGCTTGGCAACTACCTAAATGTCGCTAAGTTTGAGTATTCTCCCGGAAAACTAGTTTGATGGGCTAACCTAGGTGAACTAAACAGAGTTCACAACTGTGGATTTATTTTTATTTATTTATTTATTTTTACAGGAGTAAAAAAAGTGACGTCATAAATTAAAAGATTAAAATGAAATAATCATATCTTCTGCTGAACCACGGAGGATTTAAATATTTTAATTTAGTGTTTCAGGGGAGAAACAGAGGTAAAGAGTGGATACGTATTCTGTTTAATGGAACGATACGTAATATACGAGGGGTATCTGCTTTAGGATTTGCCTCGGACGAAGAACTTTTTAAGGGGTTCTAACGCGTATCCAAGTAGCATATGGAGAAAACCGCCCAAAACGTCAGAAGTATAGAAAAACAGCTGCGCGGTAGGCCTGAACCCTGGAAATTCAACTTCAGCCGTCTACCATATTCATTGCCTTATTCACTCACCCATGGGGCCGAACGTAAGGAGAATAAGTAATAGGTAGTACAGTTATTCGGACAATATGGATTAAAGCACAATATGCAAACATTTTGAGCGCATTAAATTAGAAGTATTTGTTCTATTAATCCTTTTTTATCTTTAATTAGCGTTTTCCAACTAATTGAACACTAAGTAATCTTACGTTATGTTTATCTATCCCGCGGTAGTTTGTTCTAACAGAACTTGAGTGTTTTTTTTTTTAATTAATCTGCTACTATCTTGCTAAAAACAGTTATACAGCTACTTCATTACACCACAACTCAAAGCAGATTGTACATTACGCAACACCTAAAAACAACATGTTTTTCTTTTAGGTGTCCTATTTGAACTTCTGTGTTTTTCGGCGATCTCCTTTGCCATACTTCTTTTCCAAATTCAAACTAGCGAAAGAAAAGTACATCACAATCAGTGATTTTTTTTTTTTTTTTTACTTCTCTCAATTTATCTGTGTATTAATTCTGATACAGATTACAGAACCGATTAGATAAACAGCCATCAACTCCCGAATCCCAATGTTCAGTATCGCCATTTTTAAAAATAAGTATTTTCCCACTACGTAACGGTAAACAGTTCAGTGTGCTTGCCAGAGAAAAATAGGGTGGAATGATAAAATAAACCGAACTGATATAAAAAACGCACCATCTCCGACAAAATATTTTTCTTTTCATAGAGGTTTTTCTGTCTTATTCTGTGTTTTTGAGCAATAACAAGGTCAAGTAACTTTAAAGAGCATATGATTGGCTTCCTATTGAAAGAAATTAAGACTTTCTTGAATTTGCGATGAAAAGTGCAGCGAACTTTCAAAACAAACAATTATGTAGTTGGTATTGAGTTTTTGTTTGTTTAAAGAGTTTTTTATTTCTATCATCAAAGTAAAATGAGTTTTTCATGAGCATTTGATATTTTGAACATTCATGGGCATTTGGCATTCAGTGTCATATTTAGGAGATATCTGTCTCATAAAAAGCAGCTTCTAAAGCTATCTATCAACACCTATTCCTGTCAAGTCGGAATCCGAAAATATTCCGCGAATTCCTTTCACCCCGTGCATTTTTAAACTCATAGAAATGCGGACGATTACATCAGTTTGTAATATCGATATATAACTGCCCACCAGGGACATGTTCTTCCTAAGGATTATTGCTATCAAGCTACAGGATTTGCAGGATGTTGATTTGAACTAATATCAAAATAAAATTAATTTAAAATCAAATTACATTATAAAAGTAGTGGTGGAAAACCAAGTTGGAGGCTCTGGATTAAGTTTAGCTAAATTCTGAATTTCGATTTAACTGCCTATACAGGATGCATCACAATTCCCTCCCGGGTTTGGAAGGCTTATAAAAAATTTATTACCAATACAGCAACAAAGTTGACTTTATTGGATAAAGAAGTGTTACAAGTTTTGTTTCGTAATTGTTCAATATATGAAACTTTCGTGATGCAGCAAATATCAAATTTAAATTCAATCAATTCTTCCCTTCCCACATTCGGTTTAACACGTCACGATCAATGGTAGCAAATGCGATTACGGTCCTTTGTAGTAAATCTTGTAAATCACTTGGCAAAGGGGGCACGAACACACGAGCTTTTATGTAACCCCATAAAAAAATAATAATTATGGAGTCAGGTCCTGAGAGCGAGGTGGCCACGGAAGAAGGCGATTGTCTTCGCCAAAACCTCGACCAATCCAACTAGGAGGAAGCTCAAAAAAAAAAAAAAAAACTTTGTAAAACACACATAAAAGGTTACTTTTTCACAAAGTTTTTATTTATTTTATCTTTTAACACCAGTTTTTTGAGTGTTTATTTTCATAGGAGGAAGTTCGTTATTTGTAAAACAACATTTGTAATGTCTCATTCTCTAGTAAAGTCAAATCCACATAGGAAAATTGACTTGCATTCGAATACTTTTAGAAAGCGTGTTTTGATATGCATCTTCACATATGGGCAAAACTGCGCACTAAAGGATTAAGCTTGGGTGTAAAACTGTCTGTCCCTTCATAAGGGAAAACTGGCCTCTCATTGGGTGCCCCATAATAAAATGGCCATTGGATTAACAGCAGGCGCGTAGCCAGGAAATTTTTTCGGGGGTGGTAGGATATAAACTTATATGTGTATAAATAGACGGCATTTCTGCACGGCATTAATCTTGCGATCACTAATCCAAAAATTTCGGGGGGAGAGGATATATCCCGATATCCTCGCCCTGATTAACAGTGGTATCCGTGGATAAATTTGAAAGTTCCTCTTGATATCCCCAAGGTTCCCCTTGAGAAATTATAGGCTCAGCAATGGATGTAAGCGAAACCTGATATTTTTTTCTAATATTTGTTTTTCAACTATAAAAATTTCGAACATGATTTACGAATTCCTTTTTATTCTTTTATTTTAAATTAATTTTCATACGCGAACATTTGTAGGCAAAATAAAAAGGGACTAGCACCCCCCCCCCACACACACACACACAAAATTGCTATATCAATTTTTATGTTATATTGCATTCCAGTATTTTCTCAGCCACCCTCGAAAAAACAAGTCCTGTCTGAGCTGCTTTAGTGCATAACAATACTTGAATATTAATGTAATTGCCTTAATGGAGATAATTAAAAGAAAAAGAAATTTCCTATACGTTTTCTTTCTTATTCACATAATGTAATCGAAACGCATAACGGTAAAAAAGAAAAAGAAAGAATGAAAATACACATTGATGCGCCCTGTAGAGCGCTGTGAAAAAAAATCTCAACGGGAAAGGGTTAGTAATAAAATAATAATAACAAAATTCCACGTGAACTTGTCGGCCATTCAAAATGGCGGCCGACCTTGACAGTCAAAATGATGACGTCATCTAGAGTGATGTCCAATCGGATGGGCGTGTAGCGAATCCGTCCTTGCGGCACCTGTGTCCATTCACAAAACTAAAAAAGAGAGAAAAAATACAGAAAACGGCCTTGTGGCATAGTCGAGTGCACACGCGTATTGTCTGAGATTTTTTTTCTAGGTGTATAAATGCTTAAAGTGACATTCCAGGTGTCAAAGGGTTAAAAAGAAGGGCGAAATGATATTTCTTAGATCTTGCGCCTAAAATTATATGCAAAAGCGAAATGTATTATCAGATGATAGAGATAGCTTATGAGTTAATGATATATCCCACAGTTTTAAGTACTAATATTACAACTAAGCAGGAAGAAAAGGCAAGACAATCACAAATACTGGTGTAAATTTCGATGTTATTTACATAGCTGCCAATTTTTACAGAACACAACTAACTACTTTTTGTAAACAGAAAATGCTTTTAAATCTTTTTTCAAATTGCTAACCATTATAGAGCAAGAGCCAGCGACCGCCAGACCTTCGTCATAGTATAAAAGCTGAAACTTTCTCTGCGCATACCCCCCAACAGAGGTAGGAACAATCGGCCACTATAAAGTTGGATGATCGTGGCTTTGTCGTCGGTAACAGGGGGCAAAGGTGTATAAATTTACCAAAAATTTCGTCCTTTCATAAAGCTTAATTTTTTTATATGTTCTTCTTCGCAGTACTAGAAATCACTTTATCCCTTGCCAGACACTTTTCCATCGTGGCAAACCCCCGCCAGACAATCTCAAAGTCTTGAAAAACGTAATTCTATTCGAGCGCGCTGCAAGAAAGTTCGAGCGTAAGAAAGTTCAGAAGTAGCAGTATAAAATGTGCCTGGCACTTTGTGACAGCTTGACGTATTTCGTCGCGGGAGTTTACGAACACAACAGTTGTCCATGACTTTGAGATTGTCTGGCGGGGGTTTGTCACGATGGAAAAGTGTCTGGCAAGGGATAAAGTGATTTCTAGTACTGCGAAGAAAAAATATAAAAAAATTAAGCTTTATGAAATGACGAAATTTTCGGCAATTTTATACACCTTTGCCACCTGTTACCTGCCGAAGCTACGATCCTCCAAACTTTATAGTGGCCGATTGTTCCTACCTCTATTGGGGGGTATGCGCAGAGAAAGTTTCAGCTTTCATATTGTGACGAAGGTCTGGCGGTTGCTGGCTCTTAGACTATTATATTTGTTGAACGACAGAGTTGTGCAATATTTTAAACTAAAAGAAATCTGTTTAGAAAAAGTGGTTCGCGTTACTCCGTAAAAGTTGGCAGCTATGTGTTTACATTTTGTTATATACAGTTGAGCCACGACTATACACGAGCAGATGATCCGTGAGTGCATCCGCAAAATTTTTTTAAATTATGAACCTAATAGAAATCAAGGCCAACAACAGGGAAAATAAAATTCACCCTACAGTTCGAAGGTCCAAAATTATTGACCTGATCTTGACGACCCGAGTTGGCAAGCTTATGGATCCACACTTCTTATAGCTGGTGGTATCAAAATCAAACAGCGAATAAACATTCATTTCTTGTCCCCATTAATTATTAGTTGTTATTTTAAAACTACAACTAAACTATTAATTGTTAGTTCAAAGTCAACTAACTACTAATTAGTTTTAGTTGTATAGGGTCAACTAGTTTTAGTTGAACTGAAGACAAAAACAAATTTGTTGAGCCGAGTTAGTCGGACCTTCAACTAAAAACTGTTTTGCTTGAATATTAAGTTATGTTCAATTAGCAACTATTATTTTATAGTTGAATGTTTAATTCAAAGTTCCACTTATATTTTAATAAATGATGCACAACTCTGGCATGAATATTTAGAGGAACAAGACGATAATGCATATTTAGCAGAAAAGCTCATATTAAGGAAATTATGATCTAGAACAGCAATTCTCAACCTTTGAACGTCGCCCCCCATCCTCACATTTTTCAGCCTACGTTCAGTTTTTTAATCTTTAATAATGAACATTTAGTCGAATTTTCTACAAAATAATGTTATAATTAATGTCTGAATGAACATTTTAAGCGAAAATGGATATATTTTGAGTAAAAAAAGAGAATAAATAAGATGAATTTTTAAACACATGCCTCACTACTTGCTCTTTGGGTTTTCTTGCGCCCTCCCTCCTGCAAACGTTCTGCGCCCCCCTTGGGTTGCCGCGCCCCACAGGTTGAGAAACGCTGATCTAGAATAAAGAAACGGTGTTTCGAAAGTAAAAAGCAGAAATGAATGACTGATTTTTAAGTTTTATTTGAGTTTATTTTTTTAAGCAGGCTTTTAAAGTTTTTTAAAACTTGTTGCTAGCAGTTCAATATTGTTTTTTCTTTACTGTTAATATTAGTGATTTAAACGTTTTCGAGTTATACTCGATTTTCGCTATCCGCGGGAGACTTGCCACCTAATTGCACGGATAATCGGGCTTTACTCTATCTATATTTGATTATGCATATATATATACAGGGTGTCCCAAAAAAGACTGACCTAGGCTTTTACTCGGTAAATTTTGACCATTAGACCTATGCCATAAACTTAAAAATTTAGTAAAATAAGGTGAAGAATTTATGGCACCGATTAAATTTTTCAGGAGATTAAATCTAAATAAATATAACATTTTAATTTTTACATGACTCCTGTATAGAAAAACTCCCAATCAGTAAAATATGTCCCGCACATGAATTAGGTGATGTACAAAATTGCAGCCTTTCAGCATAAATAGGTTCAGACATATGTTTAAACAAAGGTGGTAAGGGGTTGCACGATACCAATTATATCAGAAGTATTACGTGTTTGTTATAATCAATTTTTTTTCTTTTTTTTTTTTTGTAATTTATGCACAAACCTTCGAACCCAATCTTCCCAAGTGATTTTTTTCCCTTTGAGTGCCACTGAAAATTGGTTTAAATAATATATATATTGATATATCTGAGCCTTTTTATGATGAAATGCTGAAACACCCAACATGTACATCATCTAACTAATGTACGAAGCACATTTTACTGACTAGAGGGTTTTTTTTTTTTTTTTGTGTACGGTGTTAGTATAAAAATGCAAATTTTTTATCTGTTTAAATTTGCACCGCAGAAAATTTTTCTCTATGCCATAAATTTTTGTTCCTTTGTAACTTTGCAATTTATTGTGTCAATGATCAATGTACACTTTTATTCTGAAGTGGCAGAAGTACAACGCGAACCCGGTGTGACACGATTTTCAAATCTCGTCAATTCGTCCTTTGTTTACTTCCAGAATAACCTCGGTTTACGATTTTAATAATGTAATTTGTGATGCATATGTATAATCTAAGATTTTACTATACCTTTTCCCCCAAATTATTATTTTCTATTGCCTTTGCCTGCCTTCAATTAAAAATAACCTGTATCTACATATTTATTTTCCAAATTATACCCCTGCGAATTTGACTCAGTTACGCGAACTTGACTCACGAGGTTATCGCTCGGTCTCACCTATCGCGTAAGTTTTGGGATTTACTTTTGTTTTATTCTGTGAAATGGAATTGTGCTGTCATGAACATGATGCACTTTAGACTTCTCTATAAAAGACAATGATGCAAATGGTAACATAACGTGAAATTAAAAGCCGCGTAAAAAACATAAAGACTGCTCAGAAATACCGCCGAGTGAGCAACGACACAGAATACTCACTATGTTTCTTTAAATACTCAACCCGACCTCACGGAAGGGTGTGCTTGAATTTGTATTTGAGATTCGAACGGCGAACGCAGAAGGAATATATATATATATATATATATATATATATATATATATATATATATATTTTACATAAAGCTTTTAAATTTTAATTTTATGTAAGTGAAAGAATTCATTAGTGTTTTTTTAACACTGCTATGTATATTATGAAATACGTTTGAGAAGCTTCTTTATTCTTCACAGAAGTTTATTTGAACGGTATCGGGCCAGAATGTCCAAATCTGCCATATCGCTTTTACTCTTTAACGCTAACATTTGCAGCAGAACCTAACTGAACTTTACCCACAGAGATATACTATAGGAGTGGACCAACGCCTGAACACTCTCCATATAGCTGCTTGCTGCGATTTGCGGTACCCAAACTAAGTTTAAATTATGCAAACATTGGAAATCTAGTAACGTGCAGCGATCCTAGCGGTAAAAGAATAAAACATTTCCCGCTAATTAGTTATACATTTTTTTAATTTCCCAACCTAGAATGTGAATGAGACTCTGAATGCGAGCACTAATTTTTTTTTTTTTTTTTTTTTTTACTTTTGCTTACCTGATTGCCTTAGTAACAAATGAATGTGCGTTTATCCAACACCTCCTAGATAAAGAAAGCCTAACAACTCTTACGTCACCAAGCTTTGACGTCATCATTAGGCCTACATTTAAAAGTTTTATTTTCACAAAATAAAACTATAAAAATTTTCTGGTGAATTTACTCATGAATAACAATATAATAATAATTTGAGAGAAAAAATATAATTTTCTATCAAATGGCAGTTTTTAACCATGACGAATTAGATAACATGCTAAGGAAATAGATCGGAATGAACAATTTTCTATGAGAAAGGTATTTTAATTTTAATTTTTAATTTAAGATATTTTCTAATATTTGTAGCATTCACCAGAAATTTTAAATAGTTTTACTTGATGAAAGTAAAACTGTGATGACGTCATCACTTGAAGGCCTAGTGATGACGTAAAAGTTCCAGTTGTTAGGCTTTCTCTATGTAGGAGGTGTTGGAGTTGTTAGGCTTTCTCTATGTAGGAGGTGTTGGTATATCTTGGGTAACGAAAACGAACTTTTCGAATGCTAAGGTGTGTTAACCAGAAAATGACTTTGAGTTCATTACTGAATTGTTTATGTGAATCCAATATTTTAACACGAGTTTAGAGGAATTTAAAATTGTGTTAAAATTTATCGCCGCATGAAATAAATGTAAATGCTGTTTGTTCGAGTATGATCGTCACTATTAATAAACATTTTTTAAATATTCTCTTCTCTTTGGCTACACCAGCTGTTACCGAGTAACGTGTTGGGCCATCGTTACGCAGCAACGACGTTATCCCACTTTCTAAGGGAAGTGTGTCTTCCTGAAGATTTAACCCTCTGAGCGTCTTGGGGAATGGGCAAATAATGTAAAGTTGTTTTCACTGCAAAATTTTCATGCAGCTTTAAAATTATTTAAAAAATAAAATTTTGATAGGAAGATTTGTAGTTATTAAAAAGTTAACTTCTAAAATACCCATAAGCTTTAATATCGAAATATATTTTATGATGCCTTGGTGTTATAAATAATTTAAATTATAGATGCATTGCAGTGAAAACTGGAATAAAGTGAACGGGATTTTACGTCTCAGCCACTTGGAGGGTTAACTTCGTGACTTTACCTAAAATCTTGAACAGATTGCCCCTGTGGCAAAGAGACAATAATAAAAACACAAGCACCACTGCCAGCTTTTCAGCGTTTTTCTGAAGATTTCTTAACGATACTCTTAAAAACTGGCTGAAAATACTTTTTACAGGAGTACCTAGTGAAAATAGCCTAACCTCCAGTTTGACTTAAGAGTATGTGAACTACTCTTAGTGAGACGCAGATCCTGATTATGACCAACAGGGGCCCCGGGGGTTGATGAATTTGGGGGTCCCCCATATGGAAATTTGTTTTGTTTTTCATAAAATTTTGGTATAAAAAAGAATATTTCAGAACAACATTTGATATTGGGGGCCCTGGGCAAAGTCCCGATTTGCCCATGCGATAATAAGGCTCTGGTGAGACGTGTGATCAAAAAGAGTGCAGAAAACTGCACAAGTAGACAGGGAATAAAACCCCATGAGAAACTTCAGTGCAAGTCAGATGAACATCAGAAAAATGCCAAATGACCGAAAGATTGGATAACCGACCCGTCTTTCCCCTGCAAGCAGGCTTCACAACGTGTTGCTCGGTTGAGACCAAAGATGGAAGACAAAAAGCAATGGGGCACTCCAAAGGAGATGAGTAGCAGTTGATGGCGAACCAGGTAAAGAAAGCCTCACCATGGCGTAGTGGTTATGCCACTAGAAATGGGAGACGGGCGAAGTGTGAAGGTCCCGGGTTCGGGTCCCATCGCGCGTCCGTCAACCTAACCGTTCGGAGTTTTCCGTCGTTTTCTCCGAAACTTAGCGTAAATACGGGTTAGAACCCCTTAGAAAGACCCCCACGGAGGGCATCCCACCCATAGGCCTAGAGCCCATGCGAGCTAATCGGCCTTAATCCCACAACACACAACACACCAGGAAAAGAAAAAGGCCCCTTTCAATAGTTGGAGCGACCGGAGTGAGGCGATTTGCATCCAAGACCATGCCACAGAGATCGAGAATGACAGTGACCATACGTCGTCCCAGGAGGGAAGCCACATGCGTAGTTTCGATCATCATCCACCAACAAAGGCCTCTGCTACGACGAAGACGTCATATGGCTTTAGCTCTTCTTTAACAAGTTTTTCATCAGCATCCAACAATCTCCACAACGTATGTCGGCTGCCATCCGTAAACCGAATCATCCACCATGGTGACACGTCTCAGACGAAAATAAGCCTCAGCTCCCATCGGTCCATGGGCCAGTTCAACGACAGAGTCGTGAACAGTGTGATCATCCAGAAAGATGTTATGGAAGTTTGGCTGGAGACGAATCCATCATAAAGGTTAAAAATAAAATATTGCAGTTTGACTGAGCCGTCAACAGAATGCCAAAAACTCCACAGTGACACCCCAAAAAGCCGGTGACCTTCCGCACCCGTCCCCTGGTTCTCAAAAGTCTCAGAAGCTTTTGGTAACGTATGACACTGACTAGTCGGCGCTGTTGACTGACTGAAGTTTTGGTTTTCACGGAGCGCCGTAGCATAAAAGCTTTATCTCCAGTGATGAGAAGTAGAAATCATGTGGCTCTTTATCTTGAGGTGGGGGGTCGGCATTGTTGAAGCTACTTTCAAATTTTTAATTAAATTAAACTAAATATTGTGGTGAAAAATCTTCAGAAAGACGCATAGAATTTTGCAGCTATGTTACAACAAATAGAAAGTTAACTTGCTGGCTGATTAAAAATATTCGGCTTTTAGTACTATGCTACCTATTTTGATTTTTAATTCCTCCCAATAGTTCCAGAATAGAATAGAATAGAACAGAATCCACGGCTTCACCTTAAAGGATAAAAATACTTTTTTGAGAAGCTAGATTCCAACGCAGAAACTGCGTCCAACAGAGGTAAAATAAAACACGAAATTTTCTGTTTTTGATATCATGCTGACGATATTTTGAATTACGGCAAAGATACTTTTAGGACTAAAACACATGAAAAACTAACAAAAATCGGGGACCGGTAGATTTTTCATATTCATAATGCAGTCTATGAAACGAAAAGAATGACAAATTGGTCAGACACATACACTGTTAGGCACTTTCCAATATAATGCAACAAAGAAAACAAATTGGGCAGATGCATGCATTATGGTACATTTTCTGCCGTAATGAAGCAAGAAAGACAGCACTGACTCATGGATTATGATAGTTTTTAATAATCATCACTTTAGTGTGTATTTTAAATATGAAAATATTTCTTTTTTTAACTCAGAAAAGGGGCAGGTCTGAAATAATGGAGGGAAGCCGGAACAAAAATACTAAGACTAATTGTCCATGTACATCTGTCCATGCTGTCGCTGTGCACTTAAGTATTTTTAGACTTCAGTTCTCGTTCCCACCGGAATAACGAAAATTTTTTCTTTTGGCCACCAATGATGAATATTTTTCACCACCGGAAAAAAACCTTAGAAACATTTTAAGTAAAATTATTTTCGCAGAAAGCGTAATTTGTATTAATATTTTAAAAGCGTCTACATGTCAAGCCGTGGCCTTCATTAGGAAGGTCTTTCTAATGTTATGTTATGGAAATAAATTTGTACTGTGTAGACGCTAACTTGAAAACCTCTGTAGAAAAACGAAGATTCCACTTGCTCATCACTGTTAGTCAGCTTTATTATTTATTCAATTTATTATAGAAAACTGTAAAAGTTAAAAGTTTTTTAAACTTACAATTTCTTTACAAATTATGATTACAGCTTCAATTTTTAAATGTAATATTAACAGTTATTCTCTCCTAAGACAAATTTAACCCATTTGTGCCTGGATATTTTTGCGACTTTCTTCGATTTTTACTGATAACTGAAGTAATAGATAAATTTCTGATGTCAACTTCTTGAACAAGGGATGATTTCTCTTAAAATCATTATGCATAAAAATCGAAATATCAACATCCTACTTGGTCATGTTAAAATATTTTGTAGAGTTGAGGCGTAATACTCATGAACTGAGGCGTAATACTCATGGCGTAATACTCACAGCTTTTAAAATCAGTATGCATAAAAATTGAAATGTATAAATTTCACTTCGTAATGTTAAAATATTTTGGGGAGTTGAGGTTCAATACTCGTAAATAAGGCTAGGAAAAATAAATAACGTTTTCGACTAATGTGAAAATGCCGTCCCAAAAAAGGGACACTAGGCATAAATGGGTTAAGCAATAAAAAACTCGAGAAAATGGTCATAAGCAACCAGAATCTCAATATATCTGTATAAGTTTTCCTTTTCCGTCTAGGCAAAGTTGTTTTGTAAGATTCGTCCCCTAAGCCAGCAAACTCTGGTATTGTGCAGAAAACTTAATGGAAATGCTCATTATTTATCAGCTTGATAGTATCATATATCTCATTTGCTTATACCAAGCCGTAACTCTTAATATCACGCTCTTTCAAGAAATGCACCTGAATCTGGTGAAAGTGAAGAAACGCATTCTAGCCAAAACGACACTAACGCCATCCAGCGGTAAGATTAAATAGCTCAGAAGTGACACTCTACTTCTTAAGACTTCAGATCATTTGATTGTACCTATGATATTAACGCAGAAATCTTCAATTCTGAGTTACGACGTTGTCGCAAGCCTTAGTCGCAGCAAATGAGCATATGACGTATGCTGCAACGTCGTTGAAATCGTAGCAGCTTCATCATTGACCTGGAAGCCGCTTCGCCTTCCTGGATTACATAGATACACCTTTTCAACAGAATTCGAAAGAAAACTTCTATATTTATAGAAAAAGGTTAATTTCATACGTATTATTTAAATAGGCGTGGCTCCTTTGTGAGTGTGTACGTGTGTCTTTTACTTTTCATGCAACTACCTTACGCTATTTAGGATATTTAGTTTGATTACCTTACTGGAATATTTCAACGATAATATCCAAAGAATACAATCGACCCTCATTTATCCAGGTTAATCCGTTCCACAGATAGTGAGAACCCTATTGATAATGTAATATTTTCATAGTTAAGGCACTGAAAACCCTTTTTCGACCAAATTACTTTTTGTAAACACCATTAGGGAATGTAGATAAGTATTTTAAAATTTGAGAAAAAAGATTATGGATTTCCTCGCACAGAGTTAGTTCATTTGAAATCACATTTTATTCGATTTAAAAATAAATAAATAAATAAATAAATATCAAAGTACTGCAGAATAATAATATTTCGCTTTAGACAGACTTGCAAAATTTAACTTCACTTTGTAAAATATAATTAACCCATTAAACGCCGCTATGAGAATCAGATGGATTTTTTAATGTATACACATTTTTTACATACATTGCATGCCTCTATTATAGAACAGTTGAAATTTTTTTTAAACTCAAAGCATTTAGGAAATATAGGATGTTCCCGTATCGGGAGCTTTGGCGTCTTATGGGGATCAATGTGTTTCTCCATTTTGGTACAGCAATTCCTTTTTTTTACGCAGATGCTGCTCAAAACTGTATATATAAAGTAATTATTTTTGTTGTTGCTACTATAAATGTACGAAATAACTAGCCTGCGAAGTGCCAAACCTTTCTTTATTGTTGAACGGTAGCAAAATCAAACTGGAAATGCTAACTAGTGGGAGGGCGCCAAAGCTCCCGTTGTGGGAATAAAAAATATAAGCGTTTATAACATTCCTTTATGGGAATCTATTCATGCAGGATTTTAAGAATGTTGTTCTTCAAGATGTTGGTTTTAAATATGTATTCTACTTGAAACATTTAAGTGACCATTTTTTTTTAAATTTATTTTTTTTTTAGTTTTATATAAGATAGTCAAAGACAAAATTTCACATTTTAAAAATTAGAAAAACATTAAATTAAAATATATTGCTCCGATAAAAATATATAACACACCCTATTGTGTAAATGTTATATAAAATGTGTATTTCGTAAATTGCGTAAAATATTTTAAGAAAAAAAAATATATAATACATGTTCCCGTAATGGGAGCTTTGGCACTTAATGGGTTAAATAAATAAATAAATATTGAAATAGTAACAGCGAAGTACACGGTAAATGAAAGAGAAAGAGTACATCACTCCTATAGCTCATTTGCATTTAAAGTTGTGAAAAGTTTATTCAATCGATTGGAAAAATCGGCAACTATTACTCTCTACTGTTTCGGTACTGACAATTATTATTATAAACAGATAAAAGGAGATATAAATATCGTTTTAAGTCATTTTATTAGTAAGAATTTAAGCTAAAAAAAACATGTTTGATCAAAATAAACATATAAAAATGGATTTCCCCTCTTTTCTTAAAAAGAAAAAAAAAAAAGTCATAAGAATTATTAGGGAAATGTTTTGGCCTTCAATACTTCTGAATACTGAAGTTATGAATGAATTTCAAGCAGAACCGAAGGTTTAAAATTTTAGTTCTTTGTCTAAATGAACTAATTTGTACTTCTATGAGAGCTAAAAATAAAAATTAATCGAAAATGTATTTATTCACTTTATTAGAATAAAGATGCTTTAGCTAATAAATAATTATCAGGTTGTAACGAAAGTTTTCCGCCATATCTGCCTGAAAAACTAACTTCTAACTCCTTAGATACCTGTTTTTGAACTTTCGGTACCAAACCTGTACCGTGTCACATGATACAACAATTGATACTTAAAGCTGTACTCATAATTCGTTGATATTCTGTAGCTGACTTTTTGAAACAGAACTGGAAGTAAATGATGGTTCTAATCCTCTAGACTGATAGTTCCATTTGAGACACCTTGTTCTTAATGATAACTATATTTTTTACAGATTTCACAACACAGTGTCATAAAGCAAGTCTCTTTCTTTCAAATGCCAAAAATCATTTGACAAAATATGAGCAAATACGCTAACGCGAACTGTGTGCTTCCGATGTTTGCGGTGGCGGGAAACTTTCGTTACAACCTAATATTTCGATTAAAAATATTGAACTGTGTAATAAGTTGGCGTCTTTGATAAAGGATTATTTTGAATTATCAGGCGTTAAATAAACTTAATTAAATAGGTGTTTAATTTTTGTTTATGTGCGTGGATGTGACATCTACAAGAGACTATGAATAAAGACGAGAGCTGGTTATGATGCGTTAACTTATCTCTTTAGTAAATTTAATTATTGTAAAGGGAGCCGGTGGCTAAGAAGTTAAGGGCCTGTCCACCTCTTCGCTAATCGCTTAAGCATTCGCTTTCGGGTTCGATACCCATTCATCGCTTGGTTGTTTGCGTCATTAGCAGTGTCGTGGGATTACGGCCAATTAGCTGGCTACACGTGGGCTCTAGGCCGATGTGTAGGGCACCTTCCATGGATGCTTAAGGGGTCTTAGCCCGGATTTACGTTAAGTTTCGGAGGAAACCACGGAAAACTCCGAACGGTTAGGTCGGCGGGCGCTACCTGGTTTTGAACAAGGCACCTTCCGTCTCCCAGTTCAGAGAGCTATACGCTGGACCACTGGTGGAGCAGTTTGAGTCATTAGACGTTAGTATTGCAAAAGTAACGGAAAAAATAATACCCGTATGTATTCGTTTCTTCGAAACTCACTACCCGTTGCCAAGTATTCCTTACTCCTTACTCTCATTTTCCCCATTCAAAGAACGTCCATAGTGTGTTCAAAGCTGATCGATACGGATGCAGTATCATAGACATCAGGGATCAGTAAGGCAGATTCAAAAGTAACGATTCGTTACTTTTGACGAGTCAGAAGTGGAGTTCGAAATTTCTCAATTCAATGTTGAAATTCAAAGATTGTCCCCACAACCGTTCTATATTAATCCCATAACAAGAATTTTCTACTTTTATACCTGTTTCTCTTTTATATATCAGTTCCAAATTTTCTCTGAATGTTTTCGCAAAAACGCGAAAACCCACTCGTTTCATTTTAGCATTTTGATAAGTCTTTTCGCATTATGCAAAAAATGTGACCCTATCTTAAACCTTGCCCCTAAGCAAACAAGTTCGAAAATAAATGTTTCAAATACAGCAACAACAAAAGAAGCATTATAAAGTTTATTTTTTTTTATGTTATTTATAGATGCACACCAACCCAAAGGAGTATTTGAGTGTTCGTTAAATTTCTTCTTTCAGTTTTCTGAATGGTAAAAACGCTCGCTACGGGACCGAAAAGTATTAGAGTACAAGCCAAATTTCTTAGGACTCTTTCACTTATAAAACAGCTCTAAATAATATGTGATTAATGTTCCGAATATCAAATTTCAGATCGTATTTCTTTCAAACTGCGTGCTTTTAGAAAAATTAATTAGTTATTCACAAAACTGACATAACAAAATTTAGCTTACACACATGATTTTCACGCGCTATTGGGTGATCCACAGAGGAGGTATTAAGAAAATATAGAATTCGAAAGAAATGTGAAATTTCTTATAATGAGACGAGCTATTCACTTTCATGAAGAAGAATAGTTAGTAATTAAAGCCAACATAGGGAATTTAACTTTCACTCAAAACTTTTTTGAGATACTTTTTTTCCTTTACTTGTTAATACCGCAAAATACGGCAAAGGCGCCCCCCTCCTCCTCTAATAAACATCCCACCCTACTTCTCTCGTGCGTTTCATGTGCTCTTAAAATACCGAATGAACGCCCCCTTAAGTTGATTCATACTGGCCGGAGATTTTCAGCGGCTAAGCGGGTTCGATTCCCACTTATACCCTCTTTGTAAAAATTTCCTTTCTCTTTGTTAGTAAAATCTTTCATTATGATACAATAGAGCTCTTTCACCTACGTCATTATCACTACGTCACACCTTAGCAGCAACCAACTTTTTTTGGTCAAACATTCGTTCATTTGAGGATGGTCATTGGCTGAAAACTTGGCTTTGTATCCCTAAATATCCGAGTTGACCTAAAAAAAATTTCAGTGACGTCACCTGAAAATACTCTATAGGTGACATCAATGAAATGAGGGCTTATGCCAGCGAAATGTGGCGTCAGAACAATGATTCAGTGACGTCATTTCGACGTCTCAGCGGTACGGAACGGACAGTGTGAATCCAGCTTCACTTGAAGACAGAGGAGGCGCTTGAACGGTACATTTTTTCCGATTTTTACCGTTTATCCGCCCCATTAGGGATGGACGCGAGACGAGACAGAGATTTACAGCTTTTTTGCAAGACGCGACAGACATTTTTAACATTACGATGTAGGGATTTTGCGAGACGAGACAAAGCTTTTTGGTTATTTTGCAAGACGCAAATTTTCCATCTCGCGTCCATCCCTAGCCCCCATAGATATCGATTTTCCCTTAAGAAGTGGGGGCGCTTTTCCGGTATTATACGGTAATAACTTTAAGAATCAGTTTAATAAGTAATCCTGTAATCAATATATTACATTATTAATCTATCCTATTAAAAATCAATTTTAGTCAAATGCTTTCTTTAAAAAGTTCAATAATCCTTTATGACCTGGATTTTTTCACACGAAAAAGCATTTGAATGCAAGATGAATTTCTTATTTTAGTTTTGTGAATAACTC
Organism: Cheiracanthium punctorium; assembly: GCA_038373885.1. Taxonomy (NCBI): domain Eukaryota; kingdom Metazoa; phylum Arthropoda; class Arachnida; order Araneae; family Cheiracanthiidae; genus Cheiracanthium; species Cheiracanthium punctorium. The sequence continues at coordinate 201,641 of JAWZYV010016746.1, read as the reverse complement.
ATTAAATTTTTCGAATAACACACAACTCAAAGAAATATGAGAAATTATTACTTTGTACCTGATTTGGTTTTAAGATTTTTATATATGATTTTATGTATGAAATCGAGTTAGGAAATATACTCCAGTACTTTTTGAGAGGATGTTGATCACTTACACAATCGGCTGCTTTCGTATTCGCCAAACGAGTTAACTCGTGCAACGAGTTTCTATATAAGTTGTTCGTAAAGGAAACTGAGTGCATTCAGTTTAAAAACTAGAGCGTTCGTATACAAAACTGAGTGCGTTTAGTTCCAAACGAAGTAAACTGATTGCGTAGCAGGTTCATTCAGGTATTGAGAAGAATAAACTTGTTGCTAGTTGTTTTTGTTTTGAATTGGCGTCTGTTGTTATGGAAAAGTATGTTGTTATGAGAAGTATTTTACGTTTGCTGAAGCTGCAAATGTTATTTTTTCGAGGATGAAAATCAGGCATGCGTTAGAAACTGCAACGAAAGTACAGGATTTTTCCACGGTAATTATTTTCTTTTTCATTTTAGTAAATTAATATATGCATATTTTACTGTTGAGATTGAAGTCGATTTAAACCGTTATTAGCGAAATTTAAGCTTCTCTTTCTAAATACTTTTGAAAAAATGAAGTTGAAATTTCCAAATTTTGATCCGTGTGCTTCATTTATGGCCAGTCTTTCTTTTAAAATTCCTGTTGATTTTATATTGAGTATGTACTAAAAACTCTCCTCAGCAAAAATAACGCATTCGCGAATTGTAAACAAACGCATTTCCTAGGCAACGAAACTAAATAAACGGAAGTTGTTCGTAAAGACAAAAGAAACTGATAGCACTAAACACACGCATTCCAGTTTTCTTACGTAAACTCGTGCAACGAGCTTGTCGTTTACGAATGCACCCATTGTGTAGGTCCATAGATTTAGGAATACCTAGATTGCTTGATTAATAATACCTAGATGCAATGTTCCTAATCGTGTGCTTTTTGTTGCCAAAAACGAACCCCATTTCTGCCACTATCATGGCTGCCGTCGATGTAAAATAGAACATTCGTTGCAATACTTCAGAAAAATAAATAAGTTCGAGGGAAAATATTTCGATACGAGTACTTTTTAAAATACAAATCGTTCTAAAATTATTGAAAATACCATTATAATTTAAGTTATTGTCATTCTGCGCATGCGCATGCCACTATCATGCCCTTTGGAGGCAACAAGTTTTCTCTCGTTATGCTCAATCTAGAGATTCCCTATATCTATGTGTAGGTCAGGGCTTAAAGGGTTAGTTTTTGATAAATCATGGTCAGGGAAATTGCACTATTATTCCAAAGTGATTATTAACGAGCACATGAAGACAACGTTTCCTGCTTCTGCTTGATATTGCTAAGTGATTCTGAATCGTCTAACCCTCTTACACATTTGGCTAGATATTTTCTGAACATCCTGTATTTATACCGTTTCTAAAAATATTCGAGTGTAAGTCAAATTTCTTTTGCCGCTTTCATGTTTAAACCATGTTATATACAAATATACTCTTGTTCCATTTCTTTCTAATGCTACTTTTTTCCAAAATTTAAACCTTCGTTAGGCGCGTGGACTGCAATCGTAAACCAGTTAATCTCGCTCAAAAAAGTATTCGAACATAAATCAACTGTCCTATGTCAGTTTCTTATCTAAAATATTGTTCTCCACAAAATTGAAGAAGTTATATATAACAATAACTTTCTCGTATTTCTTTCTAATTTTAGGTTTTCTTAAAAAACTAATTAGTTATTGACAAAATTCAAGTATACTTTTTTGAGTGAGTATACCTGATCTACGATTGTAGTACAAATGCCAAATCGGGGCTATCGTGATTCTACCGGCCTGCTTGTGCACTCCGAAAGACGCCTACGGACGTTTCCTCATTGGTTAGATTCAGCCGTTAGACGACGCATCTAAGTGCTGGAACCAATAAGTGAGCATCCGTAGGCCTCTTTGGATGACTCATTGGAGTGCACAAGCAGGCCCGGTAGAATAACTATGGCTCCGGCCAAACGGAGATTTAATTAGCTACTGATAAACCTAAACTAAGAAATTCGGCTAATACTCGAATACTTTTTTATGGAGATGTATATATATATAAATATAGTAATCTATAAGATAAGCTTGCGCAAAAAGTGACATCCAACTTCGTTATATAATTGTGCAGAGATCTTTCTTTTGTTACATAAGCCCTTTTGCCATTTCATCCTGGCAACAATTTGCCGCAAACGTTGTTTCTATTACACAAAATAATTATTTATTTTCATTCGATCACCAAAATATACGGGAAGACAAGAAGGATATAATAAACATTGTTTAAAGGATATCGATCTGCGTCTATCAATGTCCCTTAAGGCTTTTCCCCACGAACCCTGAAATTCATTCGTAATTTGCAATGCTGGGAGGCATTTTTATTCCGGTTAGAGAATTTTAAAATTCCCATTATCAATGTTTATTGGACTACAGATTCCAGGAATTCAAATTCACTGATGATTTATTTCAATTTCGAATTTTCGACGTATATGGTGTGGGCGTTTATTCTATAATATAACAATTTTGTTTTCGGCAAAAATAAGCTACGATAAATTACAGTAGACGGTTTCACACAAAAGGGAATATGCACATACGCCCTCTTAAAAATATACTCGAAAGCAAGTAAATTTTCCTACATCGGTTTCACTATAAAGTATTGTTCATTTTATAAAGTAGATTATGTAGTATATATTGACAAGCTCTAATATTTATTTTGACATGCATGTTTCTTTGAAAAATTAATCAGTTACTCACAAAATTAATATAGGAAATTTCTCTGATACTCGATTACTTTTTTGGGTGGGTGTATAGGGTGACACAATATTCTTAGGGAAGGCTGGGGGGAATAAAGGTGGTATAAAGATGTAACCAAGATGGTTCAGAATTACATAACAATGTGAGGGTCGCAAACGTTACCTTCGCGTACTCTTTAATAATCACTTTGGAAGAAGTTTTGGAGAATCTTAATTGAGTTTAATAAGAAATGGACTTTTCTCTCATACTTTCACTTGAAGGGAACAGAATTTGTACCGCATTAATTTTAGTCAAGTTCTTTCTGTAAAAGCTGCCTTAGTTTTTCACAAACCATGGTTGGAAAATTCATTATTTCTTGTACACATCTTCAGAAGTCATAATGCGTGGTACACGAAGACGACGTTTCCGACCCCACACTTCTAAGTGATTCTAAACCGTCTTGGTACTCTCTACAACCCCTTGCATTTTTTCCCAAGAGTTACGAACCACCCTGAATACGTGAAAAACGTATCCAGTTGAACTTTTGCCTTTGAACCGCACTTCCGAACAGTGGAAACTCGCTAAAATTGCTCAGGAGTTACATTTAAGTTATTTAAGATTTCTGGTTGTCTTTGCCATGATAAATATAAGAATCTCTTTCAAAATCAACTACTAAAAGCAGTTATTTCTTTTTGTAAGGCTTATTATTTACGTCAGTTGTAAATGAACACTCTCTCAAACCAGTATTCGAGTGCAAGTCAATTTCTCTATCTCGGTTTTATAACGAATTGTTATATTGTATGAAAAGTAGATTATATAATATATAATAACAGTTTCTAATATTTATTTTGAGCTGCATGTTTTTTGTTTTTGTAAGTTTTGTTTTGTTTAAATATGACTTCCAAACTTATTTATTTATTGACTTTTCATCTATAAATGGTTGCTAAATTTGATGTGTGTATGGGGAAAACAAAAAAGAAAAAAAAATTAAAACCTTCTTCGGAACTCGTTAAGCAGAACTTGGCTCAGTCAATAAGCAGAATTTGACGATTAACCCATTTTCGCCGAGACCGTTTGCATGACTTCCTACGATCGTATTTGATGCCAACAGTAATAGGTAAATTTCCGACATCAAGTCATTCAATGATCACAAGTGATCATTTCTTCTTAAAACATTACGTAACATTGCGCGTCCGTCGACCTAACCGTTCGGAGTTTTCCGTGGTTTTCTCCGAAACTTAGCGTAAATACGGGTTAGGACCCCTTAGAACGACCCCCACGGAGGGCAACTCTCCCTTGTGTTGTCCTTCTGACGTGGATTCATAAGTAGATTTCGAGCCAAGCACACAAATCTGATATACGTGTTCGCAATAACATTACGTATAAAAAGTGAAAATTTTACATCTCATTTGGTCATGTGAAAGTATTTTGTGGAACTGTGGTTTTAATACTCGTGCATTAAGGACGAGTATTAAAACCTCATCCGCTAAAAAAAAACAAAGTAACGTGTATAAATTTTATCGACTGACACCGAAAATGCTAAAATTTGAACGTTTTGGCACAAATGGGATAGCAACTTACTGTAAGATTTAAGAACGCAAGTTAAGACTTTGGCAGCCCCACCGAAGTTAAATATTGGTGTGTGTTTTCTTTATTTTAACTTTATTTTTTTTAATTGCTGAACTTTTTAAAATGAAATCTGAACTGCAATTAAAAATTCTAATCGTCCAAATAATTTAGTCTACTAATTAATCGGCTAAAAAAACTATCATCAATGAAATTTGGTGACTATTCGGAAATTTTCAGAGAACAGAACTTTCGTTTAGTTAACTTCTCGTTAACTAAACGAAATCGAGTTTAAGAAATAGAACCAAGCACATTCTCAAAGGTACTATTAACTACATGATTGCTTACGTCTACACTTATTTATTACTTTTTTATTTCCGGCACCACAATCCTAAAGAAAACCTGAATTTAAATGTAAAATAAAGATATTTGAAAGTTGTGGTGAATAATCTTCCGAAAAATGCCTAAAAGCTGACTTGATTATGTTACTGGTGAACGTTAAAAAGTTCTGATCATCTATCTACTCTGCGATGAAAAGTGCTTGTTTAGGTGTGTTTTTCCTCTCGTTGCAAATGCCCTTAAAAATTTAGAAAGCATTATTATAGAAATTTGTGTAGCATATGATACGCCAAAACATATCATTACTTTATTATTTTACAAATTAAACACGAATCGCCACATATATCAGTGTTTTCCAACCTTTGAATTATTTTATCTTTATCGCTGGTTATTTTTCTGGGACTTCGAGTCTGGGGTTAAATGTTTCTTTCGACTTTTGTCATGATACGCTTGTTTACATCCAGCTCATCCACCAAGAACAAGCAATGACGTCACTGTGTCAACGTCACATGCAGCCAGCTTTGCCAACTGTTATGCGATGAGTTTGGTTGTTAGAGAAACCGGGAAAAAAAGTATATTAGCATCTCATCCTCACAAGATGTTTACTATTTTTCTTTCTAGAACTCTGATAGAAAAAGAACTCTTTAGATTAAGATTTTTTCTCTTTAGATAGACTCTTTAGATAGACTCTTTAGAAGTCTCTTTAGATAGACTCTAAGATTTTAGAGCGCCTTTCAGAATGCCATGTTCCATGATTATAAAATAAAATATCACGATTTATTTCTATTTGAATATTTTGACTTTCGGCTGAGGTGATCGAATGCGCCTTTTTTTTCTGTAGATGCCTTGAATCTTGAGTGGCAAATATTTAAATATTAAAGCATGCTATTATAATTTAAGTTATGTTTAAGTAAAAAACGGAAGAACACACACACACACAAAAGAAATCTGAAACACTTTCATATTTTAAAAACGCATTATATCGTTGCTCCATTCTAAAAGCGTTTCATGATCCATGCGTCAGCCCTATTTGTTTCCTTGTTTCATTATGTTTCAAAGTGTACTATAACGCATCTGTCGGTTCTTCTTTCATTACAGTGGAAAATGCATCATAATCCATGAATGCGCCGTATCCGTCTTTCTTGTTTCATAAAACACATCTTTGGAATTGAATTCTTTACTAAAATTGCCTACTGAAGTTGTTTTACAATCTTTGTCAGACACATTCTATTTTTACTTGTCTTTTATTTACACTAATATATATGCTAATGAATATTCTCATTAAATAAACAGTAGGGTTTAGCAATACACACTAAATATAAAAGATATTACTAAGGTTTTATTCAGTTTAGAAAATATAATTTTTGACGACAAGTTATCGTCAAAATTGGCCAATGTTGGCGACTTTTTACATTTTACTAACCCACCGCTATCTGGCAACCCCGTGACTCGCCGTTCAGAGCGTACACAAAAATACGTGTCAAAAAATTAACAGCATCCAAGTAAAAAAAAAAAAAAAATTTGATTTGGACACCACATGACTTCCATATTTATTCAAATAAGAGATGTGATAGATAAATGACATTAAGATTTGGCGATTGCTCACCGAGATGCCGAGCTGCACAAGAGATATCGCCATCTGGGGAATCTGCTTTAGAAACTTAATTTTGGTGCCAAATTTAACTCTATTTTACCGAAGTCGGCATGCATGATGACATTTGGCAAGATTTTAAAATGACCTAAACAATGATTGACCATAGATTTTTAAGGTATTGTGATGTCCATAAACCTTAATGTGTCGAAAGTCTTTTTGGTGGCGCTGGAAATAAACTACCCGGTCGAGTGCAATAAAAATGAACGCGCACACTTAAATGTTACAACAGTTCTGAATACAACTTTTCAACGTTCAACGAGTAATCGGTATTGAGATATGGGTCACACAGCTTATGTACAATCGTCACCACAAACTAGGTGTCAAAATGGATCTTATATGCATACATACGTAAATCGGAATGTCGCGTGAAAACTCTTCTGAGTATATTTGGAACTCCAGATTTTGACGGGAAAACGGATTTTTTAAACACCGAAATTTTTCTGGATTACAATACAATAACTGAAAACTTTTATTTTTAGGAGATTATCAACCACTAATTTATTTTAAATATTTAAATTATATTTAATACTTTCAATGTAATATAACATCTCAGAACACAAACGAGGGAAAAAAATGAAGCTTATAGGAGCACCACATCGGTGATAAGCAATGGGAGAAGTGAAACGATAGGTGGCGCCTCTTAAGTTACATATCTATTTCACAATACGAACTATGTAAAATAATATTATTTATAACAAGAACTCTTAAGAACTACTGGTGTTGGAATGCAAAATTAACGGTGTAGTTCGAAAAAATCATGGGATTTTGGTACAGAAGTGCAAATAAACTAATTATGTCAGGCACTTCAAAATTTTGAAACTGTCTCTTTACAAGCTGTACTACATACTGAAATAAAGGACAAACCTGTATAAGTTTCAAAACGTTTAGGAAAAATTCTTAAAAATCGGAAATTTTCGCAAAATGTGTCACTCAGAAAAATCTTGCAGCTCAGATCCACATTTAAGAATTTTTTCTGAAAATTTCACAAAATAGCACAGATTTTTCCGTTTATTACAGTGTGTAAAGCAGCTTATGAAGAACCATCTGTAATTTTTTTGAAACCATGGTGCTATTAGTTTATTCCAGTTTGTGTACCAAGACCAAAAACAGTTTTTTTTTCTCCGAACTACAGCCTTAATAAAAACTTTATAATAACACGCATTGTTGATAAATACCATTTATGGGTGTTTCATATATTTTCCTCCTCTAGATCGCTTTAAAAATAATCTAAAACAACTGATGACTGTATATTGAAAATTAGTTTGTTTTCAATTCAAGCCCTCTCCACCTTTTTTTTATTTTTAAATAGAATATATATATATAATTTCTGTACTTAACAGGATTAAAAGATTTAGTTGCAGATCTTTGTTTTATAAGTCTTTATAAGTTTCAAATAAGAAAACAAAGCTACTAAATTTAGCTAAAACTCATTATAAATTAACAGCTGATTATGAATACATTAGATTATTTTATACGCTTACCATTAAAAAACAAGAACATTAACATTTCAAATATATTTTATTTATAAAGAAAGCATAAATTTAAGTTTTCCATGCACCTTTATCATGAGTTCTAAATTTAGGAGATTTGTTTTTTCATTTGAAATGATTTATTATGTGTTATTACACAAAATTTTTAATAATTTTACGTTCCAACACCAGTATTTGTTAAGAGTTCTTGTTATTAAAATTATTAATTTAAATTGCTCCCATATTAGGATTCAAAATGACCTAGCCATTGAGCCAATAAAGCACACAATCCACAGGCTTGCCGTCAACTTTTACGATAACAAATCCAGTATCAATAACGACATTCTTGCCCGAACTTCCGGATTACGACTTTCGTGATCCATCTAACAGCAAAAGACCGAAGGCGGTCCTCGACAAATGCTCTCCTTATCTTGACATATTTAATCCTCCACAATAACGTACTTCATACTGCGGCATTTAAAAAAAAAAAAAAAAAAAAAAAAACCTTCCCCCTACTTCTTAACATCTTTTTGGCCGGACTGTTCATGCAGATCACTTCTTACTGTACTTGATTGATATTCATCTCAACCCGTCCTGTTTGGGGACTCATTACAGGACTGAAAATACCCTATAAAGATCTTACATACTGGAGTTAAAGGCCTAGTGCCCAGGGCACTCCTAGAAGAACCTATCATCAGTCAGTCAGTCAGTCTCTCATATTAGAATATATAATTAACGCCACCTATTGTTTCACCTCTCCCATTGCATTCTTCCAAAGATGACAGGCAGTGTTTCTAGAAGCCCATGGTAACAACTGGCACCATCTAAGGCAATGAAAGAAAGTTCATACGATGTCCATTACTGTGTAGTGCAGAAAAAGCAATATATAAGATGCATTACACCAAACACGGCCAATTTATTTTTACTTTTAACGTTTTAACAATTTTCAACCTTTCCTGCCGTAGTTGTTATCTGAATTCATTCAATGATTTTTACATGTTTTATTTTCTGGTGAAAATTAGACTTGAATCACACAAAAACCCTAACATAGGTTACGGTGTTTTACATTGAGTAAACGGAAGCTTCACTTCTTCTCCCCTTATGCGTTCTTTGGTCAAAAGCTGCGATGGATAATCCAAAAACGACATACAGGCTGGCAGCTGTGCAAAATTATCTGTGTCTTTGTACAAGAGAATTCGAAAAATCTTTGAAATTTAGCTGTAAGGTACTGTGATAACATACTAAAACTTTTCAAAACGGGTTACTTGCGGTTCCCTGCTGTTGAAGATATGGACGGCACCCGCAAGCTAAAGCCCCCCCCCCCCCCAATGATGAAGAAATTAAAACTGAAAACTAAATGGCGGTCATTTTATGAAAGTTCTTTCCAAATTATTTTCGTATGAAGCTTTAACTAAGTAAAACACTCACTCACAATAGTGCAGATATTGTATATTTGTAAGGACATATCGGCATGACGTTGTGGGACTGTAGCATTCATGAATTAAAAATTTTCTACCAGTCCTGTATGATATTGTACGCCGATCAATTCGTCATAAGAATAAATCACAATAGCATGAAAAACATGTTAACTCAAAATATCTTTCGAATTCCAAGTTTAATTTGCATCATTTATTTTATTTCACACATTATCTAATCTTTTTTTTTTTTTACCACCTCCCTCCTTTTTTTTCTTTTGCCAAAGGTATCCGAATGCCACTTCTGAAAAACAAAATCCCTTATGTTTTCGCAAATATCGCCACCGCATTAACTTTACCGTTAAATCGCCTTTTATTCACGCTTCCACGAACTTCTCGGCGGTGTTACGTAACAAGTTTATTGTGTCAATAGTCGTGGATCTTTCCGATAGATGGCGATGTGGGTCTCATCCCAGGACGCTGAACCGCGTCGCCATGGGAACGCTCCCGCGGTTGCCATGGAAACGCATCACTCAAGACAAATAAGGCATTTTCTGTTAGCCGGGGCTTATTGGGTTGTTTACGAGTAGGGCAAAGCCTTTCAAGGTACAGCGAAAATGACCTTGAGTATAGAATTGTAAAAGAAATAGATATTTTTATTTTGTCATCGTGAATTTGTGATTAAAAAAAGTATGTTCAGCAAAAAAAAGTGTTTCGAATTTTTTTTTTTTTTTTTTTTTTTTTTTACTATTCACCTCTTTCATATGAAACGTGCCAATATTTAAACATTCATATTTTTAAAAACATTGATTGAAGCAGAGGATTTTTACCATATATTTTTGTTAAGGAGAGTATAATAACATTATATACTTATTCTGCCAACATAGCTGCAACTTTCACGCTTTTTTCGGAAGATTACCCACCACAATTTTAAAGCAGTTTTATTTTAAATATGAAGTATGGAGCTATTGTTGATAGCTTGTTAAGAATAATTTTCTGGGAAACGCGCAAAAGTGGTCAGTCATGTGTTTAACGAAGTTGGATTCAACCCCTTGTCAGTTCAATTTTTTCGAGTTGGAGGGTGATAAACACGTATTTTGATATTTTAAAAACATAATAACACTATTCTCAAATAAGATTTCCTAAATCGTGTATATTGCTATCATCTAGTGGTACAGAAAAGTAAATAAAAGTATTTGAAAGCAAAAAGAAATAATTCGGGAAAGATTATGTGAAAAAAAATGTCCTACTGTCCGAGCTACATTCGGGATAATCCAGAATGGAACGCTTTACCTACCCGAGTTCAGCTCGGGCAAATCCGGTAAGGGGTTAAAATGTAGTAACGTATTTAGTAGGTATGTATAAGATGGCCAAAGTAGTAGTTAACATTTATATATACGCATATTGTATAAAAAGCAAGATATAGGATGTATTACACCAAACACGTCCAATTTATTTTTACTTTTAGCAATCAACAACCTTTCTTGCCGCAGTTATCCGAATAAGTTCAATTATTTTTACATGTTTCTTTTTCTGGTTATTTTCTGGAGTTATTCGCAATTCCCTCTTGAGTTTGGAAGGCTTATAAAACATATGGATAACCAGTACAGCAAAAAAGTTGATAACCTGTCGCGATCAACGGTAGCGAATGTGCTTGTGATCCTTTGGAGTAAATCTTTGAAATCACGAGGCATAAGGGGCACGAACAGACGATCTTTTATGTAATCCCATAAAAAGAATTACATGGAGTCAGGTCCGGAGAACAAGGTGGCCACGGAAGAAGGCGATAGTCGGCGTCAGAACTTCGACAAATCCAACGACGAGGAAGCTCGTTATGTGTGAAACAAAACTCGTAATATTTCTTTCTCGAGTAAAGTCAACTTTTTTGCTGTACTGGTAATACATTTTTTATAAGCCTTTTAAACCCGGGATAAAATTGTGAATAACCCTGTATATAACGACATCACGGTAGCTGAACTATCCCGCTAACCTGAAATATTTACCAGACTGTCATTTACATGCCCATAATGATTGATGATATTTTGTCTCAGTCAGTTTCCGCCATCAGAACTTGACTGAATAAATATGGGACCATCCCTAGAAGTACCCCATATAAAATTAGGAAAAAGAAAAAAATATATATCACTATCAGTCCACGCGATAAAAAATTACTGATAAGCCGATCCTTTTCGAAGAGAGTTTTAAAAAAAGGGGATGGGGATCTTACGTTTCAGAAAGATAAGAAAGGATCTTTCTTTACAGAGGTAGCTGGCAACCCGCAAATATTGGGTTTGACGAAAAGTAACAGCGTTTTTTTCGTGTGTACATATTTCGCTTGCCTAAAACTACTGAAGCTAATAATACGAAATTAGCACGTACTTGAGTTCTTAAACATAGGTGTTTGATTAGACAGAATTTTCCAAAATTCTTTTTGTAAAATATAACACTTACGAAAAGTAACATAGTCAGGAATTTTTTTCCGGGTTGGCTGAGTACTTAAAAACTGAAAAGCTATATAATTTATAATAATCGATTAACGTATCTTTTTTTTGGAGGGAGGAGGGGGGAGGGTGCGTGTGTGTGTGTGTGTGTGTGTGTGTGTGTGCGTGTAGGAATGGACTCCCTTTCTTTGCATAAAAAATGTTCACATATAAAACTGAATTTTAAAAAAAAGAACAACAGAAAATAAAAAAGAAATTTATAAATTGAGTTTTAAATCTTTCCTGTTGGAAGAACATAATTCCGCGAAATATAAATAAATAAATAAATAAAGGAAGTTTAGTTTGGCTCAGGTCCGTATATGAAGGCCAAATTTCTCAAGGGGAACTTTAAAATTTATCCACGAATACGTATTTTTCGGAATATCTTATCCTCACTCATTACGGAGGTAGCTGCAGCCCTATCAGCCACCCCCTGGCGACGCCCCTAAATGGAATATTGTAAATCTAATACTAATGCTCGTCGAGTTTCGTAAAATGAAAAGCACAATTTAAAATAGGAAAAAAAGACCCACATTTCTTGAAACTTTTCCATTATTATTTAAAAGGAGTACGAGATAAAACTGGTAATTTACAGTTTTCACAACTTTCTCTCTGCATCTTTTCTTTTTTTCTCTCTTTTTTTTTAAAGTAACGGAAGCGTAGCTTTGAGGAGGAGAAAGACGAAAGTTTCCTTCCCTCTCGACCCAACCACGAAGTTAAACCTTTAGAAGGGGACACTTCCCTTAGAAAGTGGGATAACGTCGCTGTTGCAAATAGACGCCGCAACACCTCACTCGGTAACTGCTTGTAATATAGCCATCGAAGAAAAGAAAATATTTAAAAAGTATTTATTTATAATGACGATCACACTCAAACAAACAGTACATACATTTATTTCATGCGGAGATAAATTTTAACAACAGCTTTAAATTCTTGCTGAACTCATATTAAAATGTTAAATTCTTATTACATAAAAAAAAAAACTGCCTTCGTCAAGACTCAACTCCGCACTGTTTCGCAAAAGATAGCCTGACAAGCTTTTAATGGTGGCGGCAGCGGCAGCTGCTCTTTTTTCAGAATATAGAGATTCAGGATTCCTTTCCCTTTTCGGGAACGATTTTGAAAACACAATTTTCCAAAAGTAAAAAAAAAAAAAAAAACTATCTGGTTTCCTGAATTTCATTTTCACCCTACAGATTCTACTCCAGTGGCGCACCCAGAATTTTAATTTAGGAGTGGCTGGGCTACAAATACTGATGAACGATTATAGTTACAAATCTCTTATAACGTCGAAACATTTGGTACCACTTGACTTGCTCATAGAACACAAGCCAACTATCAATGCAACTCGTTATAGTCATAAATGGATCTTTTCAGTGATGTTGTAACCAAGTTTAACTGTGGTACAGTAACTGTAAGTACTTATTTAAAAATTAATAACTTTTTTTGGTAAAAAATATTTTAGAAATAATTTGAAGACGATTTTTAAAAATAAAATATTTTAATTAAGTGACAATTTTCAATTTTTGAAGCTTTTCACTGCTAACTCTTCACCTTTATGGGGGGGGGGGCTTTAATCCTCATAGCCCCTTCTACCGCGGGTGAGCCTATGTTCTGCTCCGCACCCACAATATTCTTCCAGTGGGTGGAGCTCCATAGCAAAAATGTACACGGCGCCACTGGTTTCGTTTCACTGGGATTACTTGGTGGGGAACAACCAAAGCACGAATGAATCAGTCTGCAATTAAGGAACTCCAATGTAAGCTTAGTGATGACGTCGGCAACGTAGGACAAGGGTGCAGTTGCCTCCAGCTGGATTTTTGTAAGTTGTTTTTATCCCTACTTTTTTATTCTTTCCAATATGATAAGCATATGCTGAATTTATCTTCTAACCCCGTATCTCTGAAAATTTTTCTGCCGACGTCCATGCTCAAAGCGTAGATCTCATCGCAACATACCGGAGAAACTTGACGTTGTCATGGAAATACGGCAAACCTACGTGATCTGTGACGTTCTATTGTCGCTGCGCCATAGGCGGCGAAAATAATGTTTTCCGGACGCCGTAAACGTAGTTACAATGTTAGGGCCCGATTCAAACGAAACGCGATCGGTCGTCTCCAAAAGAATCGTTTTCTCTCTGGAAGATCGATCGCTTTTACAAGCGATCGCAAAAGTGTATTCAAAGTGAAACAAAATAGGTGATCGGACTTACAGGTTTGCTAGATCGAAACTTTATCACCACAGAGTGAAAACGCAACTTCCGGTGACGTAGAAAGTGGCTGTTAACCAATAAAAAAATCGCATCTTTCTCTGGAAAAAATTTTTAACTTAATGGCGACGACTAACTGTTTATTTATTTATGTTTGAGCTTTTTCCCCAACAGTATTGTAGGTTAATGTTTTAAAATTTTAACTGGTTTAGGTTAATATTTTTTGTATGTTTATAATCATGGAAACGCATTTTTAATTTATGATTTTTTTTTAGAAAATTATTGATAATAGTATTGTTCGTCATAATTATCATGTCGAATTGTTCGAATTATCGAATAATAATTGTTCTCTAGTTTGCCTACTATATTTTATTTTTCTGTAGCAGAGAAGCTGTTTATAATTATAATGGAGGGGTAGAATTACTATATATTTCATGTTCTGATATATAATTAACAATCAAAGACATCCTTAATATAATGATATGAATATTTGTATTTGTTTAGGAGGGTTGCTAGGATGCTTATTTTAGCGAGAAATTATTCGTTAATGTATTTTTTCGCGCTGTTTCAAATATCAAACTGCCTGTAACAACCCTATTTTCTAATTATGATAGAAAATAGTGTTATCCTCTGTTGTGTCTATGCAGGGCCGTAACCGTAGATGCGCAATTTTGGTATGTGCCCCAGGGGCCGTGCTGAAGAGTTCGGAATAATCGGATATGTTTCCATACGTGGGGATTCGCCCTAATTAAGATTTGCCCCGGCTGACGCAGACTCTAGTTGCGGCAATGCGTCTGTATAATAATGAAAACAAACTTCCCAAACACAAAACTACATACAGTTTAGTGATTTAAAAAAATCCAGTGTAAATGTAAAGATGAATAATAAATAGTTTAAATAAATGTAAAAAGTGAAATTTGAAATAAGCATTCAAACTGTACAGTATAGGAACATGGAGCATGTCCTTCAAGCAATGCTTTTAATTGCAGTCTATAAGTATTTGTGTACCATATCAGGAATAATTATCTTTATTAAGTAAGAAAACTGAAAGATTAATTAACCAGTGTTTTAAAAAATTAGAAAATGTTATTAAAGTTACACGACTTGTTTTGTTAGACACTCAAATCGAATAATACTTAACATAAATAGGAGTACAACATAAACATGCACGCACTTTCCTGATACATAAATTTAATTTCCAGCTATTTAAATAACAGTAATAAAAATAAAATATTTTATACTTTTCAAAAGAAAATAAAAAATATATTAATTAACTAGTTTTAATACTTCAATAATTTGGCTTAGTTTCAATTCCAGTGTAACATCACTCAATCGGCCACCTTCACAGCAAAAAGACAAATTGCCGCCATGAGTGCCTAAGTGGCTGACGGCAAAAAGTTGCCCCAGCACAACTGGGTCGAGAAAGTTGCATTTGTCAAACAACAGTATCACACAATGGTATTTTCCTCAACTACAGGCGGTAAAATCGGCTGTCCTAAGTTGTTTGTGTAGTTTTCCAACTCTCCCGACTTTTTCTGGAGATTTCTCACCAATAATTTTTAATTAAAAGAAGTCCAAATTTTATTAAGTTCATGTTCACAGGTTTATATATGGTCGTGGGTAATCTCCGGAAAACATCGGGATAGTTGGCTGCTAAACTGATGGTGTTTTTGGAGCGCTTGATAAATGTAACAATCAACCCAACTTCAGTCGGGTATTTTTAAAATAAAGAAAGAACAAATAAATAATGAATTTATAGTGCAAGAATAAGTAAATTTTTTTTATACAAATGTACTAAAATTAATTTCTGGTTGTTTTTAAATAGTCTTTTAAAGTCAAAAGTTACGTTTGATTTTGTATTCGAGTACCTGAGATTGGTATGAAAATAATTAAATTTATTGAAAAAAACTAATAATATAAAAAAGGTTTAATAGAACCGAACATCCATGGCGTAATTTTTCAAAAGTATAGTAAAATAACGGAATTATCATTAATATGCTCTTATTACTTTTATCTGTATATATCAATGTAATGGAATCAGTAGCGTAGCCTAGATTTTTTTTTTTTTCAGGGGTAGCTGAGTACTCAAAAACTGAAAAATAATATAATTTATAAAAATCTATTAAAGTGTCTTTTTTTTTTTTTTTTCCTTTTAGAGGTTGAGAATGGGCCTTCCTTTTTCGCATAAAAATGTTCTCATAAAAAACTGAATTTAAAAAAAGAAAAAAACAGAGAAATTTATAAATCGAGTTCAAAATATTTCCTGTTGAAAGAACATAATTCCGAAAAAAAATAAAAAAACAGAAAAAGAAGTTTGGCTCTCAGGTCCGTAGATAAACGCCAAATTTTTCAAGGGGAACTTTAAAATTTATCCACGAATACGTATTTTTCGCAATATCTTATGTTCACTCATTGCGAGGGAGGCTGCAGCCATAGGCGTAAAGTTTCCAGAATTATTGGGGGGGCTCGGGCCTCACCTATAATGTACATATATATACATATATCTATATGTATATATATGTATGTATATATATATATATACATATATATACATATATATACATACATATACATATATATACATACATATATATACATATATATACATACATATATATACATATATATACATACATATATATACATACATATACATACATACATATATATACATACATATATATACATATATATACATACATATATATACATATATATACATACATACATATATATATGTGTGTGTGTGTATATATATATATATATATATATATATATATATATATTTGTGTGTGTGTGTATGTATATATATATATAAATATTTATGTATATATAAATATATATATATATATAATTATTGATAATATATATGAAAACAAAATGCGTATATTGGACAGCAAAAGAGAAATAACTTAAATTTAAATCTCACTAACAATACTGACGATTATCAGCAACAACAGTGGGCCGTTCTTTTCGTGGGAAAATTAAAAAAAAGTCCGACACCATAATGGAAAACAGTAATATATCTATATCGATTCATCTGGTTGTGCACACATACACGAACACTTACCTCATGTCACCATGCAACACCTTTTAATCGTCTCAATTGCAGCCTTATTAAACTGAAGTAAGATAAAAGGATAGGTAAAAATAAAGTATGTCACCAGAAATAATAAATATTATAAGATTAAAATTATTTTTATTTCATTTTTTCCTTAAGCAAAAAATTTATGAGTATTTTATATTTAAAATATTAATTTTATTCTAGACTAATTTATATTAGTTGAAAACAGTGTTATAATCAGAAGTATAGAGAAAAAGTTAAAAGCAAAGAAATATTCAATTGAACATTTTAAGAGCTAAATATTTCAGTATTAGACTTAATAATTACTTTACACATAACATATAAAATTATAAATTACATGAAACTTTTACAATCATTCCAACTTTTGCGATTCTGTGGTTTTGATGGTTTAATTATAATCACTCTCAAAAATTATATGTAATGAAGGCTATGGAAAATGAAATTTAGTTCTAGTTCAAAGTTACCCTTCAGTTGCTTGAAACACACGATATATTTCCTATTATAAAAAGAGTAAAAAATTGACACAGTTAAAAAATGCATAAAGCGGTCATTAAATATCCCTCTCTCCCTGCTGCAAGACAATACTTCTGCAAAAAGACATTCCGATATAGCTCAATATTTTGCAAATGTATTCAGTCTTTGTGGAGATCTTATAATAAATTCATTAATGAGTTCTTTAACATCTAATTTATCAGCATGCTCCTTATAAGTGTTCAATATAGCTAAATGATTAAGTCTTTGTTGAGACATAGTTGATCTTAAATAATTCTTAACTCTGCGAAGCAAGCTGAAACTTCGCTCAGCAGTGCATGTAGTCACGGGAATAACGTAAAATATCTGTATAAGTTTTGCAATCTCTGGAAAAGTTAAAGAAAGGGCTTTTTCATCCTGAATCGATTGTTTAAGTTCTGACATACTCTTAAAGTTTTTCTTTCGTCCTTTATATACGTCAGCTAGCATCATAATATGCAATTTTAGTCTATCGATGTGAAAGTCTAGTGGAAGATTCTCTCCTAGTGCATCTTTCAGTTCAGCTATTGATAAATCGCAACTACGTTCAGAGTTTAAGGAGTTTGTCAAAAATTTCTCAATATCTTTCAATCTTGAAAAAACGATGCAGTTCTTATATCTTTTACTTAAAGAATTTTGAACTATGTCTACAAGTTCAAAGAACTTTTTTCTGAAATAATGTTCTGCATCTATATATACAAATGGATCACTTCCTCCATCGATTCGTTTTGGTTTTTTTCTGACTCTGGGTATTGACGGTTCCTCTAAATCGAAACTACGTGCATGAACATTGACTTCGTTCCAAAACAAAGAAAATGCATTTTCATGGCGGCAAGCACTTAGTATGTCTTTTAAAATATCGATTTCTTTTTCAATTGACCTTAGTGACAAATTTGGCGATTGTACAACTGTATTAATTTTCCTACACAGGACCAAGAATTTTCATGATACAATTTAAAGAAAAGAAAAATTCAAAAGTTTCAAAAAAACCATTGCATTTTGAAGCAACATCGTATCTTGATATTTGTTCAGAGCTCAAATTATCGAAAAATTCTATTAAAGTCTTGTAGTTATTTAAAACACTCTGGACATTGCTAGCTCGCATTAACCATCTAGTAGGACACAATGGGCGTAAGTCATTTGAGTTTGACGGTTGAATATTGCGAAATGCAGCTAAACGTTTCGGAGACGATTTTATGAAAGTTATGAGGTCCTTTACAATGTTGAGGCAGTCACGGGTGCTCGCGTCTCTTTGCATTGCATCTTGCACAGTTTTAAACAATAAGCAGAGCAATGGACAAATTGAGCAGCAGGTTGGCATTGTTTTACACGTTCTTGCAAGCCTGAAAATTTTCCTGCAACATAACTTGCTCCATCGTAACATTGCCCTCGGCAGTTTTCAAATGATAATTGAAATCTTTTCAACGAGTGTTCTAAAAGTAAAAATAATGCTTCGGAAGTAGTTTGGTCCGTTTCATAAAAACCCAAAAATTCTTCATTTATAATAAAATCGTCTCTATTTACTTGGCGCAAGCAGATGCTTACTTGTTCTTTCCCTGAAACGTCGGCGGTTTCATCCAGTATAATTGAGAAGTATTTGCTACTTTCTATACTCTCCGCAACGGTTCTTAATATGTTATGTGCCATCAATTCTAAAATTTCATTTTGTATATCCGGAGATAACCATTTGTATTTTTCGTCGCAAGTAATCCATTTAGATATAGCTTCGGATTCATATGCCCTGGTCTTTAAAAGCTGGTAGAAGTTAGATTGCTGAGGTTCATGCCCTCTTATGGCAATGCCTTGACGTGCGGCATATAACAGAGAGGTAAAAATTATGTGAAGTGCATCTCTTCCTTCCAACATTTCTTTTTTATTTTTCGCATCTAGACAGGCAGTTACACATATATTGGATTTCATCGACGTAATTTTTTCGGTGGCTTCGCGGTGGCAACTGGATTTTTCGTGCGAGGCGAATTTTCGTAAAGCATGTTTCCAATTTTTGAATCCAACAGAAATAAAATTCTGTTCCATTTTGCTGCATGAAAGCATTTGCTTTTTGTTGCATTCTTTGCATGGTGAGCAAAATGCGCGATTATTTGAGCTGTCATAAAATAGCCAAGGAAACTTAGTTATCCAAGACTCTTGAAAACTTCTACCTTTTTTTAGGGAATCAGCCAAATTTTCATTTGTAGATTTATCATCAGAATTAAAGGCAGAATTTCTACAATTAAAAAAATAATAATAAATCTGATTGTTTATGAATACATAAAAATCGTAAAAATAAATTTAAAATATGCTCATTTATTTTAGCTGGAGAAAGAGCTGTTTTCTAAAGCGGAAAAGAGTACTAAATGATCACTATAGTAAATGTACAGTCTACGGGGAAAAAAAATAAAAAAAACCGAACCTGTGCGATATTTGGAGTTAATTTTAATTTTCACAGAAATAAGCTGTTTAATCCCATATTTATTGCTTAGTGTTTTCTATGGGGGACTTCTGTATAGCTGTTTCCGACTTAACTTTGAAATTCCCGATACAAACCGTCATTGTTTATTCACTTAATCGTTTTCTTGCGCCTCCGCTCTCCTTACATAAAATGTTACCCCAGACACTGAATTTGACAATGCGAGCAATGATAGAATTTAACTTACGGTCTCTTAGAGTTATTAATTTCTAAAGTAATTGGTTTAAAAAGGAGAAAAATTTTATTCTTGGGAGCTTTGAAGAATTACACTGTTTGTAATGAACTTTGGGTTTAACAGGGGGCACAATGGGATGACGGGGCAAGCTTTTGCAGTATGCCACTAAATTTTCTCAAATGAAAATCACAGCTTTCATACTTAAAAAAAGAATTCCTAAAATTTATTTTACAGAAATAGAATAATTTTATAATTTCATGTTCCTTTCACATTCTTCCTTACGCAAAGGGGAAACATTGCGAGGTGCAGGGGTTGAATTAAATCTATTTGAACGATTTAACACACTTGGCCCGCTGCCATATGATACCCGGCAGTAAAGATCAGCAAGCGCAGAAAATTTCTAACTCATCTCGGGTCCGAGTTGTAGTCAACTAGGTCAAACCTGGCCTATAACCAAAATGATAAATCAATGGGATGGCTCAGCGCCCTGTGCAAAAATCACGATTTATTGCACAGCTCGTTTATAAATCATGATTTAAATCCCAGTCTAAACTCATTAATCGAATCTATTGCCTTCGGAATAATCACATTTTAAGACTGATTTTATGCTTTTAATCTTCAATATGTGCAATATGTATAATTGTTCTTTTTTTTTCAACGGCGTGGTAATGGCATATCAAGCCTTGGCTCAACGTGGGTCACCAAAAGTGACAGGCACTTGTGAAAGGGTATCCAATGGACGACCATTATTACCCCTAACGAGGATATCACAAGCACCCAAGCCCGATCCGGGAAACGATCCCGGATTCAAGGTGTGGTAAAACAACTTAGGCGGCTACGTATAATTATATAAAGCATGCTAATTTATTACTGCAACAAGAATTTATACCGTGCAACTTTATAAAATTAAACTAAAATTTATTTTCAGCCAATAAATGGTGTGCGGTTCCAACACATTACGATCACTCATACATACATATATATATATATATATATATATACCTTTATTCTAGTTAGGTTGTTGTTGTTGTGAGATTAAGGCCAATTATCTACACGAGGGATCTAGTCCTATGGGTGATGTGCCCTCCGTGGAGGTCTTTCTAAGAGATCCTAACCCGCATTCACGCAAAGTTTCGGAGGAAACCACGAAAAACTCCGAACGGTTAGGTCGGCGGACGTGACCTGGTTTTGAACCAGGCACCTTCTGTCTCCCTGTTCAGAGCGCTTTGCGCTTGGCCACTGGTCAGGCCTGATTCTAGTTAGGAAGCCCTTCATTAATTGCCTGAATGTCAATCACCAAATCAGATATATTAAGTATGAAATTTTATAGCATTAACGATAACTATGGCTACATGGTTTTAACCTTGGCAAACAACTATTGATATCCGATCGGAAACGTGCTTTTAAAAAAATTACATGCCCCGGGCATATCGGGCAATTGATTTTTCCGGCCCTGTATATCTCCAAATTCTTTAATGCAGAAGTAAAAATATACAAATATGCTTACTGTTCTGAGCGCACATCGCTGCAACTTGCATTCCTTTGAAACGTTTCACTTGCAGTTGGTTCTGGCATTTTTTTAAATTTAATAAGGTACCTATCCATTATAGTGCCTTCCTATCATGCTATCCTTCTTAAAATACAGTGAAACAAAGTCAAAAATGGAAGCAGAGTGAAAGATGCAAAGAGGGTGGGGATGGAACATTTTCGATTACTGAACGCAATTTACGCTGATGTGAACTTTTGATATTCCCATTGCATAGACTGTTTTTATTAGCCGGCGCCTGGCGCGGCCAGCTTAATAACATCATGTGTTATTTGGCGTCAAAATAAATCCGAAATAATGATCGAAAATGAAGTCAGAATTAAAGTTGTTTTTTTTTTACAACTTGAGTGAAATACTTTTTCTTTGAATTGTAAAAATTGAGTTAAATGCATTTTTTTAAATTCAACGTGAATTATTGGGGGGGCTCAGCCCCAACTCATAATTTATTGGGGGGGCTTGAGCCCCATCGGCCCATATAACTCTACGCCTATGGCTGCAGCCCTATCAGCCACCCCCAGGTCACTCCCCTGACTTACGAATACCGAAAATTAAAGTCAGGGCGTTTTGAATATTATCCTCCAAGGAAATCAGAAGTGGCGTGAAAAAAGTACAGGGTGATCATCTTTTCTGGGAAAAAAAAAAAAAGTATTACCTGCGAAACTCTGTCTTAATGAAATCTCCAATGAAACAAATATGATTCCTATGTTAAGGTACAGCTTGTTTATAGTTAAAAACTTGTTGAAAATTTTTTTGTTTGAATTTTATGTAGAAAAAATCAATTATTTTTTGGTCAACCCAATAAATTTAGAACTCACATTTACACGGATCCGGCAAAAATTTGGACCCGCACAGTTGATGTAGTGGCTAAATTATTCTACCATATCTTGGATCCGGATTCAATTCCAGTTTTTGGCTCTAACTTGTCTATCCCTGCATAGTGGGTAACAGTGGCCGCCCACTCGGTGCCCCATAGTAAAATGGCTGATAATTTCGACCTTAGTAAAGGTGAACGAATAGTGGTCAAGTGCCCTTTCTTAGAAAAAAAAATCTGGAGTGACTCCACTGGACTTTCCGAACACTTACGATTAAGATCATTACCAAGCATTTAAATCAATTTTAATCGATGAATAATTCAAACATATATACCAAATGGAAGCTCAATCGAAGGCGCCGTTTAAACGCTTGCTCACTTTCAAGAATTTCTCCCCGTATGCCATAATGTAAAAAAAATCTTTGTCGTAGCCCTGTATAAAAAATATAAGTCCTATACACATAAAAATTAATATCGGTCTTACGATGGTGGTTTATAACATATATACCCAATTTGAGCTCAATCGAATGTACCGTTTAAACGCTAGCGCACTTTCAAGAATTTCCCCCTTAGGCCAGAATGTAAAAGAAATCTTTCTCGTAGCACTGTAGAAAAACTATAAGTCCTATACTCTCCAAAATCAATACCGGTCTTGCGACGGTGGTTTATAATATATATACCCAATTTGAGTTCAATCGAATGCTACGTTTAGGAGCTATCGTGTTCACTCACTTACACACACATATACACACATACATACATACATCTCGTAAAAATAGCATAAATGAATTCAGAAGACCTCAAAACGTATAAATACACCAATCTGGAAGTCGTATTTTTGATGATTGCAATACTTTTCTTACATGGCACACGTTCGGAAAGTAAGAAACGGACAAAAGTTTCATTCTTATCTGATTTGAAGGTTATATGTTGACCACTCAACAAAGCTATAGAAAACTTTCTTTATTACACTTATAAAAATTCATTTGATCAATTTTTAAATAATGATTTTCCTTTGTAGTTTTCCGGTTGTTTATGTAAAATTTTTGTGAAGAAAAACTCTGCCAGACTATCGTTTGGTTATTTAAGAACAAATGTACAATTGCCCGAAAAACCGTCCTCTTGGCCTTTAATCGGCCGCTATTCGACGTACAGAAAAGTTACATGCACCAATCGCTTATGAATAAAGAACACTTTAATTAGCTATGCGTAAATTGCGTGAGAGACCTTCTCCACATTTAAATGCGCACCAACTTTATTTTTTCAAATGGTAACACCTAGATTTCCCTTCATATTTTGAAAATTTAGCTCATTTTACCACTAACACCATTTCAATAAATTTGAACGAAAAAGGAATGAACTTCCAAAATTTCCCTTCCCCCTATGTTAAAGTGATTGTCCTTCAGTGGTCTAGTCGCTGAGCTCCGTTTCCATAAGAAAAGGAAAGTGAAGCAGCACAGGCTTGGCTAGTGCTTGGGAGGGTGAGCTTTTCTTTCGACTGGAGTGCTGTGGAACCTTGTACGCTAACGGGAACTGGTGCATGTAAAATCTGTTTTTGGCTCCAATGTCCTTTATGTTCAATTAATACCTCTGGAGGTGCCGATTTCAGGTGCTAGGTCTCTCATCTGCACATGGTTCAAAATTAGAAGACCAGTCATAGGCGGTGACGTCGGTCTACCTAATAGGCGGCCCGTAATGAAATGACTAACATTTGCGGCCCGCGTTGTGGTCAAGCCTCCAATAGGCTGCTGACTTGGCCATTATAAAGAAAAAAAATTCCTATTTTAATTCGTATCTCTTTCAATATCGATATCAAGAAACTGATTTTTATTCGTACTGTGAGAACTAAACATCCAAAACGTAATTCGTTATTAGTATAATTTTTCAACAAAATATTAATATGAATAATAAATTACTAGATTAATATTTAAAAATATGAATTGCAACTCAATTAGTATATTTAACGTAAAAAAAAAATTATTTAAATAACTCATTTTGTCTCCTCCCCTTTCCGTCTGCGAGTTTGTGCAACACCTCCTAAGAGGCAGATGTTCCCACCCTCGGAGTTTCATTAACAATCCAGACTTCAGTCATCACTCAAAATCTAGAATCGGCGACATCAGTGATCTTTCTATTAAAGAAAACCTTTTTCTTTTTTCCTTCCAGGACGTAGGTAATTTTCATCAACTCCGATCGACCACCTGGCCTGCCGAAAGCGTTTATGTGTGTGCGCTTTAGGAGATATTATTTAGTTAATTCTTTTTTCAACACTTTCCAACAGGGTTGAAAAGTGTCAGTGATTCCGGTTTGTCCGTATAACCGTCCATCCATTCTTTAACTGCACCCAATATTCATAAACATAATTGCCAATTTTGCCGATTTCTTCGGGAGATTTTCTACAGTTAGTTTTGAGGTGGAAACTCATGCTTAACGAAACGCCAAAATTTGAATTTAATATAAAACTATTTAAAAATTGTGGTGAGAAATTCCCCGAAGAAATTGAGAAGGTTGGTAGCTATGCATAGATCATTACGATATACTTTATTGCAGTATACCTAACGTGACCATTTATTTTTTCCTTTAAAACGGGACATCTACTACTTTTTTGGCAATAGTGTATTTATTTTCTTCCTCAAAACGGGACATCTACTGTTTTTAAGGTAATAGTGTAGGGAGACTGAATTTACAGGTTTGGGTGTCTTTTAGTTGTTAAGAAAACGCGCAAAAAAGCTTGTTGTGTTAATGTTAATATCAAAATAAAATGCATAAAAAGAACTTTGCTAAAACACACATAAACTATAAAAAATAGTGGAGGGCGTATGTTTCGTGTGGTACAAGGGGTAGGCCCTTCTTCGACTTCAAAAACACCATCCGACAAAAAGCAGGGAAGGGATGAGGTAGAAGGTGAGGAAAAATGACGAAAGAAAGAGGGAACATCATTAAAAGAAGCAAAAACATCAAACACAAAAACAATACATCCCCACGCCATTTTCTTTGCGTCTCGAGAGGGTAGGGAGAGAGGTCAGTTTTTTTTTTTTTTTTTTTTTCAGACATTACCGTTGGATGATTTTAGATTTTTAGCGACCTTTATTGAAATTGTTACCGTGGGTTGCTCTCTTTCTAAAAACGGGACATTGAAGTGGATATTTTCTAAAAACGGGACATTACGGTGCCCCTAAGCTGTGCTTGGGGTCAACGGGACAAGCCACCTAGAAACGGGACGTATGGTCACCTTAAGTATACCGTACGGTCACGGCGTGGCTATTAGTTTATTCATGGGAGGGTCCAACTAAGAGAAGGTCCATTCTTAATTAAATTTGATTGACACTAAGTCTCAGGAGCGATATCTGGTAAAAATTTTCAATAGCACTAAATCTTTTTAAATTCTCTAAAGTAAACTGTGATTGTTACTCACTGAATCAGAAAAATTAGAAAATTAATATAAGGTTTTCAAAATTTATATAAAATTATTTTTTTTTTACTGTATACTGTTTTGAGCGATGAATTCAAAAGGTGTATATTTGGCTGAAATTAGCGTTTGTGCGCAGACTGAGGATGTGGGGGGGGGGGAGGTCGCCCCCCCAACTCCCTTTTATATACGTTCGTGCGTACTGTGTACCCTATTGAAAATTGTGTCTGCAGCATTTATAGTTTTTTACCTGATAATCCAAAAGTACTCTAATAATACATTGGCATTACGATCTATGGGAAGGCAGTCTGTAAAGCGCATTTTAAAGATGTACGGCTTTTCAAACGAAACAAAATTAATAATTGTTGCAAAGGATTATTCAAAATAAAGCTATGCATCGAAAATAGTGCCTGAATCCCTCATAATCCTTTTACAGGAGCGTTCAAAAGAATTCCAAAGTATTACGGTCAACAACAGTTTAAGAATATTAATATATATGAAGCATAATTCAATAAGTACGTGAACGATATGTAAATAACATTAAAAACACTTTTACAGTGTTTCGCAAAATTAGATTGTTAGTGATATATAGCTGTTTTGAGGTTATCCCCAAGATCTCGCCAAGTTTGATGTGGATAAGCTGCCAAATTTCAGCAAGGAAGACCGTTGTGTTGGAAAGGGTTTTTAATAGATGCGTTTGGTATGCTTTATGTTTCTTGTTTTTATCTTTTTTTCCTCAAAATCAATTTATACTACTCAAAGAGGGATGCTATATTTTGTTACACAATCGATGGTAACTCTTCCTAAATGGGCAATTGATTAGTTTGCTTCGGTTGTTGCAAAGAACACAAAGGCAACGGTTCCCCTTCTGTGCCCAACATTTTTTGCTTTGAATGTTCCGCTGCATGAATTTCAAGAACCCAGGTCGGGAAGCATCGATCGTCGCAGAAGAAAAATAACTGTCACTGTAACCAAAAATACTCAAAAGAAGTAGGTGTTTAAAAGATAAAATTATGAAAACTTTTAAAAATAACACATGTGAAAGGTTAGAGTATACACGTGTTTCTATCGATAAAATGTCGATCTGCAGCAGTCGAAGTCTACACGCAGACTACGGCTGGGGACAGGAAAAAGCAAATAGAAAACAAAGGAGAAGATCGAGTGGCCAATCAGGAGAAACAAGAAACCAGGGAGAACAAGAGAAGGAAGGTGGGAAGAGGGTGATAAAAATAAAATATGAATAAAAAATAAAATATAATACAAAAAAATAAATAAAAGAAACAATTCACAAAACATAAACATGCAAAAACAGTAGAAAAGAGAACAAAAGAACAGCAACAGCAAGATCAAAGATGGAATATCGTTTATGAAATCAACAACCAGAAACTTAAAACTGTTTTTACATATATTTAAAAGGAAAAGTCCTCCTAGTAAACGCGAGTCGAATCAAATTCCTTTCAAGTAAGCCTGATTATAACATCGGGTATTTTTTAAGGTAATCCTTTTATGCTGTTAAACGGTCCAAGGTCGTGCATTTTTTTTTTTCTCCCTCAAATTTTCGACTCCTCAACCAACGCTAGAGAATGGATTGTTATATTTCCGGGGCGTTGTCAAGTGTGAAATTTCAGCTATATTAAAAAAAAACCTTTAAATATTGCTAAAATTTCATAGTTGACGAACCTCCTGAGGTATAACAAATCGCTCTCTGGAGACAGTATGATTTTGAGATATTTTTTAAAATAATGAACACACTGATTCAACCGAAAATTTTACTATAAGTAAGCTCAAAAACTACTCTCTACAAAAAGTGATTAATTATATATGGGTAGCAATGAATTTAATCTTACAGCTACCATTTTTCTCTTGCTCGAATGGCATGTGACGCAGAGGTAAAGCTAAACAAAGCTGAGGGAAAGCATCTCATACGTTCAGCGTTCTTCTGAACGCTGAACGTATGAGATGAGCCCTCCTTTTTTAAGAACGATCACAAAAATGCACAAAAAGATAAATCACGCCAAACGCACCGATTAAAAAGCCCTTTCCAACACAATGATATTTTTGCTCAAATTTGGCGATGCATTGTTACTTAAATCTGACTAGATATCAGCTTAGTGGTTAAAGCAAAGAGACACTAGGGAGATTCCTTGATCGTAGCATCTTTTTAAGGATTCCTGATGCGTATTCACGGTACATCTGAAGAAAATGGACCAAAACTCCAAACCATTACATCGACAGCCACGGTATAAGTTAAATCTCATGATTTTTTCACATTGGTGCGATTTTAGAGATAATATAAAAAAAAAAAAGACAGAAAGAAAGAAAATTAATAAAAAGCTATGTATCACAGTTAACTTTGCGAGATCTTGTAAATTTATTTCCATCTTTTAACTGAAGAAGGAACAGTTGCAAACGTTTATATACTTATTAAATGGTGCTAGAAGGATAAATATATCTGCACTGCCATACACAGTAATGTATTCATATGCTTTAGAGTGGTCCTTTAGAAGAACTATAAACGCTACAGACACTATTTTCGATAGAGATCATTACTTTGTGATCCATAATAACGTATATGAGCTATGTTTTAGTTGAAATAGATGAATAACTCTAAAATACACTTTAAAGAATCAATAACCATTGAGCGTGATGCATTGGAATTGTTTTCAGTACTCCGGTAAAAGAACTATAAATGTTTCATAGATCTTCCTTAATAAGGTACACTGTATTGTACGAAGGAATAACAATTATAAATTTCGTGGCAATGAATGCATATTTACGACAGTTAAATTACGGATATTCGCAACACCTTCTAGATTTAGAAAGCCTTACAACTGCTACGTTACCAAGCTTTGACGTCATCATTTGGTATACATCTAAAAGTTTGATATTGACAAAATAAAGCTATTAAAAATTTCTGGTGAATTTACCCATGATTGGCAACATTTTAATAATGAGAAAAAAAAATATAATTTTACGACAAATGGCAGTTTTTAACCATAACTAATTAGATAATGTGATAAGGAAATAGATCATACTGAATAATTTTGTGTGAGAAAGCTATTTCAATTTTAATGTTTAATATAAAATATTTTCTAATATTTGTAGTATTTACCAGAAAATTTTGATAGTTTTATTTTGTGAAAATAAAACTTTTAAATGTAAAATGATGACGTCAAAGGTTGGTGACGTAGAGGTAGGAGTTGTAAGGCTTTTTATATGTAGGAGGCGTTGATATTGGTCAGAAGAGAATACTTAAGAATATTTGGCAGCCCTCAGAGCAACACCTCTTAGATATAGAAAGCCTGAGATCAGAAGCGTTTACATTATTACTAGGTCGTCTAACATGGTACCATCAAAGTTTCAGTTTCAGAAAGTGTAAAACTATTTAAAATTTCTGGTGAAAAGATACAAATTTGAGAAAATATCTTAAGTTAAAGAAAAAAATTAAAAAACCTTTTCTCATTAAAAAAAATTATTATGATCTATCTCCATGTGATAATTAAAATTTCCTATTTGTCGCAAAATTAAATTTTTTGTCTTAAATCATAAAATTGTTTTATGCCGGAGTAAATTCACCACAAGCTTTAAATAGTTTTACTTTGTGAAAATAAATATGTAATGACATCCTTCTATGGGCCTAGTGATGGCATAAAAGATTCTGTTCTCAGGCATCGTGTACCTTGGAGGTGTTGCTCAGAGACGACTGGCTATCTCCGAAGGGACATTCAGAACCACGGATTTAACTTTCAAGTATACCCCAAGAAAAAAGTGGTTTTCCTTAGTACATCAGAATCGAATTTTCACTTCTGGCTACCAATCCAGCTCCTTAACCATTGGTTTAGTGCAGCCCATTAAGAGACAGTTGTCTATTTTTAAGAAATTTTCAAAAAATAAAATTATCAGAGGATTCAGTAACATTGTGCATTTCCATTTATGTTCGACCTCACAAATGAAGTTTTAACATTCCAACAATCCTGGAAATTGTTTCCCACACTTAAACAAGGTTAAAACAATTATATTTCAAAATAAAGTAATAAAATATGTACACCCCCCCCCAAAAAAAAAAAAATTCGAGCGAGAGAGAAATTTCCTACGTTGGTTTCGTATATTAAAATTTATTTATCATAGAATATGAATTAGGCTATGTATAAATATCACTTACCATATTTCTATCAAGTTGTGCGTTTTTCAAAAACTCAATTTATTATTCGCAAATCTAAAATAGGAAATTCCTCTCTTGCTCGAATACTTTTTTTAGAGGGTGTAAGTGATAAAATAGTTGCCACATCCGTCAGATTTAAGAGTTATGAGAAAAAACATCGGGCACTCTTTTAAATTGATCACCCTGTACTTCCCTTACAGCTTTTTAATATTATTTAGACCAGTGCTGCCCAACCTTTTTATCGACGGGCCGGTCAATGTTTGATACTTTTACCGCCGCCCGCTGAGTGGGGGGGGGGACGTTAATTGTTTATATTTTAAATTGTTTTGATTTAATAACACTTGATAATGTTGATGTTATTATAATTTTGATGTATAAATAAGGTCACGTTTATTTCTTGTCCAATAAAAAAAAACTCTTTTTATTTATCATTAGCACTCGGGTGCTATTTCTTTCAAGCACGGGATTTTTGTCTACGCGGCGCGCCGTGGTCACTTTAACGTTTGATTTATGTTTTCTGCAGAGTGGTTTGATATTGCTAACGGAAATATGGACTATCCCTTCAGATGATTTTCAAAAACCAGGATTCACTTTGGTCAATCGGATAGACAGTGGTTTCCAAAACAGAAAGCTATCCGGAGTTATGAATTTTATAGAGGAAAACTTTATAAAAATCACTTTATAAAAAGAATATGAAACACTTAACACGTGCCTACACGAGCCAGATCAATGGTGTTCAAATGATCATTGCGTATATTCAAGATAAAGTGAAATTTGCAGTTACATATGCTAGTCCTCGAATTTCTTATGAAGATAAATTAGACGCTACATTCGAAGGGAAGAAGGATGATTGTAAGACTGTTTTAGTAGAAGATTTTAACATAGAATTAAATTCCGATCAAGGATCCAATTTCATAACTGGAATGGATACTTTAGATTTTCCAATACGCACTCATCCAAAACATTTCACTGCTAGGGGCAAAACAATAATTCATGCAATTTTCAGCAAAAAAATTATGCGAACAGGCGTCTGTATGAGCACTTACAGTTATCATTTTCCTCTATATGGCAGAATTGATTGAATAGATTTTAAAAAAACAACAAAAAAACTGATATTCTTCTAGTCGAGTGCGTGAATAAAATCTGGAAGAATTTCAGATTTTTTTATTTTTGTTCCAGAAAAGTGCTTTTATTTACAATTTTATGATTTCAATTTAAGTTCATAATCGTGAAATGTTTAATAAACAATAAACTAATTCAAAATAGCTAAAAGATTTTTTCTGCTACAAAGGCATAAATTGGACAAACCCAACGAAGTCGCACAAACCCCAGAGAAACACTCCACAGTAAATAAGAAATAATTCAATGTTCCTTGGCCGCCAGGTACCGGTCCGCGGCCCGGTAAAGAGGCACTGATTTAGACAATACATACCTCACAAAAAATCTGTGCCCCTCCTCCCGTATAAAATATATAAGAAGAACGTTTTCTAAAATTAACGATTTCGTAAAATGTCATGTTTTACCACTATTAATTATATTTATCCGGGACACATCTTTCTTTCTTAGAGTGAAAAGAAGAAAGGGGCCCCCAAAAGGGCCAACAATTTTATTTTCTGTCTACTTATTTTTCCTTTTTTAATTAAACGTCAAGTGTAATCATACTTTTCAAAAAATTATCTCGTTTTCAAGAGGTTAATTAAATTAAATAAGTGAATAAATAATAATAATAAACTAAATCAGAGTTGCCAACTGCTTCGGAATATAATTAACCACGTTTCGCAGAGTGATTCTTACTAATACATTTTTTTAAATAATAATAGGCTGATGTGTTATAATGAAAATATATTGTGATAACATAAGATAAAAATTTCTATTTTAAAAAAGTGGTTAGTTATATTCCAGAGCGGTTGGCAATTCTGTCTAAATACAATGTAATTTAAACAACAGCGTCAAATAATAATAAATAAAATGCAGTACAAATTAATTTTTAAATACTGAAAGGTTTAACATTTAAACAAGAAAGACAAATCATGCAAAGGCACCGATTATGAAACACTTTCCAACACAATGGCCCCCCCTTTTTTTTGCTTCAAATTTGGCAATGCTTCGCCGTCTTAGTATTGTCCACCGCATGCGAAGAGTGACACAGATGAGTATGGTTTTTTTCAATTAATTTAGGATAGTTAGCACTAAGAAAAACTATAATAAACATCTGCCTTTGAATATATTACTATAGGATTTCTATTACTACAGAATAAATATAAAAAATAATGTAGCTAATTTTGCATTTTAAAATGACAGTAGGCACACTAGTAGTAAAAAGAGCCTAACATAGCCGAGTGGATGAGACACTGAGCATTTTAGATGACTGAAGTGTGGAAGTCCAGGATTCTGGTCTACCTCGCTTGTGGATTTGTGGCCAATGACCGTATGGAAACACCCAAAGAGAAGAAAAAAATTCGCAAACACTTTAATATAAAAAATACGCACTAAAGTGGTACAAGCTTATCGTAACTCATGTGTCGGACCTATTTGTCTTCCTAGTTATGTTTGCTTGGAGTCAAGTGATTAAGACGCTGAATATGGTAGACGGCTGGAGTGTGAAGGTCCAGGGCTCTGGCCTGCCACACGACTGTCAGTCTAACGATCTGGATTTTTTCGCGGCTTTATCCAGAAATCAGACCACTAAAATCAGACTTTTTTTTTAATTTCTGGTGGTTGCTATAAGTATTAGAAATTAAGTTAACGATAATTAAAGTAACTTTCTGACATAAAATAATTCATTATAGTTTATAACTAGTGATGGTTTAAAATCTCTCATTTGTCGAAAAATTAAATTTTGTGTCACAGATTATTAAAATGTTGTTATGCGTTAGTAAGTCACTAGAAGAGTGTTGCTTTTTGAAAATTAAGCTTTTCTTTGCACTCATGTTCAGGTCTTGCCGCTTTGTTTTCTTGTAATGTGGGAGGCGATGTCTCTAGCTCAAGAACCCTTTCCGTGGGTACGCTCATCTTTGTAAAAAAAATGCCGAAACCGTACACATCCTAATTTCTTTTAATACAAGAGACACGATTTTTTTTGTAGCGTTACTTGAGCTTGACCCTTAACATAGTTCCTCCCACACTGACACTTAATACGTATTCAAAATCAAAGTTTTTTTTCCACGAAGACATGACTTGCATGCAACAAAACCCCCTGAAACAAAGTTGCGCATTTACGTAGTCCATCTCTTCTCCCATAAAGAAATCAGCTTTCTCTGCCTCTCTTTCGCCCCCCCCCCCCACCCCCCTTTTTCCCCTGTCTCTAGAGTTTTTTGAAAGCCATTTAGAAGGAAGATGCATCCCAGTGTTTTTGTCCCATACTTTTAGGGGTTAGTAGATACCGATATGGACTTTAGGGGTTTTGGCGTATTCCTTCCTCCTAATGCCGTGTACCTAAGGTATGCAGGAGTGCATGGTAAAAAGAAAAAAAGAATGGGAGAAATTGTTCTGTCCTGTGTAGTAGTTGTTGCTCTTTTTTATTTTTTCCTGTTTCTTGGAATAGGGAAAGTGTAGTTCTTTTTTTATCCATGGAATTTTTCAAGAATAAGAACGGACGTAGTGTTCTGCCTTGGGGCAGAATAAAATTTTAGGCATCTAAAAACATGTATGGGAATCGGAATTTAAATGATGTACAACATTGTAGATCTTTTAAAACGTAGCATTTATTTATTTTATTTAAAGGTGATTTTTTTAACTGTCTAATATGCATGGGTTTAGATCAACAGAAATTAAAAAAAAGAAAGTAATAATTAATAACACTATTAAAGTGATGCAAGAAGGGTCATTAAATAGAAAAAAAAATTTTTTTCCTTTACAGAAAGCTTCACAGAACAAGTTGTTAAAATTGATAGATGATAATAACACTGAAATAGCAAAATTTCTGATTTATATTTGGATTTAGTTATTTCAAAAAAGCATTCAATAACATTATATTATTTAAGAAAAAGTGAATAATTAAATTTGATACATATTTGCAGCAATGCGCATTGGATATGGATATGAATATAGGATGATCATTGACGCAATTTAAAAGAGCTGAATAATATTTGCCTGTAACACAGCGCTGAACAGTGTAATCATCAAGAACATCATGTTAATGCCTATAATTAAAGTTTGAATTTGATGACACAAAACTGCTTAAATTTTCTGGTGAAATAGAATACCTATTTTAAGATATTTTCTATTATTTATAGTATTCACCAGAAATTTTGAATAGTCTTATCTTTCAAAAAAAATTTGAAATCCGCCCTTGCGTTCCATCTTTAAAGAACGCTTATACAAAATAATTGCTGAAAGGAGACACGATTTCACTTATTTGCTTATGATCATTCTGTGTTCATGCCGGTGACGCTAGATCAGTGGTCCCCCAACCTCTGAATTGCGGACCAGTACCCGTACGTTTATCAATTGGTACTGGGCGCCCAAGGTACAATAAATTATTTCCATTTAATTTACTGTAGTGTATTTCTCTCGGGTTTAGACTTTGTCAGCTTTGTGTTAATTTATACCTTCGTAACAGAAGAAATCGTGTAACTAATTTAAATTAGTTTTTTGTTTGTTAAACATTTCAAAATTATGAATAAAAATTGCAATCAATTAAATCCCTATTGTCACTTCAGACAACCTATCTGGGGGAAGCGTGATTTTCTTCAGTGACAGCAACCAAGACAAAACAACGGAATAAACTGGACATAAGCAGCACATTTCGGGTGTCAGTGTTTGCTATTACCTCCATATGGGACCTACTTGCTGCGAAGAAACATGCTCAGGGTTTTTCATTGATTTAGCGTCCAATTGGGTTAAATGTTAATTCAATTTATATTCATTTTTGTGTAACTGCATTTTATTTTGAAAGTGTGTTTAAATACAATTAAGCTAAAATTATATAGAACAATATAAACAATCAACGTCCCCCTCAGATGGCCGCGATAAAATTATCAATCGTTGACCAGTCCGTGGCGAGAAAAAGGTTCGGGAGCACTGCCCTACATCAATGTTTAAATGATAATGGCAGTTCGAACGAATTCTAAAATCGATAACTACTATTTGCATATAATCAATAATCGAATAGCGAATACTTACGATTTTAACTATTCGAATACTATTCGCGATATCTGTTCTATTATTTGAACTTTCGAATATTATGTATTCAGCATTCGAACAGATTTTTAAGGATGATTTTAATAATCGATTAATTCGACCAATTCATTCATACCTATCACTATGTGCTGAACCAACACCTCCGAGATAGAAAAGGCCTAAGAACAGAAACTTTTACGTCATCACTAGGTCTTTCAAGCACTGACTGACTGACTGAGGGGTATACAATGGAGTACCTGCACTCGAGGTGCTTATCTCCAGTATGTGGAAGGATCAATGAGTTCTTTGATCTTGTGTTTAAAAAGAAGCCCTAAGCATGGCGGCGTTAGTTCAATCAATCAGATAGTGAGAGAACTCGCTAATCATACTATAGAAATGATTCTCAGGTCTTTCGAACAGCTTTCATAAGTTAATTTTTCATAAAATAAAACTATTTAAAATTTCTGGTTGTTGAAACAAATTTTAGCAATATCTTAAGATAAAAATTAAAATACCTTTCTGATAAAAAATAATTTATTATGATCTATTTCTACATGATATTATATAATTAGTTATAGTCAAAATTTTCTGTTTGTCGTAAAATTAAATTTTCTATCTATTTACTCCCGCGTAAAACATTTTAATGATTTACATTAAAATGTTTTACGCAGAAGTAAATTCATCACAAAATGAACAGTTTTACTTTATGAAAATAAACGTGTGATGACGTCACATCAGTAGACTTAGTCATGACGTAAAAGTTTCTGTTCTCAGGCATTGTATATCTAGGAGGTGCTGGTTGAACCCACAACGGAGAAATTATTTCTTTAAACTTTCACCCTTTTTCCCTCTCAAAAGAAATCCACTGACTGACTGTAACCAGAAACACGTTCGTTTTACTTTCCCTGTAAAACTACTTTCACCTTCCTTAGTGTTACAGTGCAGGCGAGCTCCTCTTTTGGGGTCAAGGATTCATTTCATCCACTTTCCCAAACGGGGGCCCCCTTTATTACCTGGACCCGCCGAAGGGAAAGTGTTATGAATAAAGAAAAAATCCTCGAATCTTCCAAGCATTTTGTTTTACAAACCCTTGGACGGGCCCCATTGTACTTAACTTTTTTTGTAAAATCATATCTGGACTTTCCAGAGTTAAACGACCTCTTGAGATTTTTTTCCGTAGACGCAAGATGTTATAAGAATGTTGTGGTTGTGAAACTGATGCTTCCCCCGGGTGCGAATGTTCTTGCTCGACATTGGTTGATTTATAGGGTAGCAATACAAAATTTTCGAGAAGATATTTGTACTAAGAGACGAACCCAATAAAAATAACTTTTAAATGGTGATGCGTATCCGAGAATGTCTTTCGTAATTTTTTTTCCGTGAAAAAAAGTTTTTTTTTTCTTTTCCAGTGTTTGGCAACAGCAATTCTCGAACGATCCTGTTTCTGCAGAATTAAACTCAGCGTGATTACAGTTTTACAGTAAATTATCGGTTAGGAAAAAAATCGCTAAACATTTAAATCGAAATAACAACAACAACGACGACGACGATGACAATAATAATAATAGAAATAATGCCTTAATAAAAAAATCTTGTAAGATAATTAAACTGATGAGTACTTTACACTGTCTCAGTGTTAATGCGGGACGCTATACATCATGGTTTCTGCTTGCAAATTAATTAAATAGTCAAACCAGTACATATAATAAATCCTGATTTTCAGTGCGTCCCACTAAAACTCTGCAATTATCTGAAGTTGAAAATCGGAACAAACTAAAGAGCATAAAAAGACGAACCTAAACATACCTCACCTTATAATCAGGTTTTTTTGAATACCAGCCAGAATGAGTAGAACATTGACGGATGTTTTTCCTTTATAATATACATTAAAACATTTTTAAATTTCTGGCCAAAGTCGTTAATTTCATCCTTAAAAATAAAAAACTGATGATAAGTATCAGAGAATGGTTTCCGTAATGTTTTCTGGTAGTGAAAAAAACTTTTTTTTTTCCTTTTTTAGGGTTTTGCAACGGTAGTTTTCGAACGATCGTATTGGACAAAGTTCTGTGGAGCTAAACTCAGTGAAATTACAGTTTTACGATAAACTCTCGGTTTGGGAAAAACGTTAAATATTTAAATCTAAATTACAACGACAATAAAAATAATAGAAATAATGCCATTAAAAAAATTCTTCTAAGATAGATAAATTTATCTGTACAGCAGTCGCCGCTTATTTCGGTCGGTGGTTTACCCGGTGAGCCAATTATTCCAGTGAAAATCGGTATGAACAGAACAAAATGGTAGAACTGCATTGGATTTCCGCCGGTTACCTCGGTAGTGAGTGCCGCTTTATCGGGTCAAGTTATCTTAGGGGAGCATTTAAAATTTCGATGTACTTTAACTAGGCGAAGAAAGCCAGTCAAAGATGACTCATATTTGTGTTCAGGTGTTACAGTAAAAGCATACCTGCCAACCTACCCAATTTTTGCAGAGATATATTTCACCACTAATTTTTACCTATCAATTCACTCTTAAAAAAACGCCAAAAATTGAACCAAGAATAAAGCTGTTTGAAATTTGTGGTGGAAAATCTCCCGAAAAATTCGGGAAGGTTGGATGCTACGGTAAATGTAATTCAATGAAAACAATTGCTTATACACTTAACAGAATTAAAATAAAACAATGTTCGATTTCACAACCAGGATCAGTCAGACACCGGATGAGAATGACGACGGAAATGTTTACAAGGTACGTGTCACAAGAGTAGATTTAGAGAAAGATATAGACAATTTACGCAGGTCATTTACGGAAAACTACGTAAATGATCGCCTGTTTTCAACATTTAGTGAAATTCAATTTTCGCTATGCCCCTAAAACAGCCTTTAATTTCTGATCCCCCCCCCAAGAAGTTTTTATAAATAAAAAAAAATTAAAGAAATGCATATGCTTATTTTTTTACTTGTTTATTCTTAAATAAATGTGTGCATATGTTAAACTATTGAAAAATACAGTTCATATATATCTATTTAAGTCCCTGATTTTTTTCTTAAAATTTCTAATTTTTACTTTTGTCCAACCGTTTATTTCGGATTTCAGTTATTCCGCTGAATCTCAGTTTGTCCCGATGTGACCGGAATAAGCGGCGACCACTGTACTTTACAATGTTAGTGTTCAATGTTAGTGCTCGGCGCTATATTTACAACATCGATTCTGCTTGAAAATAAATTAAATCTTCAATTCAATACATATAATAAACCCCGATTCTCAGTGCGTCCAGCTAAATACTGCAATTCTCCGAAGTCGAAAATTTGAACTAAAAAGAAAAAAAAGAAAATCTGAAACACTTTCAGATTTTAATTGCGCACGAAAGTGCTATATATTAAAAGCGTATCATAATTTACGCGTCGTCCCTTTTTTTTTCTTCCTTATTCCATTAAGTTGGAAAGTGTATCATTATTCATGAGTGTGCCGTACTTCTTTTCCTTGTTTCATAAAACCCATCTTTGGAATCGAAATCTATCTGAAAATCGCATACTAAAACTATTTTACAATCTTCGCCAAGTATACTACAACTATACTCCACCGTTTTAAATATTGATTCGAATGTGCATCATAATCCATGAGTGTGCCGTGTTTGTCTTTCTTGGGTTGATTCCAACTTTAACGCCCCGACTCTCGCCAAGCTGGCGATCATTAAACATATGCAGTTACCATGACTATTTTTTGTATTTGTGTGGCAACCAATTTAGATTTATAATGGCGATTTAGAACAACATGTAAATACAGCATTCGTTACCATTTATTTATTTTGGTTCGCCAATTAATGTAGTTTTAATAGTTAAGTGTCTTCAAATTCCTTAGCTAGTGCGTTTATCGCTAATTTGTTCACTTTAGTTTTCATCTGGTTCTTTTGGGAGCATTGAAACTTGTGCAAAACTCCTGGAGACCCATGACTGCAACGCTCGCCAAAGTACGGGGATTTTTTTAGGGTGGCGAGAGTGGAAGCGTTAAAAGAGGAATCAACTCTTTCTTGTGACATAAAACACATCTTTGGAATCGAAATGTATCTTAAAATCGCCTTCTGAAACTATTTTACAATCTTCGTCAGGGATATTCCAACTCTATTGCTTAGACATTTTAAATACTTTTTGGGATGGGCATCATAATCCATGAGTGTACCGTGTTTTCCTTTCTTGTTCCATAAAATACTTCTTTAGATTAGGAATCTATATTAAAATGGCTACCAAAACTGTTTAACATTTTTCGCCAGGCATAGTCAAAGTATACTTTACCTTTATAAATACAGTTTGGAAAGTGTATCATAACCTATGAGTGTACCGTATTTGTCTTCTCTGTTCTATAAAACACTTCTTCGGAATTAAAATGTATATTAAAATCGCCAACTAAAACTATTTTACAATATTCGCCAGGCGTTTTCTAACTATACTCGAAATATATTTATAATAAATTGTCGCATTTTGGCACCAAATTTAGCAATCAATTATCAAAAATTGCGAACCTTGTGCAAGTTTCAACGTTTATTAACGCCCCCCTCCCCTCCATGTTATCTGACAAACAGATTTGAAAATATCTTCACCGTGACAGTTCATATTTTCAAAACTTGTCGACAAGATCGCGTAGACAAAATTCTCGTACTGAGCAAAATAGCACCTTAGTGTTAAAAAATAAACAGAAGAGCATACGAAGATAAACTTAAATATAGCTGATGTTGTAATCAGGTTTTCTTGATTACATGCAAGGAAATAAAGGACACATATTGACTGCGACTGCGAATACTATTTCCAGTGTGCCTGGGCATTTGCGCCGTCAATTCCGCTCTTAAAAGCTATATTAGGAGGGGTAATACTGAGTTTAAAGCACCTGAGCAGTACTTTAAAATAACAAGAGAATAGAAAAGGCGGAGACACCTATGCGACTCTTGGTCTGATCACGTGACCGCGAAAGTTCTTATTGGTAAAAGGAAGTTGTTTAAAGAGAGGCAAAAATTGTTCTATTCATGCACGAGGCAATGTAATACATAGCATAGCTGCCCACTCTCCCGGATTTTTCCGGAGATTTTCCACACTAATTCTCATTTAGCAATTCATGCTTAAAATAAGTCCGAAATTATAGTGTAAAACAAAACTGTTTAAAAATTGTGGTGGGAAATCTCCCGAAAAATCCGGGAGAGTTGGCAGCTATGACATAGCTAGTTAAAATTGCATTGTTTTCTATTTACAACTAAAAAAAATCTGGAGTGACTCCACTCGACTTTTCGAACACTTACGTTTAAGATCCATACCAAGCATTTAAATAAATTTTAATCGATGAATAATTCAGCGCAAATTCTTAGTTTTTTCAATTTGAGCTCAATCGAATGTACTGTTTAAACGCTAGCGCACTTTCAAGAATTTCCCCCCATACGCCATAATGTAAAAGAAATCTTTGTCTTCCGGGTGCCCTGTAGAAAAACTATAAGTCCTATATACACCAAAATCAATACCGGTCTTGCGACGGTGGTTTACTACCCAATTTCAGCTCAATCGAAGCCCCGTTTAGGAGCTATCGTGTTCACACACACACACACATACATCTCGTAAAAATAGCATAAATGAATTCAGAAGACCTCAAAACGTGTAAATACACCAAAATCACGAAGTGGAATTTTTTCATCATTACAATACTTTCCTTACTTGGTGCATGTTCGGAAAGTAAGGCGTTTTTCATAGGCCATTACATAGTAGTGATAAAATTATAATCGTTAGTTTTTTTTAATGAAATGCTGTTAATTTAAATACAATGACAGTGCTATACTATATTATGTAAATATGAAAACAATTAATTCGGCAACCCAAATGCTCTTTCTTCTTGACCCCTTAGCAGTTTAAAAACAACACAAAAAAAAATACAGGAACCTCAACATCATCTAAAAGTTATTTAGGGATTCCATCAACCGCTGGGCTGGAAGCTACTCCTGAACATTCCCAAGTGCCAGGCCTTGTACCAACCGGAATAAGCCGACCAGGATTATGATTGACAACACCCCGATTGACTGGGAAGGACAGGTTAAATACCTTGGCGTCACCATCGACAGAAATCTCACCTGGAGACCGCACATTGATAGCGCCAGAGCCATGATGGCCCTGGCCTACCGGAAGCTAGCCCCCATCATTAACAACAACAACCTCTCTCCGCAAAACAAA
This sequence comes from Cheiracanthium punctorium, assembly GCA_038373885.1. Classification (NCBI taxonomy): domain Eukaryota; kingdom Metazoa; phylum Arthropoda; class Arachnida; order Araneae; family Cheiracanthiidae; genus Cheiracanthium; species Cheiracanthium punctorium. Next base: position 160,227 of record JAWZYV010016746.1, on the reverse strand, counting down.
GCGCTTCTTTACAAGACATTTATACGACCAACTGCTACGTACGCCGCACCGGTGAGGGCTTATGCCGCAAGATCCTCAATTGACCGACTAGAAAGCAAGCAGAATGGAATTCTGCGCACAATCCATAATGGGCATCATTTCCTAAAGAACGCAGCCATTAGAAGAGACCTCAACATCAAAACTCTTAGACAGTTCATTTATAGACTTTCTGTTCGGTACTATGGTACGCTGAACCAGCTTTCCAATGAAATAGCCGCGGAGTACCCGGACTATGACCCCTCCGAACCCTGCAATCAAAAACGCCCCAAAGCGGTCCTCTTCGTTTTTGCGCCCTCATAGTGAACTCCTGAACGACCAATCTGATCTGTAACTGATCCGGGCCCCCGCCCCCCCCCCCCCCCACCTCATGATAAAGTACCTCAAGACATATAACTACAAACTGGAGATAAAGCTCTACGCTAAGGTGCTCCGAAAAACCCAGAACTTCAGTTCAGACATTTCACCACATGATTCATGTACTAAAGAGATCGCCCCTTCCTCATTGCGCTTAAATGTTCCCTGTTGTAGAAAATATCATTATCAAATAGGTTGTATCTGAATTTTCTTGAATTTTAGGGGAGGGGAGCAATTGCACCCTCTTGCCGATATAGTATGTTATGCCTGTGAGTAAACACTCACTGTTTGAGTATATATTTTATGTGCCTTTATATTAGTATTTCCTGCAATCAGCAAGAGGATAAAATGAACATTTGTGTAAATAAAGAAACTTAGTTTTAATGAAGTCTAGTTATATGAAGGTCAGTTGCACCCGCGCCAGCAGTTATCAATCAAATCGAGGGGAGAGTAGCGAATGTTCTTGCTCGACATAGGTTGATTTATAGGATAGCAAATCAAAATTTTCGAGAAGATATTTGTACTAAGAGACGACCCCAATAAAAAAATAACTTTTAACTGATGATGGGTAACCGAGAATGTCTTTCGTAACTTTTTTGGTCGTGGAAAAAATGTTTCTTTTGTATTTGGCAATGGCATTTCTCGAATGATCTTATTGGACATATTTCTGTACAATTAATTTTAGTGTGATAATAGTTTTACAATAAATTTTCAGTGAGGGAAAAATATCGCTAAACATTTAAATCTAAATAACTACGACGACAATAAAAATAATGATTTAAAAAAATTTCTTCTAAGGTAGATAAATTTATGAGTACTTTACACCGGCTCAATGTTAGTGCTGGACGCTATATTTACAACATCGCTCCTGCTTAGAAATCAATTAAATTGCGAAATCAATACATGTAATAAACGCTGATTTTCAGTGCGTGCCGCTGAAATACGGCACTTCTCCGAGGTCGAAAATTCGAACTTACAAAGAAAAAGAACACCAGAAGGGAATAAAAAGATGAATTTAACAAGACCTGATATCACAATCAGGTTTTCTTGATTACAATAGCTATAAGACATAAAATGATATGCATGTGGCATTTTTTCTTTATAATATCTATTAGAACATTTTGAAATTTCTGGTTAGTTAAAGTTGTTAATTTCATCCTTATAATTATAAATGAAAATTTGTATGTTTGTTTGTTTGAATCCACGCCGTTTGACCAATCGGCTTGAAATTTCGCACAAGTACGTAAAAAAATACAGGGCGAATTGCCGTCTACTTTAAAAATCATAAATTCTCTAGAAATGAAAGACATCACTTCCATTGGATTGCTGAATTATCAAGTTAAGCGGCAACAGTGAGTTTTATTAGCTGCGGAAACCTTCATGTTGAAAATAGAATATGAAAATAATTATTTATTTTAAGGCAATTAAATTAAATTTACTCTATAATTTTCATTGATACGAATAAGGATTACTTTGTTGCCAGAGAAATGCCTTTTACATTTTCAGATCATAAAATACAGCCGCACATGTGCACTTGGGTTAGCCCTCTGCGCTAATCAGAGTTCTGTGGTGTTGGATTTTTTTAGAGCATTTTTTCACATGAAGATTCCCATTTCCTAAGTATTGATTCACGCATGGATTAAAATGAGCGTTGCACATGATCTTCCGAGTCCAAAACTTTCAAAACGTCACGGATTCTGATGACAGTATCAGATGGCGCTGCATCTGATTAGAAGAAAGCGTTTAGTGCGCATGTGCAGCTCTGGATAATTCGGAAAATGTGCGGTCACCTACGCGAAGGAAAGAAAATGCAAAATTGATGTAGTACACCTAAATCAGAGTATTTTAAAAGCTTCTTGTTTTATATGAAACCGCCGTTTTTGACCTTCCGTGTGATGTCCCTTATCTACACAGAGTGGTTTGTTGGAATTGAACCCACAAATTTCCGGTTACCTGATACAATGCCTTAACCATTGGGCTACCATGGCCGGAATTACTGGCCCACTGTAGCGCAGAGTTTGTAAATGTTTCGGAAGCAGTGTTGATTTGATTTTGATTAGTAGGATTACGGCCAATTATCTACATGTGGGATCTAGGCCGAGGGGGCGCGTGTGCCCTCTGTGGCGAGTCTTTCAAAGGGGTCCATATTTACACGAAGTTTCGGAGAAAACCACGGTAAACTACGAACGGCTTGGTCAGCTGACGCGACCTGAGGGTGGAATTCTCCGCCGGTGGTTTCCGAAATCGTCGGTGGTTAGCTGCCGACTGGGCAGAACCAGTTGTTTGGTTACCGACTGCGCTAACGATTCTGGAGGCCATCGGGAGGTCTTTTAGCCAATCACATGAACCCTTAAAGCTCCTCCCTAAAACTCCACCTCAAGGCGGGGCAGCGTTAACGACTGCCAAAAATTAGCGACGAGCGGAGAATCCAGCTCTCAGTTTGAACCATAGACACTTTCCTTCTTTCAGTTGAGAGCGCTATGCGCTCGGCTATTTGTGGGGCGGAAGCGGTGTTAAAAAAAAAACAAAATATTTTCGTAATTGATATCTGGGGCGGCATATAGGCACAAATTTGTGCGGTTACACCCCCAAATTTAAAAAAATATTTTATTCATCCTATATTCTATTTCAATGGATCAAATCTCGCACCCTCAAATGAAAAACTGAAATGCCAGTACGGATTATATATAATTCAAGTTTCTTGCTTAACTGAAGAAGTGTTCGTAGTACGCATCCCTGTTAAAATTTCGATTAATACTGTATTTCAAAAAAAGATCATGTGATTTCTAGTACATAAATGATAATAAACTAAGTAAGTGATAGACCTGGAATTTTTAAGATACGCCTCCACAAGCTTTACTACATACTGTAAGAAATGATAAACCAGTATTAATTATGATATATTCAGAAAAAAATCATTAAAATCGAAAATTTTGCAAAATGTGTCACTCTTCGAAAAATTTTGCTGTGCAATTTTAATTTTTTTTCTTTCGTATGGCATAATTTTTTCTTTTTTTACGATGTGTCGTGCAGCTTTGGTAGAATCATGCTTATTTTTTTCAAAACGTTCCATTCTTCGAAAAATGTTGCTGTGTAATTCCAAATTGAGCCTTTTTATTTCATATGGCATTGCTTCCTCAATTTTTTTTTTGTAGTTCAGATTTTGTAGAATCATGCCTAATTTTTTCCAGTCCCTTGAACAATTAGTTGACTATAATTTGTCTACCAAGTACTGGCGGTCAAGCTGGCTTCGTGTTTGTTTGTTTGTTTTTTAACTTCCGCCTCAAAGCATTCCACACAGGCTGTTTTTCAAATATTCGCAGTAAAACTCATATTTTTTCGATTCTTATTGGTTTCTTGAATCCAATGACAGCCTGAATAATATTTGAATGGAATGTTTTAACGGTTATCCACTATTGAAAAATTTGTCGTCTTCTAAATAGCAACTTATTATTGTTTAAATTTGAAGTTTTTAAAAAGAAAGGTTTTGTAAGTGTTTGGTGTAACTTTTATAATGGATAGTGAACTTGGGGGTATATATTTGTGCATTTAAAATATAGTTAGTATTTTCTTTAGTTCTTTTTGCAAAAACCAAAATAAAACAAATTTTTGAGTTAAATTCATGTATTGATTCACTTTATTGACCTATAAATTTATAAATACATTAGAATCAGACAACGTTATAAAGATTAGAATAAAGTTCCTCATCGTAGCTTAACGTCTATGTTAATTGTAGCTGCTAATATTTGCTACTCTCCTCATTATTAGATAATTAACAACAAAAATTATAAATAACGAAAATATATTTTTTAAATATATTTTTAGTTTCCTTATCTGAGAATGTCAACGACAATTAATTGAATATTATAGAGACTCTAATTCAAAAGATAATAATCAAAAATTTGAAAATCTTGTCGCAAAGTAAAAGTTTTTTGGGGTGTTGAGCATGATTTAACAGATAACTCAAAACAATTATTATCGAAGTTTATATATGACGTTCTTTTTTCGATTTCTTCAACGTTTTAAATGTTGAAATCCATCTCTAGGTTTTGACCAAAAAATTTAAATTATCCGCCTGTGTGCGTTCCTCAAATGTATATAAAACGGAAAAAATGAATCCCGAAAGCATAGCTATCCACTCTTCCAATTCTACCGGAAGATTTTTCACCATAAATTTTAAAAAGGTTTTTCTTTAATTAAAAATAGACAATTGCTCATTAAACTGCCAGGCAAATTAGTAGCCAAAAACTTTAGATAAAATCAGACGAATTGGCAGGTATGCGAAAGAAGCAGATATAAAGACAAATAAGAACACAAAAAAAAGATTTGAAAGCAGGTAGGGCATCATCTCGCATCCCGGTCTTAACTAATTTATACCCCATCTGCACTAGCTCGAAGGACCCGTTCGGGGCCACTTATGGGTAAAAGAGAAAGAAGCAACCGGTGCTAGGAGGAGGGATCGATAAACGCAAAGGGTGAACAGCCTCTCGCTTGCTCCCTTGCATCTGTGTGCTTCAAGGTCGGATATATATTTTCTCTTTTCCTTTTCCAAGACGACACGGCAGTACTTTTAGCGGCCGCTAGATTGACACTTCGGGTTGATTTGTGTGCCCGCGACGCGCAAGTAATTGTCCATATCACTCAAACTTCTCCTGGGGAGGCACCCAAGGTCGCAAAGAGGAGAAAAGTGTACGTACATAGTACATATAGGACTGATTAAAAGTATTGAGTGTGGGAGAAGTGGCAACGATCGGGAGTGTTTTGGAATATTGTATATGGATGCGAAGTGATGATTGAAGAAATTTGAGGATAGTAGAAGTTGAAGTTTTTAACATTTTCCGATAAAGTTGAAAGGTGCTTATGATTTCGGTTTGTCTGCCTGTCCGTCCAATATCTAACAGATATAAACATATAGAGATTAATGCAAAATTTATGTAGGGTATTTCTACGCTCTTCGAAATGGCGTATGTAGCATTTATAGTTCTTTTTACAGGAGTACCCAAAAGAACTTTAATGCATTACGCTCTAAGAGCACCTCTCAAATTAAAGAGCAATCTCATACTGGCTTTTAGAAAACCTATCACTCTAAAAACAACCAGCAGAAAGCGTATTTTCAAATCATTTTTCGAATAAAAGCCTAATTACCAATCTCTGTTTCAGTAGTGAAAAGTTAGTATCACCCACAAACGAAGACTGCCAAGACACTTTTAAAGGTAAATGGTGTCCTACAAGCTCTTTTCAGCGACATGAATTTCGGAAAAAAACAAAAAATATTCACAGATTATATGTAGAAAATTTTAATAACATTCAAATATTCTTTTATATACGGTAAGGAAAAATAAAATAACGTCAGACAAAAATAAAATCTGCAAATTAATGTGCAGAATTTACACATCCAAACTCATTAAAATCAATTATTCAAAATTAAAACATCGACTCATATCTACGTCAATTCAGAGCCGAAGAATCGTTTCTCACACCACAGTAAAAAAGAAAGGGTCCACATATGACAAATACTGGAACGAAGAGATTAATAGAATATTTCTAAGAGTTAAGTTTCAATTCCATCCGACCTCACTTCTTTCTAGAAGCATAGCACTGGATGAATTTCTTAAGGTGCAGATACTGTCAATAGAAAATTTTACTATTTAAAATTTCTTATTTAAATTTCTGGTGGTTAGAATTTCAAACTGCTCTTTAATTGATTATTCAAATTTAATGCGTGTAAGTTCCACACTCTGTATCTCATAAAATAAAAATAATCTTATCGCAAGTCTGCAGATGTGGAACGAAGAAATTAAAGATATTTTGTTAGTACAAAAAAAGGGTATGTTATTAAGGGGGTACAAAATAAATATCTCCATCGGAAAGAGCGTAATGTAGTACTCATAGTTTTTCTACAGGAGCGCCCAAAAGAACTCGAATTCATTACGTTCTATAGCAGTTTAGAGACATTCATCCATTTAAACCGCAAAACAGTGTGTACATAAATGTTAATACCAGCTTGCTCTTCTAAGGATGGAAATATCTTTTGCAGTTCTCCAACGGAGTCTAATAGATAAACTGATTCTCTGAAATTATCACAAAAGTCTTGCTAAGTCTAGTCACTGGTCTAAGTCTTGCTAAATCTATCGTCATATTTGACGCAGAAAATACTGCTGGAAAATATTTTATGATCGATATGTTTGGCATGATTTATCTTTCTTGTTCGGAGATGCCACGAATTAAAAATTAACCTGATGGGCGATTTCATCGACTGTCTTGTTGCTGGTTAATATCGAGCGGTGGTAAGTCTACTTTTCTTAACCCTTTGAGGCGCAACCCTTTCCCAATGCTGGAAAAAGGGCAGCCGTTGCCATCGCTCGACTTAACTACCAGCAAAAGGGTCTCTAGATCTGTGGCACGTGATGAACGTTTCGATCGTCCGCCATCTTTCTGGTAGTTAAGTTGAGGGATGGCAACGGCTGCCCTTTTTTCAGCATTGGGCAATCTATTCAGCCGTTCTCGCATTCTTCCATTTTTTCAGCAGATGTCAGTGCTGTTAAAAATAATCGTGACCATTTTTTTAAGGGAAATGACGTGCTAAAAATTAAAGGATTCTCGTGGAGCTATGTCACTCGCAACTATTTTTATAGAGATCAAATCTATTCTTCGTGACTGGCAGCAGTCAAAACGTCAGAGTTTGGTGTTCTCAGAGCGGGAACACTGCGCGTTAAAGGGTTAACCGTTAAGGGCATTTAATCTTTTTTTTTGTTTTGTTTTTTCGGTAAGTATAGTGAAAGCTCTGTTATTTTGTGGTTTCACAGCGAGAGATTTATGCGAAATTAATTAGTAGGTACTGAAAAATCTATTGAGTAAATGTTGAAATTGTTTATACTTTTCGAAATAGCCATTTCCATTGTTGAATTTGGAAAATTTTTTTATGCAAATCGCCACCTAGTACACATTTTAATTATAAATACCCTGCATATAAGGATTTTTTCTTTCTCATTTATCTTTCTTTTTCGTTTAATATTGATTTCCGATGCTCAAACTGTGCCTATTTTCGTATCCTGAAATAAAAACTTGTGTGAATCTGTTCATGTAACATTCATATAAGACAGCTAATGCTCCCTCATTCACAAAATGATCAATACATAACTAAAATATGAAAATTTTTACTCATTAATTCGTAAAAAAATTACTCAGTCAAAAAACTACAAAATGCATATTTTTCTTTGAAAATAGAAGTTTGAATCCTGTGTATATAATGTTGTAAAACATTAATAATAATAATAATAAGTGTAGCTAGGTAATAAATTAAACATTTACATATTATTGAATTCTGATGTTTCAGCTTTTTCTGTATATATCAGTAATTTAAAAATAAAACATTTAACATAATTATAAAATCTATATCACTTTGGAAAAAATTTTGATTGCTTTTCAGTATTTCTTATTTGCAAAAATAAAAGTAACACAAAATTATACACGCAGGTGAGAAAAATAATAGGAAATTAATTTTCAAATGGATTTACGGAATATCTCTTCCCGAGTTCTTTTAACACAATTACAGCTAAATTTACTAGCAAGTAAAGTATTTTCGAATTCCCTACATTGCAGCTGTAAATGACACCGCAATTATAGGAGATAGAACCAACGCCCGAAGATTACGGGAAATTCAATTATACATCTAAACAACAAAATCTCAAACCCGGATGAAGGATTAACTTTATTGTTTTATGCAGAGGAACGATTTTCAACTACGTATCATCCGTTAAAAACGTTAATTTAATTCCAGAATCATTTTTCTGGTGTTTCTTTTTCATTTTTTTTAAAGTGTTAAATAGTAATTCGAACTGATTTCAGTAAAATCTAGCTTTATATTTATTTATTTTTTATACCTTCGAATTCCTCCATATTAAAACGCCGGCGATTTAATTATAGAAGATCCTAAAACTTGGAAATAAGTTTTCGGGATTTGGGAACGCCGATTTAATTTAAAGTAAATTTCGTTACAAGAAATCTTCTATTAAGTAGGTTTCACCTTGTTTTACAAGTTGTAAAAGTAACGAAGGTGTCTTAATTTTTTGGAGTTGCGGATTTGAGGGGGAAATTTAATATACTTTTTAAGCGCTAATAGCATGATGTTTTTCAAATCGTGTTGAAATTAAATTTGTAAAATTATGAAATAAATCCGTGTGTGTGAAATGAAATTAAATTTGAGACAGCACTTTAAGTAAAAAAGTAATTATTTGTGAAATGCCGGGATCCGCGAATGAAAATTTCAGAGTTTTGATAAATACAATATATTATTTTTATAAGAATACAGTTTCTTAGTTTCCCCATCTAAGAGCTAATTACGCTTATTATTAAAGCCACAAAAATTGATTTTCCTTATCGAAAATTCATATTTATTGAAAGACTAGCTGCTACCCTCTACTTCGTCAGCGTCGGCTATAGAATTATGTCCAGAGAGGAATGAAGCATGTGAGAATAACAAATATGTTTGTGCTTTAGACAAAAGTGAGACTGTATTCAAATATTTGTACTTACTTTAAATGAAGTATAATACATTGTATATGAAGAGTTACTAAATTGAGATTTTTTTTGCGCATTTAGCGAATGGAGAAAGTTACGACAATATTTGCGAATTGTTTCGAGTGCTCCTGTAAAAGAAATATTTATGCTATATACATGCATTTTAGCCATTCTTAATCAGGAATAGTGCAGCTTTCTATTAGTGAAAAAGTTTTAAACAGTCTTACGTCATGAAACTAAAATTTCATTCAACGAAATTCCAATGTTTACGACACCCAACGCTAACGCTATAATACAGGGAAACTTCATTTAACTGTGTTAGGCTACATCGATGATCGTCCTGTGTGCAGGACTATAAGTCTATAGTGGACGTTAACGTTTGAATTGGTTCTGAATTGAAAACAATATCACGTGCTCGCTCTCCCCCAAGACCTCAAAGAGATTAATTAGCCAAGGAAAGAAAAAGTCATAAAATTGTTCTGACACATTTTTTTTAAAACCAGACGAAGTTACATAAACAAGTCCACGGGTTATCCAAACTCTTAAATTATACGAACCTTCTATGGGAAAAAAAAAAAAAAAATCGCATTCATACATATGTAGGAAAACATCTGCACTCCATTAAACACTGAAATCCACACTATTTCGTTCGATTTCAACATAATTTGAGGATGTATCAGTCCAAAAATCATCCCCGTCTCTTTAACCCGACATTTTCCTCATGGCTTGCCACTACTTACCAACTGTCTCCCCTCGCTCGACACACAACCCCCTCTTGCAAAACTTTCAATCATTCGCTCGTTCTTCTGATCCGAGAGAGGCAGAATTTAACCTTATTTTTTTACCTCTTTCAACACCCCCTTTCTGGAAGAAGCACGTGGATAACTCATTGACCTTTTTTTACTAGGGGTTTTGATGCTGTGATCACAGAAGTCTTTTTTTTTTTTCTTCCCTTGGGTGGCCTGTCCCCGTCAATAAGTTATAATTCATTGAGGCCCTCTTGGGAGTCGGATTTTTATGTGATACAAGAGGATTTCCTATAGACAATTGCATTTCATCCTGTGAACATCCTAAAATTGCCTGTCGTATTTAAGTATCTTACTTTTTAGCAAAAAACTATACAGGGTAACTGTTAGTACAAAATTTGAGATAGGACAAATACTGAGGAATCGGAACAGCATTTCAATTTTGGGTCAAAATGTCGTTATCATAGCTGCCAGCCTTCCCGATTTCTTCAGGAGATTTTTTGCCATTAATTTTTGCCTAGCAGTTCAGCTTCAAGCAATGGCAAAAATTTATTTTAAAATAAAACTGTTTAAAAATTGTGGTGGAAAATCTCCCGAAGAAATCAGGAAGGTTGACAGCTATGCATTATACTTACCTGTTAATAACCACTTTGAAAAAACTGTTGAATTTTAAATCGTCTAATTTCTTAACTAAATTTCATAAACACTGATAATGTCTCCAAAAATTTCAGCCGGGAAAGGAGATAAAAATTTTAAACTATTAATTTTAGTCACGATACATTAGTGCTAGAGGGGGAAATGGTCCGAAAATTCGGAAGTGCTTGAATAAAAAAATTAAAAATATTTAAGAACTTATTCCAAAGTGATTATTAACGACTACATGAAGACGATGTTTCCAACCCCACGTTGATGTACACCACCATAACCGAGTAGATAAGACACTAAACATGGTAGACTGGTGAAGTGTGAGGGTCCCGAGTTCGGGCTTATCGCGCGGCTGTCGATCTAACGGTCGGGAGTTTTGATCGGTTTTCCCAGTAGATAACAATATAAAACAAAATAAAAATAGAATATAGAAAGAACAAGTAAATAAAAAGAAAAGTCCACTAAATAGAAAGTATAAAAAAAGGAAAACTAAAGAACAGCAGCAACATGTATTATTATTCTTTCTATAATTAATATAGAAAATATACATGTTGTTGCTGTTCTTTTGTTTTCCTTTTTTTTATACTTTCTATTTAGTGGACTTTTCTTTTTATTTACTTGTTCTTTCTATATTTTATTTTTTGTCTATTTTTTAATTTTATCTACTGTCTTTCTACTAATATCTATCAGTTTTATCTACTACTTCTAGTTTTATCTACTACTTATCTAGACTACTATTACTATCTATCAATTTCATCTACTACTTTAAAAATAAAATATAGAAAATATACATGTTGTTGCTGTTCTTTTGTTCTCCCTTTTTTAAATTTATCTACTGCCTTTCTCCGCCACCTCCCTTGTTTCTTGCTTTTTCCTTCATTCCACTGGCAACTTGCTCTGTTCTTTCGTTTTCTGTTTTTTTTTTTTTTTTCAGTCCTCTCCCCAGCTCCAGTCTGTGTATTGACTACAGCTAATGAAGAACGAAATGAAACACATGTCCAGACTGATACGTACCTTCTATGTGTACAATTTTACAAAGTTTTAACTATTTCATGTTTTAAACACTAGTTTCTTTTGAGGGTATTTATTTTCCTCTGCTAAAATGTTTGCTTCAGTGGCGTCGGTCATCTACTCCCCCTTTCAAGTGGCACTTAGGAAGCACGTGCTTGCCATACCCTAACGCCACTGTCTTACGTTCACTTCACAGGGAAGATTCAAAAAGTGAAACCATTTCACATAGAGGGAAAATATGCTTTCTCCTGTTTCATTGTAGGCGATCTGAACTGTTCAGCACGTGCTATAGGAAGTCTCAGGGCTAGAAAAAGATAAAAAGGAAATCTTCAAACCCACAATGCCACAGTCAAAGATCCTCACCTGACGGGGTATTTCTAATTTAGTCGAAACGAGGTTACAGAGAGGGTAAAACAAGGGATCAACGGAGTTCAGTCACTCCAGAACCTCCCCCCCCCCCTAATTTTTTTTTCTTGGTTTACCTGCTTCTTTTTATTTTTCCTCTCTCAGTTTGGTTGGCAGGTGTGTCCAGAAGGTTGAAAAAAAAATTATTTCAAAGGGACCGACCCGTGTGCATAGGGGGAAAAAGGGGGTAAATAATCCAGTGGTTTATCCCTTTCCTCGTTAGATCTCTCCAACACTTTGTTGAAGGAAATGATACCGTCAGGGGGCGCCGTTAAGGGGCGCTGTCGAGGAAGTCCCGGGTCTACCTGTTTGAAGTATCTTGTTGTTCTTGTTAAATTAAATTTAAAGCAAGAAATATAAACCATGTGAAACGCGTTGATTATAAATATTTTCCAACAAAAGTCTTTTCCTGCCAAATTTGGCGAGAATTATCGTAAAATTTGGCGAGGTTTTGGAGATAACCTCAAAAAACTGTATATCAGTATTAATATAAATTTTGTGATACTCTGAAATAGAACTTAATATGTTATTTCCAACTTTTAAAGGAAAATTAAGCTCTTATATACTGTTATTTATTTATTCTGTTGTGCTTGAAATAGAAAAATGTCCCCAAACTGCCATAAGCAGTTTAAGTACTGGAATTCTTTTCATTGCTCCTGTAGAAGAAATATAAATGCTACATACAATAATTTCGATTGAAGAGCATTAATTTATTATCAAAAAGCAGTTTTGTTCTGTTTGAAATGGCCGAACATCCCAAAAACGCTCTCCGAAGAATGACTGTCTAGCGTTGCTCCTGTAAAAGAACTATATACATATATACTACATATAACATTTTCTACATATACCGTGGAAAAAAAACACCTGTTACACCTTCTTTTTAATATTTTATCTTCTTCGAGGATATCATAAAATCCAAACCTAATTATACTAAGCATTAAGCACACGTAAAAAAAAAATTTCAATTTTATCAAACACTTTTAAACCATCATTTCGGAAGAAATTAAAAACTGAGACAATGCAATTTTGCAGGACATTTAAGGTTTGTCAGTGCAGTTAAAACATTTAAAAGTTTTTTTACGACATTTCCATTGATCAGATCACTTCAAAAAACTGTCCTCAGTTATACTACAAGCATTAAACTACATTATAGGAAAAAAAATTAAAAAATTCACATTTTTACGTCATCACTAGGGCCACTAAAATGACGTCATCACATATTCATTTTTATAAAGCAACACTATTCAAAATTTGTGGTGGTTTTACTCCCGTTTAAAACATTTTAATGATTTAAGATAGAAAATTTAATTTTACGACAAATAAGAAATTTTAACTATCACTAATTATACAATATGATATAGAAATAGATCATAATAAATTATTTTTTATCAGAAAGGTATTTAAATTTTTATCTTAAGATATTTTCTGATATTTGTATTATTCACCAGAAATTTTATATAGTTTTACTTTGTGAATCTAAAACTGCGATGACGTCATCTTAGAATACCTAGTGATGACGTAAATGCTTCTGATCTCAGGAATTCTATACCTAGGAGGTGTTGCGTGATCCCAGCTGTGCCTTAGAAATTGTATGTGAAATGTCGTTGTTGTTGTTGAATTACGGCCATTATCTACACGTGGGATCTAGGCCGATGGATAGGATGTCCTCTGTGAGGGTATTTCTAAGAGGTCCCAACCCGTGTTTACGCTAAGTTTCGGAGGAAAACTCCGGACGGTTAGACCGGCGGACACTTCCAGGTTTTGAACCAGGCGCCTTCCGTCTCCCAGTTCACAGCGCTATGCGCTCGGCTACTGGCTGGATATTGTGAAATGGAATTTTCCTTCAAGAGTAACAAGAGCCTAATAGAGCTTACGAAAGAATTTGATACATATTACAGTGAGAAAAGTTTTCAATCTTATTCAAATTCACGTTCTAATTCAATTTTTTTTTTGTACGAAGATATTCACTGAAAGGGCAGATTTTACAAATTTCAGTTTAGTACCATGGCCCGATTATGACTGACAGGGGCCCCGGGCATTGATGAATTTGGGGGGCTCATCTATAATTTTTTTTTATAAAATTTTGATATAAAAAAGAATATTTCTAAACGACATTTGAAATTGGGGGCCCTTTCATGCCGGAGGCCCTGAGCAAAGTCCTGATTTGCCCATGGGATAATACATCCCTGATTACTACAGTTCTCTAAGGTACAGGCGACCGACCAATTTTGGGTTATGACTTGTGTAGTGCCTGTGCTCAATCTTCTACTTCTTATTAAAATCGATATGTACACCCTCTCAAAAAAGTATTCGAATGAGAGATAAGCTTCCTACATTGGTTTCGTATATTAAAAATGATTTATCATAAAATATTATTTCGGCTATGCATAATTATAACTTTCCATATTTCTGTCGAGTTGTGCATTTTTCAAAAACTTAATAATTATTCGCAATCCTAAAATTGGAAATTTCGCTTATTCTCGAATACTTTTTCGAGAGGGTATACACTAATTACACTATCCTTAAATTAAACAAAAGTTTCAGATCAATTCCTAAAATTTAAAATTTCTCACATCACTAATAGATGGAGCTACCTTTATTTTTATTAATCATTGAGATAGAGGGGGGGGGGGCGAAGGAGAAGGAACTAATAGTGAAAGATGCGACCCACATTCCCTTCGTCGTTATCCCCCGAAATCTCAGGTAGTCTATAATTCGCCGAGACACCTCCTAGATAAAACAAAACTTAACTGCCATGTTAGCTTTAGGTCGCCACAGTGCCTGAGGGTGCGAGTTTTATTTTTATAAAATAAAACTATTAAAATTTTCTGGTAAAATTACTCAAGCACAACAGGATTTTAATAGTTTGAGGTAAGAAAATTTAATTTTACGACATATGGCAGTTTTTAACCATGACCAATTAGATAATATGATAAAGAAATAGATCATAATGAATAATTTTGTATGATAAAGGTTTTTTATTTTTAACGCTGAATTAAAGATATTTTCTAACATTCGTTGCACTCACTAGAAGTTTCAAACAGTTTTCTTTTACAAAAGTAAAATTGTGATAACGTTAAGGTTTGAGTTTCTAGGCTAGTTATCCTTTAACTACTTTTGCAAACGTTTTGCTCTATTAGAAGTAGAAAATTCCTGTTTATAAATAGTGGTTAATTATATTCCGGCGTAGTTGGCACCTACGAATAAACATAATCAAATTTAACAGCCAGAAATCACAATCAAATAAATTGAGAACACCGGCTGCTTAAATTTGATGTCTATCTTACGGAGGCATACCCATCACTCTATTCGAGAAATTTTCATCCGCTTTCGGCTAAATATTGCTTATTCAGTCGCTACTCCTTCTATCTTCGTGTTATTAATTAAAATTACCGCAGAACAAGGTGACAAACAAACCCTACAAAAGACCTAAATATCTTCGAAAAACCCAGTGAGGACGTGACAACTTCGCATATAGATACATGTCTGTACCAAAACAAAGGTGCATCAATTGCGTCGACTTGGTGAAACTCTCAAGTTCTGGACTCATCGCGTAATCTTTGCACCACCTATTGCTTCGTAGATTCGTGGTCGAACTATCGAAACTGGGTTATCAGTGAAACCTTAACCCCGTTACAGAGAATTCGGAGAAATAGTATTAACGCACTAGTAATATGTTTTGAGGGATGCCGATATTATGTGCCTGAATTACATGATAAAGTTACAAAACTGACTGGGATATTTATTCTGATAAACTTATGCGAGGATAGATTTGCGAGAACTTTGAGGAATTTTATAGCTTCTTCATTTAATGAAAATCGTACTTGCGATTGTATGTTCTTTAAAACTGTTTATTTTATGTGAAGAATTTTTATGCTTTAACGCACTAGACCAGGGGTTCCCAAACTTTTTTTCCCCGTGACACCCTTGTCAGGCTAAAAACACTTCGCGGCACCCTTGTCGGGCTAAAAACATTATGGGGCACCCTTGTCAGGCTAAAAATCATTTCGGGGCACCCTTCTCAGGCTGAAAGCGTTTCGGGCAGGTTACGTTTAAAGCAATATGAATATGAAGGTTATATGAAGGTTAGAATACATTTTTCATTGTTTCTTTTATGTTTATTGGGCTTACTATTACACTATCTTGGAAAAGGGATATATAATTTTGCCCCCACTCCCCATATTTCAGGGAGTTCCTTTAAAATAGAGGCGACTGGACACCGAACTCTCTGAAACTTGACTAAAATATTTTTGTTTCGCCTACTTGATCATTGGCTTGGCAAACTTTTTTGTGAAATATCAGTTGAGAGGAATTTTTTTGATTATGCTCCCCCAAAACTTAGACTTTTCTGGATTATCTCCATGGCACCCCTGGTAAACGCTCGCGGCACCCCAGGGGTGCCGTGAGAGCGGCACCCAGTTTGGGAACCTCTGCACTAGACTCTTAATTTGCTTACTGTCTTGAATAATTTCATTACAGGCAAAATTATTTAAAGTTAGAAAGCTTTCTTTTTTAAATCCTTCTAATAGTTAACTGCGATCACCTTAACTCACTTGAAAACTGTATCTTGTAATTTTTTTTCGAACTTTACACAATTCGATTGGCCAAAAGTACGAAGCAACAATCGATCCACTGAAAGCCGAGTGGAAAAGACGCAGAAATGGTCGACGGCTGAAGTGTGAAGGTCCCAGGTTCGGATTTGTCCGAGGCTGTCGACGTAACAGTTTGGAGTTTTGGTAGGTTTTTTCCAGATGCAATGGGAATATGCGTTAGAGCCCCTTAGAAAGTCCTTCGACCGAGGCTCCCCCATCCTAGGTAGATAGTCCATATGCATCTTACCCATATCAAAACAAACAACTGAAATAAATGAAGCAGCAATTGCACTCCAATAACCGTTCAGGTTGTGAAGAGGCTAACAAACCATTCTATAATACCTTGGGTCCGGGTTCTATTTCCAGCTAGGACTTGCGGTCCTTGTGAAAATGGTCAATCCTTCAGGGCCTTAGTAGCGGCGAATGACTGATGGACAATTGCTCACCCTTGAAGAAAGCAAAAAAATAAATTAAGATAAAATAAAATAAATAAAAACTGCTTTTCAATGCAATCCTTTTTTAACCAAATTTCAAAACTTTACTTAGTTTTAAATTTTTAGTGATTAAAATCATGTGTAAATATAAAATTTATGGAGTATGGAACACACACACAAAAAAAATGTAATTTTAATTAAGGATCATTAAAACTTGAACTGAATAAGTAGTTTTAAGGGAGATAGATATTGGCTGAGTGAAGCAAAACTACACGTGTATACTTACAAAACATTAAATTAAAAAAATCTAGAATGACTCCACTCGACTTTCCGAACACTTGATCTTTACTAAGCGTTTAAATAAATTTCATGCATTTCAGTTGGATTTAGTGTTCAGACGCAGGTGCACTTCAAATAATTTTAGTCTATAGACCGCAACATTTAAGGAGGTTCTTCGTAACCCTGTAACAAAAACAACAAAAGAAAAAAAACTGTCGGACCTACACACACTAATATCTATTCAAATGTAAGACAGTGACCTATAATATGTGAACCTAATTTGAGCTCGATTGAATGCACGATATTAGACGTTATCGCACTTTCAAGAATTTGCGCCGTAATGTATCAGAACTGTTTTGTAGCTCTGTACAAGAACTATAAGACATACACACACGAATATATATACAAGTTGTCTGACGGTGGCTTGTAATACAGATACCCAATTTGAACTTACCGGATTGACCCAAATATAACGTGGTATTTTTTGGCTGATCATTTCCCTTTTAAAACCTGACTCCCGCTAAATTCGAGGCCTATATATAGGATTTTTCTAATTATCTTGAAAATTTTCGGGATCGCTATTTGAATGCATCATTTAGACAGACTAGCAGACTTTAAATGGTTTGCGTCCGTAGGTAGAAATGCTCAATTGTTTATGAAACCCCTTGAACAAACTATCAACGTTACATACACTAAACTCTATACAGGTCATGTGACTACAACCTGTAATATGCATCCCCAATTTGCCCTCAATCGAATGCACCGTTCAGACGCTAGCGCACTTTCAAGAATTTCCATCCATAGGTCGTAATGTAAAATAATTCTTTTTCGCAGCCATATAAAAAAATTGTAATCCTCTGCACACCAAAATCAATACCGGTCGTGCAACGGTGGCCTATAATATTTAAACTAAATTTGAGCTCAATCAAATGTACCGTTTAGGACCTATCGTGTTCATTCGCATACACACAACACACACCCCGTAAAGATAGCATAAATAAATCCAGAAGACCACAAACCGTGTAAATACATTTAAATCTACAAGTCGAATTTTCTCATCATAATAATACTTTCCTTACATGGTAGACGTTCCGCCCCGCCCACGTGATACGTTAAAGCTCGTTCCACAATCAGATCAACGTAAGTCAAGGAACGCTCAAACCTCACACTCAACTTCAGCACTACCTGACTAAGCATTAGATAGCCAGGTTTCATGGACATATAGAAAAATGGACAAGTAGATCTTCCAGTAACATTGAAAATATTTTTTTGTTTAAAATTACTATCTTTGATTTCTGGTGTGAACATTTTCTTTAGCAAACCAGATTATTCAAATATTATTGGTTGTGTTTTTTCATTCTTTCTTCAAAACCAAGCACGTTACCATAAGTACCCCGACATGATACAATTTCGGAAAGTAATGAAAATATATTAATTTAAGAAAAACTATTAATCTGACTACATATTAAATTTTTAAGATTTTATGAATGGATTAAAGAATATCGATAACATACAATCAGTGGCGTAGCCAGAAATTTTTATTAAACGGGGAGGGGGCGTTACGACTACTGCAACACGCATACATGTATGTATACGTGTGCATGATAAGGGAATGAAGAATATTTATGTGAAGAATATACATTTTGTATGGCAAAAAATTCCTAAGTTCCAGGGGAGGGATAGGGGGGGTGGTTGTGACCCCCCCCTTGGCTACATCCCTGCATATAATATAATATCTTTATAGTATTGCTATTAAAGTTTATACTAAAAATAAGTGACCCAAACTGATCCCAGCTTTGCGTTATCGTCGATATTTGGCGAGAAATATAGCCAGCACCTACTGTTTAATTTTAAGATAATACTAATTAGCGTCTCTAAAGGTTACTATGCTATTGTGTTGTAAAGTGAGATGTAGTTGGAATAGGTTAAGTACAGTAGGAATACGTGAGGCGAAGAATGTAAAACAACCTTAGTAGGCGATTTTAATACAGATTTCAATTCTGGAGAAGTGTTTTATGGAACAAGGAAAACAAATAGGGCCAAAGCAGGGATTACGATACGCTTTTAATATATAGCACTTTAGTGTGTATTTAAAACACGTAATTGTTTCAGATTATCTTTACCTTTTTTAAGCTGGCCTGGGTTCAGTTACCCTACTCCTCCCCCTCCCCCCTTAAAGACGGCGCTGATAAGAACTCAAAATACGAAACTTCAGGAATCAAAGCTTTGGAGATCTCTGTGGAGACATGAAGCATTCGAATGTGTGTCGCAACAACGTGTACATCAACACAGAAGAGTAATTCGTTGCCTTAACTGGTTGAAACTTTCCAGTTCCGGCCCAGACTCATCCGCGTCATCTGAGATATTGCCGATGGATTGCTTCGTTAAATTCGTGGTCAACGTAATCTGAAATCAGGTTAAGCTACGGCCTTAACCCCCCTTTGTACATGTAAAGAATTCGTGGAATTTTGATTGATCGAATGCTTGAGTGAAACCGAAATATAGTGAATTTGGTTTCTAGACAGGAACCATTCAGAAGTGCAAATTTCATGAGGGAAATCTGAAAGACATTTTTTTTTTTTTTACGCTGATAGAAAATTACCCTCTGCTCTATCATTTTATTTGGGGAGGGGGGGGGGTAATTTTAGTTTACAGTAACTATGAGGGAGTTGAAACAGAGGTGATTTGAAATAACACTGATTTCTCGGATCTTGAAATCGTCAGCGGGATGGCAACATCGCAGTTTAGCTGCTTCTCTCGCCACCCTCAGGCCATCCTAGTAGCACAACTAATTCTAAAGACGTTCAGAACACGCTCTAAACGCTTCATTTTACGTTCAGAACACGTTCAAAACGCTTCATTTTACGTTCAGAACACGTGCAATACACGTCTTTTGAATGTTTTTTGAGCGAGTTGTGTTACTAGGTATGAGTTGTCGTTCTTGACTCAAGTTAGATTGGAGTGTCGTTCCAGCACCAACGTTGTAAAAATTGTGAAAAGCAAATCTTGAACTTTTTTTGAAAATTACCGTATTTTGATAATGCGTTTGTATTTCGGTTAAGTGTTTTACGATTTCGAAGATCGTTAACTAACGATTCAAATAATAGCACCACTACAGCTAGTAGCTTTCTAGAACAACTTTGCTCTCTTAAATCCTTTTACAGGCCAGTGTTCTCAATTGGGAATATCAAATTAAAAATTTATTGAAAAATTCAAATATTGACTCGAAAAAATTACCAGATAGTATCGTTAAAAGATGACTTTATTTTTTAAAACAGAAGTTGCATTTCTATCATTAGTGGGAAACTGGGGGGGGGAGGGAATCACGAAAATAGCCATTTTTATAAATTTTTATAGAGCTCTCTTGATACACCCCTTCAAACTTAACTCATATCTTTACTTAAATTTAAAAATAAATGTTTCATTGATTCCTAATATTTCACTTATTATTTAAACTACCAATAAGTATATTCCGTTTTTAAAATCTATGTAAAAGAATTGTCAGAAATGACCCATGCTACCAATTAGGAACAACACAGTGAAAATTGTACACAATTTCATTTTTACTCGTTTAAATGACTAATATCCTCTAACTAATGCATTAGAGGACAAAATATGCAAAAAAATTAATTTAAAATATGCTTGGATCTCCGGTCTGTTGAAATTAATAGATTACAAGTTTTAGATATCGGCTACAGTCGAAATCTGATCACCTCTTCTAATTTATTTAGGTTAAGAGTATCTTTTTCGAGAAATATGAAGTAGTATTCAAGCTGGTTAACGCTTTGAGACGCAACCCTTTCCCAATGCTGAAAAAAGGGCAGCCGTTGCCATCGCTCGACTTAACTACCAGCAAGATGGCGGAAGTTCGGAACGTTCATCGCGTGCCACAGATCTAGAGACACTTTTTTGACGACAGCTGGCTGTGCCGGGCACAGCCAGCTGCAGTCGAGCGATGGCAACGGCTGCCCTTTTATCAGCATTGGGCAATCTATCAATCTGTTCACGCATTCTTCCATTTTTCAGCAGATGTCAGTGCTGTTAAAAATAACCGTGACCATTTTTTTACGGGAAATGACGTGCTAAAAAGTAAAGGATTCTCGTAGAGCTAAGTCACCCGCAACTATTTTTATAGAAATCCAATCTATTCTTCGTGACTGGCAACAGTCAAAACGTCAGAGTTTGGTGTTGCCAGAGCGAGAACACTGCGCGTTAAAGGGTTAAAAAGCCATAACGCTGTAACAGGTAAACGTCACTCAACATTAGCGCATGCGTCGCTCAGCCGACTATTGACTCCGGTCGTGTGACACATATTAGCCCCAGACTTCCCATCCTTCTAATTTACTTCGCTCTCAGCTTGATATACACCCACACTTGCGAGTACACCTCCACCCTCTCACATAGGCAGCCGGCCTCTCTCTTCCTTTTTCCGATTCTGGATATACGCACATCGGACTCGGAAAAATGGGGTTAACCTGCGTGTGTCACGTGACCCCGGGCTGCAACAGGGGGCCTTTCCCTTGGCTAGAATTTGAAGAAAATAAAAAAATAACCCGACTACCTGTTGGGGTAGATAGGTATGAATTCGAACCTTCTACACACACGCCAAGCCACGCTTGACCTGGATTTTGTTGGGGCTCGTTAAAGAAAGTGTTTTCCAACTCGTTTGAATTTTTTTTTTTTTTTTTTTTTTTACAAATGAAGTTTTCCTTTACCTTGGCCTACGAGATATTATGTGAACGTGTCAGGAATAATTGGGGGGATGTCTAGGTATTGCAATAAAGACAGAACGGGCGACTGCTTTTATAAAAGCGTATTTTCGTGTTCTTCACATACAAAATGCATAAAGTGGAATGTAAAATTAACACTACTGTGTTGAACCAACACCACCTAGCATAGTTGCCAACTCTTCCGGATTTTTTGCCTCTAATTTTTAATGCTTGGTTTAAGTTTAAAGCAGGTCCACAATTTTAATGTAAAAGTAAACTGTTTAAAAATTGCGGTGGTAAATGTACCGGAAAATCCGGAAGAGTTGGCAGCTATGCCTCCTAGATATACAATGCCTGTGAACAGAAACCTTTACGCCATCATTAGGTCCTCTAAAATGACGTCATTACACATTTATTTTCAGAAAGTAAAACTATTCAAAGTTTGAGGGGAATTCACACCCGCATAAAACATTTTAATGATTTAAGATAGAAAATTTAATTTTACAACAAATAGGAAATTTTTTAACTATCACTAATTACATAATATTATATAGAAATTGATCATAATAAATTATTTTTTATCAGAAAGGTAGTTTACATTTTATCTTTAATTTAAGATATTTTCTAAAAATTTGAATCCTCCACTAGAAATTTTAAATAGTTTTACTTTATGAAATTAAAACTTTGTTGTCAGTGTTATAAGCGTAGTGATGGTGTAAAAGCTTTTATTCTCAGGACTGTACTAGGATGTGTTGGTTCAACGGTGATTTTGAGAAACGTATACAATGGAATGCGTGCCTAGTCCGGGGTCATCGTGATCCGTCTGTCGGGCCTGCTACTAGAAAATGAAAATTGATAGAACGTGATCCGATTTCCCTCAATTGATCGTTGAAGCGGGTAGAAACGTCGACCTCTACAACACTTTGTGATATTTTCTCTATTTATGTCAGCATCTTAGTGTTTTGAATGAACAGAAGTGTACTGAGCTGTATATATTTAGTACAGTAGTATAATAAACAAAAAAGTCTAGAGTGACTCCACTCGACATTCCGAACACACTATCTTTACCAAGCGCTTAAATAAGTTTGATTTAATTCAGTCGAATGCAGTGTTCAGGCGCTTGTGCACTTTAAATAATTTGCATTCATAGGCCGTACGTATAACAACTACTTTTTGTAGCTAACACTGCAAAAACTATAAGCCTTGTACACATTAAAATCCATACAGGTTGTGACAACGAACATACTCAATTATATATACATACTCAATATAATATACATACTCAATCTGATCTTATTCGAATGCACCATTAGACACCAGCACACTTTTAATGATTTTCATTCATAGGTCGTAATGTATGCGAACTTTTTTTTCCCTTTTTCTCAACCCTGCGTACAAACTATATTTTTTACTGCATATTGTTTTGGTATACAAACTATGTATACCAAAAAAATATGCAGGTCATATCATCATCACCTCTAATATATTTTCATCGATATTTTGATTTCGCTGTTTTTTTACGTAGTTCATTTAATGACTTTTCATTGAAAGAATTAACGAAAGAACAAAAATAAAGGTTTTCCAATCCACCACTTTCAACAACGCAACTCAAAAAGATATTTCTTAACCCAGATCAGTAGTTCCAAATTCTTACATCTTTTATAATAGTTATTTTTAATGTAAACTTTTGTACATTTTCTAGTGGTTCTTCATAAACGCTAGAATTCTTTCCTAGATTAAAACAGTTTAATGTTTAATTTTAAATTTTATTGTTATCAGTATATATAATGCAAATGAAGCATACAATTATTAATAGAAAAATAAAATTCATTTTTAAATTAAACTTCACTTTATTTAAGCCGTTTTTGTTTTAATGACACAACCAGAAATTTTATGAGAATTTATTTTTGTAAAAATTCCTGTGTAATCACGTGGCTCTACTTTACAGCGTGATAATATTTAGATTTTTAATTACACACTGGAGATAGGGTGGCTTCCTCTACAGCTCTCCATTCAGACCGTACTTCAGTCAGTCAGTCAGTCAGTGACACATGTCGTGATCAAGTCTTCTAAGCCGAATGATGATAAATTAACACATTCAATGTGCAAATAAGTTCTACAGCTAAACTAGTAAAAATACCATAATAAACCAGAACAGTCTATACCAATACCATACTTCCTTGATCTGTAATATTTATGCTCGGAATCTACTCGTTTCATGCTTGGAGATGATGGAACTTTTAAATTTATGAAAAGATTATAATTTTGTACTGTATATTTCCTTTTCTGTGCGCTATTAATTTTAAAGTTTTTTTTTTTTTTTCATCTCCCTTGCTTCTTCTTGTCCCTTAAATCTATACTCGTAATAAGAAATTACCACTGGATAGTTCGGCCAGATCTGCCATATTTGCAAATTGTGCATGTGTAGTGGACAACCAAGAGAAAATGCTTCCAAAATCTACTCACTTCTTTTATTCCATCAATTATATAGTATTTTGGAATAGTATAACTGAAAACTGAATATATTTCTTAAGTTTTGCATTCTTTTACACTTGTTTTGTTTTTCAAGGCTCCATTCACTGTTATAAATATTAATTCATATAACGTAATTATATTTCCCTGTATTTTAATATGCAAAGGCTGCCACATATTGAATTTACGCGCTATGACGCTCGCCAGATTTACTTTTTTTAAAATGGCACGATAATTTATATTATTGTCGTGTTGACTGTTTCGCAAAAAATTATTTTCGTACAGTAATTTTTTTTTTTATGTTTACCAGACTGGGCGACCAAATATCAAATATCAGACCTGAATATAGCAGACCGACCATACATAGCCAGGAAACATAATCGGGGGGTGGGGGGTGATAATTCTATTTTCATTAATTATTTACCTTTCGGGCATTTAAATGAGTAGTCATCTATCAATATACTTAGATGGTTCAGAAAATAAGGTAATAAGTGTTCTTGGGCTTCACAATTCACTGAGCGAATGAAATTCCATGTCTAAATGCAACAAAAGAGCTTGTTGGCTACAGCGCTTCCATATAATCACCCTCCCTATAACCCGGATTTCGCACCCAGCGATTCCGATCTCTTCAGATCATTCAAGAAGCACCTGGAAGGATGGTATTTCCAGACCGATGCCTCGATTCAGGAAAATATCGTTAAATGACTCAGCGACCAGAAACCAGGTTTCTTCAGCGGCAATTTTAATAGATCGGTACATAGATGGAACAGAAGCTTTCATGCTCAAGGAGTCTATGTTAAAAAATAATCTATTCCATATTCCTTGCTATGTATGTGTATCTCTTGAATTCCGTAAATAAACTTTTTGATTGACGAACTTTTTACCTTACTTTTTAAGCCACCCTCACATTACTCGAAGATTTTATCAGATTTTAAGGGCTTCTAATGAAGCCCTTAAAATCTGATAAAAAGGGTTAATACCCTTTAACACGTAGTGGTCCCGCTCTGGGATCACCAAACTCTGACGTTTTGACTGTTGCCAGTCACGAAGAATAGATTGGATTTCTATAAAAATAGTTGCGGGTGACATAGCTCCACGAGAATCCTTTACTTTTTAGCACGTCATTTCCTGTAAAAAATGGTCACGATTATTTTTAACAGCACTGGCATCTGCTGGAAAATGGAAGAATGCGAAAACAGCTGGATCGATTGCCCAATGCTGAAAAAAAGGGCAGCCGTTGCCATCGCTCGACGATCGTCCGCCATCTTCTGGTAGTTAAGTCGAGCGATGGCAACGGCTGCCCTTTTTTCAGCATTGGGAACGGGTTGCGCCTCAAAGGGTTAATCCTCCAAATCACTACTCCCTTCCCCGACTAAGGTCCTGGATTATCATACTAACATCATTACGAACCCGCACAGGCATCGCTCGCAAATCTGACCTAAAAAGAACTCGACCTCAATCGCACTACGGTCCCCTACCGTTTCCGACTTTCTCTTCCTTTCTCTATTCATCTTCGGCAGAATTTAACTTTCAGTTTCGATTCTCCTTCGGCTGCGGTAATCTCGTCCTCCTGACATAAGAAGAAGAAAAAACCTCATGTGTGAAGGAAAGGAGGCAAACCTTCACGTAGAAAGAAGGTGAAAGTAAAAAGGTTGCGTCAGAGTCAAAAAGACATGGCATGGTTTTAACCTTGTTGACGACGATGTTTTTTAATGCTTCCACTTAATAAAAATGATCAGCTGGGTAGTTTTCTTTTTTCTTCTCCAACCATAAGAAGCTCTGTATGACCTCATGAGTGTTTAAATAATAATCATGAAAAAAAAGTTTAACCTATTTTGTAAGGTTATAGAATCGTAAGGTTGGGCATTACACGTTTCCTCAGCTGCATGCAAATAAATAGATTTAAATGCGCGGCAATAAATAGATAAATTTGCATTGTGTCCTTCTGCTGGTGACAGATCTGGAAGATTTGACAATAGTAAATGCAATAAGGTATTATTTCAACTATCGCCACATCTGTTCGACAGAACTTGTGAACTAGGCAGTCGCTGGGGTACTAGTACGACCAATTGTCATATCGGCCTTTGCACACTCAATGACGTCTATCGGACTACCCTGACTTTCCCCTCGATTACTGGTTGGTTACGAATCATTTTACGTCCAATCTGTAATCGAGTTAACAGTCATTTGATTCTACTAGACCAGTGTGAAGATTGGCCATGGATACCAGATGGATCTTCAGCCAATATCATTCAAACAAGTAATTTGATTTCTGAACCGATAAGATCAGTATCAGTGGCGGAACCACGGGAGGGGCCGATAGGGAATTGCACCCGCTTTGATTGTACTTATACCCAGTTAAGAACCTATGTTTAGCCTGTTCGCTCTCATCATTAGAAAGATACAATGAAGAAGGTTCTTCTCCTTTGACCAATGTTGGCTCCTGGAATCAGGCCGCGCCGATCACGCCCGACGCCTGCGTGTGAAACAAATGAAACGCCTCACAGAAATCACCTGTCCAACTATCTCCCCGCCCCCGAAAAAAAAAAAATTATGCATTTTCCATGATAGGTATCTTCCATCATTAATATCAATGTTTTGTCACTAAGTATTTTTAAGATAGTAACAATTGAAAAACAAACACCATGTCAAAATTTTCAAACTTTGTCAATTTGACTGTTCGGTGTTTAAAGTTATTTGGCGCAAAAGGTAATTCTTAGGCAAGGTAATTCATATAAAAAGAATTGTTGGTCATATATTAAAGAACATCTGATATGTTTTCATTTTTTCTAACATAGTTAATTTTATTTAATACATGGTCGTAATTACCCACACTTTTTTAAAGTGAAGTAATTACGATTATCTACAGTACAAAACGTTATTCTGACCTGGAAACAGATCAATTGCCAAAGGGGGGTAGGGAGGGGGCTGTTTCCCCACTGCCAATACTTGCAAAATTCTATTAAACTTCGCAAAATTAGACACCAAGTTCGTGAACTTGGCTTAAAAAAGAAAAAATAATAAAAAATAAAAAAATGGCTAATTTACACTCTATTTCTGGTACACTTACCAAAATTACGTAAACCCAGTTGGCGAAAGTAAAAAGTTGGTAATTTAATTAATAAAACGTAAATAAGTTGGTAAAAACCGATAGTTGACTTCGTAGTTTATCGACATCCCCCCCCCCCAAAAAAAAGTCTTAGCAATGGCTCTGTCTGGAAAAGCACAGGCTTATCTTAAATCGCTTAAAAAACATTAAGGAAATAATAATTTAGAATTTTAAAAAATAAATCACAAAATAGAAATTTTGCTACTGGTTATTTTTAAAAATGTCACATGCTTAAACCTCCTGCCAGGGTCTTGAACAGAGTCAGAAGTACATTCTTAGACATTAAAATTATGAGATAAATGTTTCTAATAAAGATAAATGAAATATAAACGCAAAAAGTTTATTTACACACTGAAAAAAAAACATGCCTCTGACATCTAGAAAATAATTGGGGGAACTAGAAATTCTAGGACTATGTGATCCCTATAAATTCTAGATCAAAGAACGAGACAGTTCTAGTTAAATATTCCGAACCAGGTACCCAGAATCTTCTAGTTCCCTGAACTAGAAAAATTGTATTTGGGATTAGAATTTCTAGGTTTTGAAAATAATTCTAGATCTCACAACTGGAAATTCTGGTTTTAAGAACTAGAATTTATAGATACTTTGAATAGAATATTTAGTTTCCTGAAACAGAACTCTTTTGCTTCATGAACTAGAATTTCCAGCTCCCCTCCACTGAGAGATAGATCTGAGGATTACCAATTTATAGATACCTTGATTGGAATATTTAGGCTCCTAAAACAGAACACTGGGTTTTGACTAATAATTTATGGACACCTCTTTCAAAAATTCTTGTTTCATGGACTATAATTTCCATTTCCCTTCCACTGAGAGGCAGGCCTGAGAATTATAATTTACTCATTTATTTTATTAAAATATTTAGCTTCATAA
Organism: Cheiracanthium punctorium; assembly: GCA_038373885.1. NCBI lineage: Eukaryota > Metazoa > Arthropoda > Arachnida > Araneae > Cheiracanthiidae > Cheiracanthium > Cheiracanthium punctorium. Next base: position 132,018 of record JAWZYV010016746.1, on the reverse strand, counting down.
TTAGAAATTACCAGTTCTCTACCACTGAAAGATCTCAGTACCAGGCTCAAAAACAATACACACAAATCAATGTATGGAATAACTTACCTGCACAAATTAGAGAAATCTAAATATCTTTGCAATTTAAACAAAAAGGTAAAATGTACTTTGCCTTTTACTTTTATATCCTTAAATAAGAAATAATAATTAAGGTCCTTTAATTTAAACCAGATACTTTACTGTTTTGGGGCTAACTTTGCTCGTTCTAAATTTCTTTCAGTTACTTAATACAACTGAATATTATAGTTTTTCAGGAAACTTGCTAGCATGTTCTGAAAATCAGGTTTAGGTTCGCAATCACACTAATTACTCCATTTTGTGGATTTCAAATGCTAATTAAATACTCAGCAGAAAAAGACATTAAAAAAAAATCTGAATAACTAATGTTTTCCAATTATATTTTTTTGTTTAATATAGTTTTGTGACAGTGGCATATACAAAGGGGCAGTTTGGGCCTTCACCCCCCCCCCTTGTCAAAGTTCTTTAAATAAAATGTCCATATTTTTTTAGCTTAAATATTACACATTTTAACACAAAGTTATAACTATACCCCCCCCTCCCCACCTTGAAGGAAGTTTGCATACGCCACTGTTTTGTGATATAATTTATTTAATATATTTTTCCACAATGTCAAGTAAAGTTGCAACATCATCACCAACAATTTTTCAGAACATACCACAATTTTCAACATTAGTTAAAGAATATGTGGAATGACACCACCTGACTTCTTCAACACTTCATTGCTACAAAGTGTTAAAATTCAATTGGATGTAGTGTTAAGACACTAGTGCACTTCAAATAATTTGAGCCTATTGGTAAAGTAATACTTTTTTACAGCTCTGCAAAAAGCTGGACAGTAGCAGACTTAAATAACAGTTTTATAAAAAAATTTATAACACTTACTCACCAGGCTTATCTGTATTTACATTGCAAATATAACCCATAAAACAATAATAAAATGAAGTTTTATTCTTATTTGTTCTTTAAACTTCTTTGTACTTTTTCGCACAAAAATATTTATTCTTAAAAGTAATAGAATACCTACCCTTTATTTTTAATGTTTAAAATAGTCAATAAGATAACCAAATAATGTGCTTAGTTTAAAAGTAAATGTTGTTTATAAGATAATCAATAAAAGCTTTTTCTTTTTCAGCAATTAAAGACTAGGTTCTTATACTTTTTAAAGTACCTTTTCTTTGTTAATTTAATTGCACACATATATGCAGTTAGATGACAAATATTGAGATGAATTTACAAATGTTAATTTTCAATTCATCTCAATATTACTAATAATTAATATTCAAGAGAATATATATATAATATATTACAGGTATAAGAGATGCTTTATACAGTTAATTTTCAATAATTTACAACATAAAAATGACTACAATATTTCGAGTGTAGGCAAAGTTTTTATTAATGAACACATTTATAGATTGTTTACATTTTTTTTTTTCAGTAAAATACTTAATATTTGGATGCAAATAACTACATGGTTTACAAACAGAATACACTGAAATATTAAATATACTAAGAAAGATATTTCATTAAACCTTGAAAATGTTTTTGAAAACTAAATCAATTGTTTTAAGACAATATTAATGAATCAGGAATTTAAGTTTTATCATACAGGTCTTCTAAATTTACCAAATATAATGACATTCAAAATAAAATATTTTAACAAACAATTTTTTATTTTTCTGAAATCATGCAAAATGAAACAGAACATCTACAAATGAACCATACTTGACTGCATTGTCAAATTAACCTTTTCTATCTCTCATTTGGATAATATATTTTAGCAGAAAAACTAGTGTCCAACAATTTGATTATTTACTAAAAAATTTTCATGATGAAACCGAGTAACATTTTAAGGTGTATGCTAGATAAACAATATACTATACATATACAATATATATTTTGAAAGCAACCATAAATATTTTTAGAGGCAAGACAGTATTTTTCTTTTTCCATTGTCCAGTTTTGTTCGAATACAGAAACTAAATGCATAAAAAAAAGCAACATATACAAATGTTGAAAATTTTTAAAAGGCTGGTGATATTTATGGAACATGGAAATTATGATAAGAACTAATTAATTATTATTACTATGTAGTATTAATTATTCAGACATCTCAATTTTGCTTTGGGGGATTTATTATTATACAATCATTTAATTTTTAAAATGTTCAAATAAAAAAAATTATGTAATACATAATTTTTTTAAAGCAACACTTTTAGTAGGAAAAGCTTATTTTTTTATTAAAGCTTAGAGTTGATAGTGCTTATAATTGAATTAAGGGCTTTTCTTACAATGCAAATGCACATTTTAAAGATATTTCAAAAAGAGAAAAAGCTACCTTTCACCAAATTCTGATGTATACTGTATAAAAAAAAGTTAAACTTACCAATTATTGTTGGTAGTATGTAGACTGCTTATGCTTACACAGACTTTTTCGCAACTCACCATTTAAAATTTCTTGTATAATTATTATTTATAAATATATTTGATATGATTTTTATACACTTATGAACTAAAAATTGTTGAGATTTGCCACTTTCACATACAAATTGATAAAAAAAAATTGTAACTCATCTTATTTTACTTTAGGTAATTCACATAACCAATATTGCTGAAGTTTTAAATAATGTTCCTCACATTTACTATAAATACAGACGTTAAAAAATTTATAAACACAGATGTTCACAGAAAAATCAGTAGGCCAGCAAAGTCCACCACGATGTAAAGACATCAAGTAATTTTTTGCATTTAATACAAGATCCTGCTGCAGTATGAGCAACATGTCCAGCAATATAAATTAAAACTTTCAAATTAGATACACTCACTTTGATTGTATTGCACAAAAGCAAGACATCTAAAAATATGTCAGGTACCTCTGGAGAATGTTTATCATATAATCAAACAAATATTTGCAGATTAAAATTAATATTTCAGCTGAGTGTCGCATTGAAAAAAATGTTTCTTTTGTTAATTTCGAATTTTTCACATCTAGATCAGGCTTTGTGAATGCAGGAGCAGGTAGATTTTCCAATTTGTCAGACCACTTAAAAACTTGGAAAAACTAAATTATGGCATACATGATGATTCAGAGATCATAAAATAAATCACATTTATGTTTTTCTTAGTGTGGTGTTTTTACATTGACAATTTGCCACCATTTTGAAATGACGCCAACGAAATGTAAAGTTCCAATGACATCTTTCCCGATTATGTTTTTGGGTGATTCCAATGCAAGAATGAATTTAATATCAAATAGCTTTAAAGCCAGTTGGACATTCTGAAGTTCTAAATGGTTTGGATATAGTGACTTTATGCTCAAACTTCAAGGCAATTTAACAGTTCTTAAGGCTTCTTCCTCATACAAGCTTTTAAGGTGTGTAAGAGAGGCATTCATAGGTCTTGTTTATCAGCGCTCTTTTTTTGCTGCAGATCCAACAATGAGCTAATCAGAACATAGAAGGACTAAAGAAGGTTTGATAAGACTCCCGCTGATTAATCCTGTTACTCTGTTTATCTGAAAAAAAAAAAAAAAAAAAGAGTAATAAGAATCAAGATATATGATAACTAGGTATAGGATTGCAGTTGCAATATCATGCTTATATTACAGATTTTAGAAAACTAGGGGCCAAGGCCCCCAGACTCGCTACGCTCGCTTTTCGTATGAGGCATTCGGCCCCTAATCAGGCTTATTCGTAAAAAAGACATAATTTCAATAGACAAAACCCGAAGATTGGATCAGATAGAATGTGACCGAGCTACACATTGCTTGGTTCTTGCATTGAAGATATTTTGTTATGGGAATCCGTGTTGTACGGGTCCTGAGCTATACTCCACCTGGAGTGCGGACTCTGCTTATAATCGCTGGAAAAATTATTTGCACTCCTCAGAAACACAATGATATTTAATGTTGCCATTCAAAAGTTATATTAATTAGGAGCTAAAGCGTAATAAAATCAGAACATCTGTTTCAGCTGTATTTTTAATAATGTAAAACCTATTGGACACCTTGCAAATTTGCCACCCATGGCAATTTTTCATTATTTGGCGACTTGCGTACATGTAAAGTTAATAAAAGCTATGGAACAGATAGAATAGCCTGCCACCAATGGCGACTTTTCATTATTTGGCGATTTACACATGCTTACAACCTATATTTACTGTTCATTTAAGGTTACCGGAAAACCATTATCTATATTTTCATTTACATAATCGTTTGCAGATTGGCATACTTAACACCACGAATTATACCATCTCGTCGCGCTAGCAAATATCCAAAGTGTACTATAACTCCTATAATGGCATAGTTAACGCCCCGAAATATTTCTACTGGTAGCAAATAATTCAGCTAGACGAGAACCGGCTTTAAAATAATCTGCATTTCAATTATTTTTCATTTTCAAGATATTAGTTATTCTGTTTTGGAAAAATGAATAATCGCTAATTCTAAACTCCTGTTGTCTAAGCGAACTTACTATTTGAAAATTGTCAACTTTGTGTAACACATTTTGAGTTACTTATTTCATATAGTTTTTATTTTGGCGTAAAATGGGGGTAATTCTAACATGTTTGTAAATTTCACGCGATTCTAGATACTTGGAAATGCTTTGTTGCAAAGAAATGAATGATTTTATGCCAAATCTGGCAACCGTTCGGTTTATTTTTTCAGTTTTTATTAATATCTTCTAAAATAATTCGATTTTCAAAATTTAAATCAGCTTAGCAGGTACCTCGGAATTTTTCGAATCTGTGGGCACCTTAATCGAAACTCAAATCCCTACGGTTTAGGAGGAGTTAGGTCAACAAGCTTTGACAGTGCCAGCGGCCTTTACTTTTTTTTAGAATAGAGAGAAAATATAATTCAAATTAAGCTGTCCCAAAAATATGTAAGGACAATGAAACAATTTATTTTTATGAGACATTTTCAAAATTTGGTGACATTTGCTGTCCGTGTAATTTTTTTTTTTTGTTGCATCACTAACTGAGGATGTCTCAAAAGTGAGAAAAATGTAATTACTTTTTACTTCTTACTTCTTTAAATAAATGTGTTATGTTAGACACTGTTGACTTCCAGTGCTGGATGCAACTGATTACACTGGCCTGGTAAATATATGTAAATGGCAAACCACTTACATTTTACTCTGAACGAACATACACATAATATTTTATGACATCCATGTGAAAGTGACCGGCCGACTGAAAAATTTCCTGGCTACCCAGTGGGCGTATCTGACCCTGTTGACTTCTCAAATTCTAATTTAGCTGAAATTTTCCCATAAAGCACGTTTAACAGTTTCTAGTGAAAGTTACCACACCATAATAACCCGGCACCATTCTTTGTTGGGGTGCAACTGCACCCCCTTTTTGGCATACCTGCCTTACGGTTAAAAATATAATCACTTTTCACATCTTTTTTGAAACAACCAGTATATTATTCTATATGTCAGCGGTTCCCAGCCGGTGAGACGTGCCCCCTCTGGGGGTGCGCAAAACGTTTGCAGGGGTATGTGAGAAAAACAGGTAAACAGCAAGTGGTAATGCATGTTTAAAAAATATTCTTATTTCTTCTTATTTTTACTCCAAAACATCTATTGGTTAATTCCTAATTTAAGGTGCTTCTTGACGCGTTTTCAAAAATCCCCAATTTGGTGCATTTTCCCGTCTTGTCTCTTGGAACTGAAACAATGTTGCCAGAAAACAAAAGTGTCCAGGGTTACCACATTAAACCTTTTACTGCCATGTTGGCAAAGAAGCATCCTAAACTAGGAATCAACCCAATCTATATTACATTTGAAATATTTATTGACACTTTACCGATAACAATATTTTGTGGAAAAGGTGACTAAGTATTCATTTTAAAAGAATAAAAAAGTATGTATGCTGAGGAATCTGAAGGGGGGGGGGGGTCATCCCAAGTTATCCTTTGTTGGTGGGGCACAATGTTAAAAAGTTGGGAACTACTGGCCTAGAGCAGCAGTTCCCCACTGATGGGACGTGCCCTCCTTGAAAAGTGCTTATTACGGGGTCCTCGAGAAAAACGGGCAAAGAGCAAGTGATAAACCATGTTTGAAAAATCATATTTAATCTTATTTTTACTCCAAAGCATCTACTTTTTCTTAAAATGTTAATTCAAACTTTACTGAAAACATTATTTTATATTAAAGGCTACTTAGTGTTCATCGCTGAAGTATTAAAAAAAAAACTGTAGTATGTATACCGAAGAATGTGAGGTGGGGCGACATTGTAAGTTATCCTGTGTTGAGGAGGGCACAATGTTAAAAGGTTGGGAACCGCTGCTAAATAGTGCTAATTAAGTGTAGCCAAGTACTAAGTATTATACTAAGCTCATTTCTACTTATCTAACATAAATTTAACATTACTCTTTTGAAATGCAAATGAAACCTTTAGTCAAATACAGAAAATCAGAAACAAATTCAGAAAATAGATTTAGTCTAAATAATATGAATCTCAATTTACAAGAATAATTAGATGTAAAACGAAAGGAAGATTGAACGCCACAAAAATGTGTATCAAGACACACAACTTAATGCAATTTACGGGCATCAAAGCTATACATGAATGCTGTTTCCAGCAATAATGGCTCAAGCTAAACAAAAATTACTTAAAAGTTTTACATTCATGATATAAATTTCATTTAATTAGCATTGTTTAGGACAGTAATAATTGACAGCTCTATAAATCTGAAGAATTATAAACAAAAGATAAACAACAGTATAAAACGAATTGTAAACAAATGCTTGAACGATTAATTTGTCGTTGATGTATAGCAGCTCATTCATAAAAACTGAAGTCTGTTTACATTTGTTCTTAAGTACATTGTAAGTAATATATGCGTCTGCGTCTGAATTAAAAAGTTCCTAAGTTAATAACAAAGTAAAATACTTGCAACGAGACTTACCTTTTACAGTTTAATAAACTTCCAAATCAGGGTTACGTGGACAGCATAACTTCAGCATTGACAGTACCAAAAATAATTCTGGAGGGGGGAACAAAACATTTTTTGTCCCATCTTCTATCGAAATAACTAGAATTTATCAAATGAGTCAATCTACTATTGTGAAAATTTAAATATGATAAGATAGAATGAATCGAATTCCCGCCAGCCGTTGCTTGCTGTAAATAAAAACAAAAACGAATTACGAAGCTGTTGTTTTGCTGCTGTGCGATGAAGGAACCGGGGCTGTGACGTCACATCGCCTCTCGAAAGAGCATACGCATGGACGGGAAGGCTTTAGAGCTTCTTGTTAACGCGCCTAGATAATTTCTAGATCTCTCAGCTAGAGTATCAGGATGAAAATATTTGTAAATCGATCCGTACACGAGAATATAGTTACTTAACCGAGAATCCAGATCATGAGTGTACTCCAGAAATCGAACGATAATTTCTCGTTACACAAACTAGACATTCTAGTGTGATTAACTACCATACTACGGACTAGAAATTCTTGACGATTTCGTCTATACTACTTGTGTGTATCACCTACACGCATCATTCTGCTATCTATTCTTCTAGTTTTGGGACACAGAAAACAGCCACCTATTCGTTCTAGATGAGAGGGGTATATTTTTTTTCTCCGTGCACGATGGATATTTGTTTAAAATAGTTACTTTTTCAAAATCAAATGATCGTAAAAACAGACGCCTACCACGAACAGTAATATTTATTCTTACTTTATTTTGATTTTATTTTCTTCTTAAAGGGTTGAGAAAAGAATGTACAAAGGTCACTTTTTACAATTTCTTTCAATTTTTTCAATATTTCCAACTGAAATTTATTTCTCCTTTTATAAAAAGACTGTCCTTCAACACATCTTGGCAGAAAGAGAACATTTTGATTTAATTAGTAGAAATTATAAAGTTACTAACAAAAAATATTAAAATATGGACTTCGACTACTACTGAAAATGATAGAAATTTTTTCTATCGAGATATATATTTAGCATGATAAATACATTTTTTGTGTGTTTTTTACAAAATTTTAATAATTTTATAACTTTATTATTCGATTTGTATCAATTATTTAAGCGCCAGAATAACTTTAATCATTAACAAAATAAGAATAGTAGTCTCAATTCCTGCAACGAAAGTTGTAAGCGTAAGTAATACAAAAAAAAATCAAGTGGTCATAGTTCCAGCAAATTTTTTTTTTTTTTCAATTTTGTGATTTTTGTCTGGGTAAATTCGACCATCCCCTTAAATTTTAAGCAAATAATTCTACGCAAACAAAATTTTTATTAGGTCAAAGTTCCCCCCCCTAATTAATGAAAGGAATTTTTTCCTTATAATTAAAAGCGTTAGAAATTAACCAAGTTGAGAGTAGTCGTAATTACGCAATCTGACCCTATATTTTCCATAAGTCACAGTGCAAATTCGGAAAGAGCATTTTCCTTGTGTCAGATCAATTGTCGGACGAAAGAAACAGGTTGTCAATGGAGACAACTGAAGCAATTTTGATTTGTCATTATAATTTTAAAACGACTTGAGCCTAATTTCATAATTATAATTATATGAATGGAAGCAATGGTGCAAGTAATTAAATAAAGTGAACTTTAGAATAGAATAGAACTGAAAATGATTAGTTTAGCATCTTTTATTATTATTATTATTATTCCGTGCGTTCCTCTTATTAGATTGCTTTGTTGGTTTTTTATCAAAGTAAAACAAGTTATTACCAAACCACTTTTTTCATGTTCTGTTGCTACCTATTTGAGAACCTTCGAGGTGTAGTCAAAGCTATATCTGCGAATATTTGCTGTGTTTTTTGTGAAGATTTTCTGCTGCTTTTGCACTTAGTAATATTAAATTAAATCCGAAGTTTTAATTTAGAATAAAACTGAAAGTTGTGATGCTAATTAAAAGAGTGTAAAAGTTGAGAGCTATGCAAAGGTAATGAGACAAAGTCTGTATATGAGGAACTTAATCGGCAAATATTGAATAATCTGTGAAGCAGTTCTATTGTCACACCATTTGATTTATATTGAAAGAGCGAAAAAAATTTGTTGGCTAGTTTTCTTCCTTTTCTATTTTAATAATATTTAATTCTTAATGATTATCACCATTACTTTGAAAATATTACGTGCACCGGAAAGTAATGTCGTTTTGTTTCCTCAAAAAACAAACAAGCATATTAAAAAGTTGAATAAATAAATTTTCAACTTACTTTTAGAGACAAAGTAATAGTACCTAAACAAAGGATTCCTATTTGATGAGAGCTTCAAAATGTCCTGACATTTATTTTATTTGGATAATCATATGTTTTACATTATACTGCAAGAATACTATGGAACTCCTTTTTTCTTTGAAAGGGATATGCGAGAAGAATTTTCTGCCCTCCTACCTCCCACAGATTATGATTTTTGGGCAATCCACTTTTATCGAGTACTTCGTTACAAAACTCACTCGCTTGCCACATTTTGTATTGTCAGTTTCAGTTAAATGAAATATTAACACATAAAAAGATTTTATCCTGTGTCCAATATTTAACAAACTGACTCTTCATTCCCTTCGTTGCAAAGACACAGCGGCAGAAATCCTTCTGTGATACCGTTACTTTCTAGCATTGCTCTTTGCGCAACGCAAGCAAATATTTGCGACCATTAATGGAATCAACAAGGACAGGCTTATATTCAAGCTCACGCCACACTATTTGATATCCCACATGAGTGTACTATGATGCTTAACAATTAGAACATCGCTAAGGGCGCAAAAAGGTGGGGGGGTAGAAACAATGAAAATAGAATTTATAAAATTTCTGGTGAGTTTCATTAAATATAAATTTTTTTTTGAGAAAAAAAAATGTAATTGTACAACTAGTAACTATTTTTAGAGATTAATAATTATGTAATAGATAAATATATAATAACAAATTATTGATAGATTACGTGTAAATAACGAAAAGGTATTTTAATATATGTCTTGAATTCAAGAAACAATCCATTCAGATTACTGACAACAGATTTTTTAAAATTCTGTATCTAACTCACCAGAAATTAACAATTACGTAAATGATTAAAAAAAATTTCTAAATTAACATCTATGTCAGGAATTATGTAATTTTTATCTATAAATATGATGCAGTTAAATTTCATGATTTCGAATGTCATATATGAGTGCCTTATAATTATACCCATGGTAGTTTTGAGATGAGTTGTACAACCTTTTTGATCTAGTTCTCGTGCTGCAAATTTCTTTATTTTAATCTCATGCGCAATTTATCAAATGCCGTTCCTCATTTTTAAAACTGTGCCAAATCTAAGAGATTTCTAGTCGCGGAATCTTCTGCTGCTCCAGTAAATTAGAAAACCTACTTTGTGGTCCGTCTGCATTCTTGCAAAATTCCATCAAATTGCTTATGATTATTATGGAAGAATACGCCTCTTCTTGTGATAAAGTTTTTTTGAAAACCAGGTTGTAGAAAATAATTGCAAACTTCACAACATGCCTGACTTTTTTCTTCCGACATCTAACACTTGATGTGAAATAAGAAAGCTTAAGCAAAATGGAGCTATACCAGTCTGTGTGACAAAACATGTCAAATACAGTGAACTCGCGAAAACTCGAAGTGTCATAAATCGAATATTAGATTATCTCGACGTTTTCATGAAATACTAAACCAATTTAATTTTTTAACACACAATCAATGTCTGCCTGAATTCCTCGTACAATTAAATGTACGGTATAAAACATCGCTAGAAAGCATAAATACTTAGGAAAGCATAGGAGGAATTCAACAGGTGGCGCTGCACCCCAGTTCTCAAGGCTGGTACTTGTGGCTTCTTCATTGGATTATAAGTAAACAGTTAAATAAAAAAATTTAATTTAAAATAAAACTGTTTGAAAGTTCAGGTAAATAATATTCCAAAAAGTGTATAAGTTAGCAGCTGTAGCAATGTGGAATCCACAACACCAACATTGAAAGTTCAAGTACAGCGCCACCTATCGATTTCCATCCATCTTTGGTATGCAATTATGGTTCCTAACGATATTGTCTACCCCCCTCCCCAAGTTTGTACACAATGTTCCTGGACACTTGGTATAACTCGAAGCTTCAGTCTTTAAGTCGAGGTTTTTGTAAAAATTTTAATTTCATTTCATGTTTTGAAAACCTATAGAATAAGAAAAAAAAATTAGAATTTTTTTCTGATTTTAAACTACCTATTCATTACCATTCAGTATGTTTTGAAGGGAGCATAAAATCACACCTTCTTCACTCTAATGAGTAATTCACTAGGGAATTCTCTCGAGAATGAGGGAAGAAACTTTCCGTGCATATATTTCCCATTTCTACCACTTAAAATACTGACAATTAATTTTCTTAAACTATAAAAGTACAGTCGAGTTACAACGTAATCTATCTTAAATATCTATCTATCTCAAATGAGATATTATGCGAGTTTTTCACGCGGAAAATTTCTCAGAGCTAATGCGAACTCTTCGGCTGCAATGTGAGATTTTTCGCCAACAGTAGGATGAGCAAACAGAAACACGGGATCAGAGCTGTAAGTATCGTCTTCGTCATTAGCTACTGAAGAAGAGCGCGCCAATCAGCGAATTGTATGTCATCACTAGTATCATCACTGAAGGCGCACAGTGTGGAATCACCAAGAAACCTCCCCCCCCCCTTCGTTTCTCAAGATAAATAGTGTAGTGTAGTACATGGGAATGTACACTAGATGATAGTACAGACTTTCTAATAATAAAAGCATATTTAATGCTAGTTTGAATTGATAATCAAGCTTCGGACACACACGCACCCCTCCTGGGAAAAAAAAAAAAAAAAAAAATTCTGGACCCACCCATGAAAAGTTTTACTGATATTTTTACTTCATATTATTCGAACATAAATGTTAGCTAAAAATTAATCAAAATATTATAACTTAATAACATAAGAGGACAGATTAACCAATCAAAAGTTTTCAATTCATTAATAAAAATAATTGATTCAATTCTCAGTCCTGTTTCTTTCATACATGAAGAAATCACTCACTAGACTGAACATAACCAGAGAGAAATTTGATGCTTCCAAACGGTAGCTGTACAAAGTGGCATAAGCCGACTGGCTGTTGCTTACAATTATTTTTAGAATTTTTTTAAGACAGTCCGCATTTAAAAAGTGTTCTCTTATCCAAATATATTCCCTCTTATTTATTTAATTTTCTAATCTAAAATAATGCAATTGATTCTCTATTTTACATGGACAGCAGCATACTAGTGACAAAAATGCGGGTGTTTTTGTTATCAAACAGTACACCATCAGGGACATTGAATGCTTCTAATAAGAACTGCTGAATCTAAATATTTTTCTTCGATTTTATATATTTAATTTTGTAAAATAATGCAACTAATAGCCCTATGGTCCGTTTTACATTGACGGTAGCCATACTAGTGGCAAAAATGGTGTGAGTTTTTGACATCTAAAAGTACACCATTAGGAACACTGAATGCTTCATCTAAATATTCCTAAATCTAAATATTTTTCTTCGAATTTTTTATACTTAATTTTGTAAAATAATGCAACTAATGGTCCATTGGACATTGATAGCAGCCATACTAGTGGCAAAAATTGGGTGAGTTTTTTGCATTACTAGGAAAATTATATGCTTCATTTAGGTATTCTTAAGCCTAAATATTTTTCTACGAATTTATATTTAATTTTGTAAAATAATGCAACTAATGACACTAATGTTCTATTTTACATTGACGGCAGCCGCGTTAGTGGCAAAAAATGGGGTGCGTTTTTGGCATAAAAGATGCACCATTAGGAGCACTGAAAGATTCATCCAGATATTCCTAAATGTACGGGTTTTCTCCTTGCCTAATGTACAAAAGTACAACAATCTCAAACATCGACTACATTAACTGCGAATTCTACTTGAATGCTACGCTCTATGGTCAATAACGTACTCTGCGCGAACTCGTTGATTCCTTAAGATGCAGAACAAACATCAATTAACCTATCAGGAATCCATTAAAGTAAACAACAAGCTTCTAATAACGGTTATTTTCCGTTCTATTTTAGCACAATAATAATCCCATTAAAAATGAATTGTTAAATCGTAAAAAAAGCCACTTGACGTAAGAGGGCAAGGTTGAAGGAAGGATAAGCAGTGTATTTGGGTCGCCGGAACAAAATCCAGTTGCCAGATCCGCCCAGCCAGCCTTCGCAGAGGTCAGGAATCCGCTGATTCTCAAAAACCACCCACTCCTTATGGTTGCGACCATATTATCCAGTATGGATTCACGTCTGCAGTTCCCCACACACAAAACCATATATGATCACATGCGCGGGAAGTCCGATGGCAATGTGGGGTTTCGAGAGGGGCTTGCAGATAATAGTGGGCAAGGATTGATTTCATAATGATGAGTAAAAAACAATTACCAGTTCCTTTTTAACAGTGAATGGTTGTTGAAATTTCGGGGCATGGGCCACCGGTGATTGATAAGGCGATTATTTCAAGCTATTGTTCATAGGGATACCCCCATCTTCAGTTCGTTAAAGAAAAATGAATTACCAGTTTAAAAAAAAACTAATTACTGTATGACATCGATTATTGTGCATTTGATGCAATAAAGATAATCAGTCTTCATCATAAAGCACCAGTAACGTTTTGATTTGTGCAAAAGATCGTCTTTGAAATACGGGAGAAAGTTAAATCTAATTTCTGCATACTCTTTAGGAAATTTTTCAATTTTCGATCTTTCGTAAATTCTTGAGGTTTTTGCTAAGTCAAATGAAGCCTGCTTATACCTCTATTAATCCAAAAAGGGACAAATACAATATCAGAGTTGCCAGTGGTGTAGCCATGGGGAGAGATAGGAGGGTCACAACCTCCCCTCCCAATGAGGAATTTTTGTATGAGACAAAATGTATATTCATCACTCCCTTACCACACACACGTTTATATATGTGTGAGTTGCAGTAATCGTAACCCCCCCCCCACATGAAAAATTTCTCGCTACGCCACTGAGAGTTGCCAACTGCTCCGTGATATAATTAAAGGTCATTCCAAAGTGACTAACGTAGCATTTAGACCAGATGTCATTACATAATTTTTGCTTAAAACAACAAAAAAAAAAAGATAATATTTTGTACTAAATGGCTTTTTTAAATGTAAGTATGATTTTTTTTTATTAATACCATAAAAAATCCTTAAAAATTAAATTTTACGGGTATTTATTTTTTTAAAATGTCATTGTGACTAACGGAACATTTTTGCTCCCCATATATTAACAACACCTTAATACTAAATTCCTCTAAAACTTGAAAAGGCAAACAATATTTAAAGATTAATTTCTTATATATAAATAATGAATTTTAAGAATATTCTGCAGTTTTTAAAATATATTCTTATTTTTTATGATAAATTACCACTTTAAGCTTAAAAAGTGTGTGGCGAACTTAACAAAATAAAAAACAAGAAGGTAATGACCATATTGTTTATTATTTTAAAAGTAGCAAAAATGAAATAATGACAAATATTTAAGTACATTTCATCTTTTTAAACCTTTTATGTTCATCAAAAAATTTTTTTTAATCAGAGTAGGAAATAAAAAATTACAAATTTGCTTTCAGTTCTGGACAGATTTTGATGTAATTTAAACCTTGTTCTGAACTATGTGCTGTTTTGTTCTTAAAATAAAATTCCACAATGATTTTTTTTTAACTATTGCCAAATTCTAGTATACTGGAATATGTAACAAATAAACAGATAAGTCTCTTTCAATTTTTTATGAAGAAGAAAAAAAAATGGCCTGAAAGTTGACAATAAAACAGAATAACCTAACACTTTTTGTAATCAAAAATTTGCTTTAAACATTTTATCTGATTGGCAATTAGTTCTCTGGTTTGACGTCAAAGTATTGCGATAATTTAAGCCAAAAATTGTTTTAAAAAAGTGGTTAAAAGTCATTTATACCTAGTGTACCTATATGGGACGGCATTTCCGCTGTCCGTTAAAAACGTTATTTATTTTTCCTAGCCTTTATTTACGAGTATTGAACCTCAACTTCACAAAATATTTTAATATGGCCAAGTAGAATGGTACATTTCAATTTTTACACACAATGACTTTTTTAAAAACCATCCCTTGTTCAAGAAGTTGACATCAGAAATTTATCTATTATTGATGGGGTTAGCAAAAATCGGAGAAAGTCGGAAAAACGTCTGGGCATAAATGGGTCAATTATATTCCGGAGCAGTTGGCAACTCTGCAATACACAAATATCGAGACTTTTGCTACGAGTGGCCGTCTCAGTATCCTAATGGTACAAAATAATAAGATAGAAAATGAAGGAAGAAAGACCAAAGAAGAGAAAGATAGAAAGAGTGAGAAGGAACCATAAAACTAAAAAATAAGTACTACTAAAATGAAAAAAAAAAGGGGGGGGGGAGAAAAGCCACGTGCAAACATGACCGTTCATCCTAGTCATCCAAAAACAAAATCCAAATTTTTCATAAAACATGTTGTTATTGTTGTTGTATTTGGAACAATTATTCTCGGACTAGTAGAACCATTATATCACACTTAGGGTCCGGATTTGAATCCCGGCTTCGGCATGGGAGTTAACTTGTCTGTCCCTTCATAAGGGGTAATGCTGACCGCCCACCGGGTGCTCCCCATAATATTAGTCCCCCATAATAATCCCCCATAATGGCCAGTAATTCGGGCCTTAGTAGCGACGAATGCTTGATTGCTCGTTAAGTGCTCGTTCTTAAAAAAAAATCTCGAACTTGTGTATTTTTAAATGACGAATATTTATGAGCGGTTCTTGAAGCAAAGCAAACAAGTCCGAAAATAAATGTTTCAAATATAACAGCGACAATAAATTGCGTACTCGTTACCAAGAATCCGTTCATAAATGGTCGTCGAATACAGTGGACAGCACAATAACAGCTTTACCAGCACAGAGAGGAAATTTACAGCTCAGGACAGCCACAAAAAAAACATGGGCTGAGTGGGAATCGAACCCACGACCGTAAGCTTAAGCATTTAGCAGAGAGAAATGCAGTTTTGTCAGTTTTAGAACATGTAAAAAAAGTTCAGTATCAATCATGCATATCAAAAAATTCAAGGTACCCATAAATTAATTAATTAATAAAGAGTTGCGTCAAAATGTGAAGTAAGCGGTTGAAGAGGATTATAACATTATTGGGTTAGTCAGAGCTCTTTTTATTTCATTGTATTCAGCAATTTTTATTTCATTCATTGAAGCTGGCTGTGCCGGGCACAGCCAGCTGCGTCAAAAAAAGGGTCTCTAGATCTGTGGCACGCGATGAACGTTTAGATCGTCCGCCATCTTGCTGGTAGTTAAGTCGAGCGATGGCAACGGCTGCCCTTTTTCTAGCATTGGGCAATCGATCCAGCTGTTCTCGCATTCTTCCATTTTTCAGCAGATGTCGGTGCTGATAAAAATAATCGTGACATTTTTTTACGGGAAATGACGTGCTAAAAAGTAAACGAATCTCGTGGAGCTATGTCACCCGCAACTATTTTTATAGAAATCCAATCTATTCTTCGTGACTGGCAACAGTCAAAATGTCAGAGTTTAGTGTTCCCAGAGCGGGAACACTGCGCGTTAAAGGGTTAACTAAGTTCCCATCAGAACATCGAAAGTGCAGCAGCACTGACATGGCCAGCGCTTCGGAAGGAAAGTTGAATACCTCCCTCAGGTGAATCGGCCATGAGCTGATGTGTATACTAAAGGAAGCTGGTGCGTGTAAAATCTCTCGTGGCTCAATGTTCTCCATCTTCAAATGATACTTCTGAGGGTGTCGATCCAGGGTCTAGGTCTCTCCTGGGATTGGTTCAAAATTAGGAGACCGATCGTAGGGGATAACGTTGGTCTGCTGGCTAGGTACCTCCATGGTGAAATGAACAATGTCTTATAATTTCTCGTAGCAGTGAAGCGTATAGGCTTCATAATATTATTTTTTTAAGGGTGTACCACCTGTAGAGCGATCCGCTGGAAATATTTCGTAATTATGTATACAAATACAGAAAACAATCTGCGCGACTGCTTTGCTATTTTAAGTTCCATTTTACTTCCTAGAGTCAAAAAAGTGAATCATTTACGTGACAAAATTAGCTATTTCAAGTGAGAATGATGTCCTATTTGTGCTCACGGTCATCAAGCTTTGAAGAGAAGCCAGTTCGTTTAAAAGTTTTTTTCAGATAACATAGTTTATTTTTTTTTCATTAAAATAATCGTCTGCTTGAAACATTGATATAAAAGGGGCTACACAAAACGAAATCGTTCGAATGCGAAAATCTTACGCGCGTTTCGAGAAGAACATTAAATTAGATTTGGGTCTATAATAGAAACTGAATACGAAGCTATTTATTTTAGTCGGACTAAAATAAAATATATTGCGTGCACACATGCTTTCGTCATATGTTTTTTCCTAGCGCCCGTTGTAATTGCCTTCACAACGGGTTTTGTCTTCTACGATAATATGCTAAAGCCTCAGCTAATGGATAATGCGGCACTGTTCTTACAAACCATAGCTGCCAACCTTCCCGATTTCTTCGGGAGATTTTTCACCAGTAATTTTTACCTAGCAATTCAAGGGCAAAATAACGCCAAAAATTTAATCTAAAATAAAACTGTTTAAAAATTGTGGTGGGAAATCTCCCGAAGAACTCGGGAAGGTTGGCAGTTATGCAAACAGTAAACCTCTGAGAGCACCTGGAAAAATTATCAACCATATTTTATTAAATTCGTTGCTTAAAAAGATAAAATAAAATAAAATGTAGTACAATTCTACACATTTTAAAGCATTGCTTTCGTTGTTTAGCAAGATTTTCTGAATGCTATTTATGTCATACAAAGTAGTTATTTGTAAGAACTTAGAGTGAACTGTATAGTCAGTTACATACAGGGGTAGAAACTATAGAATATTTAGTCAGTGATCCAAAGGACCAGTAATTTCATCACTTCTCTGGTCCGTTATATTGCTTCGAATACGTGATTGATTTTTAAAAAATTGCAAAAGAAAAGAAATTATATGAGCAATATTTATCGATTTCCTGAATTTAAAAATGTGAATACTTAGTATTATAAAAATATTAAGTGGATCAAATTATATGACGCGTATTGGTAAAATTAGGTGGCATATATTGTGGAACTAAATAAAGACAGTTTGCAAGAGAAAAATGTAAATAAAACGTTACGGGTCCAACGGAATAACAAATTTTGTATTCTACTACTAGTCCGTTGTAAATTTTAATTGTCTCGGACCTGCGGACCACCGTTAATTTGAAGCCCTGTGTATGATTAATAGGTTGTAAAGAATTAATTACTTTAATTTACTCTTTTTTATGAAGAATATATTCTAAACTATTCAAGAGCCATGACGTTCTATGTTTTTCACAGAACTGCCTTAACCCTTTGAGGCGCAACCCTTTCCTATCCAATGCTGAAAAAAGGGCAGCCGTTGCCATCGCTCGACGTAACTACCAGCAAGATGGCGGACAATCAAATCCGCCATCTTGCTGGCAGTTAAGTCGAGCGATGGCAACGGCTGCCCTTTTTTCAGCATTGGACAATCGATCCGGCTGTTCTCGCGTTCTTCCATTTTTCAGCAGATGTCAGTGCTGTTAAAAATAATCGTGACCATTTTTTTACGGGAAATGACGTGCTAAAAAGTAAAGGATTCTCGGGGAGCTATGTCGCCCGTAACTATTTTTATAGAAATCCATTCTATTCTTCGTGACTGGCAACAGTCAAAACGTCAGAGTTTGGTGATCCCAGAGCGGGACTACTGCACGTTAAAGGGTTAATAGGTTGTAAAAAATTAGTTACGTTTATTTACTTGTTCTTATGAAGAGTATATTCTAAACTATTCAAGAGCCATTACGTTCTCTGTTTTTCACAGAAATGCCTTAAAAGGCAAACGCCGTGTATAAACAAATTACGTTATATTTTTTTTCCCTCCTAAAGCGTGTCGCACAGCTTTAAACGCCTTAACATAATTTTTCTGCAAACACCGACTCGTTCCCCGAAAAAACGCATCCACATTAATTTTTATTTCGCTACCCCTTGCTGTTTCATCGTCTGTCCAGAACAGGTTCTCCTCAACTTCAGTAGGTCAAAAGGATGAATTCCAGCGCGTCGATTAGAATATCTCGTTTACTTCCTTCACCTTCTATATCTCTCCTCGCATGACAAGAAAGTGAAAGGAGCAAGCAACTTTCATCCCTGTGATAAATTTTGAAAAAGAAGGTTAATTCAATGAAAAATAAAATTAATTGATAGTATAAAAACCTTGGATTTCACTCTCTCTCTCTCTTTTAGATAGATTATGTTATCACTACTGTTTTGGGCTTATTTATCATGATTGATGACTTGTTCGAGTGTGGAATAATTAAAACTTTAACGCAACTAGCAGTCTACAGCATATTATTCTGGCTTAGCCATTTTGTTTATTGCACCCGGGAAATTAGCAACAACTTCCATCTAACGATAATGTCGAAGTGTGGAATAATTAAAAATTTAACCAATCTAATATAAATTGTTCTTAGTCATTTTGCTTATGCACTTGGGACATTAGCAACAACTTTCATCAGACGATAAGTTGAAGTGTGGATATCTAAAAATTTAACTAATCTAATATAAATTACTCTGACATAGCCATTTTGGTTATAAAGCACCTGGAAATTAGCGACAACTTTCATCCAACAATAAAGTTGAAGTGCGAAATAGTTAAAAATTTAACTAATCCAATATAAACTGTCCTTAGTCATTTTGCTTATGCCATCTGGGATATTAGCAACAACTTTCATCCAACGATAAAGTTGAAGTGCGGAACAGTTAAAAATTTAACCAATCTAATACAAATTATTCTATACTATACTAGTCATTTTGCTTATAGTGCGGGGGAGAGGGGGGGCGGATATTGGCAACGATTTTCATCAAACGATAAAATTCAAAGGAAAGTCTAATTCAATAGAAAATTAAATTAATTAGTAGTAAAAAGTAAGTTAGATTTCTCTCTCTTTCTCTCGAGGTCGCGTCCACCGACCTAACAGTTCGGAGTTTTCCGTGGTTTTCTCCAAAACTTAGCGTAATTACGTTTTAGGACCCCTTAGAAAGAACCCCACGGAGGGCACCCAACCCATAGGCCTAGATCCCACGTGCAGATAACTGTCCTAAATCCCACAACAACTCTCTTTCTTGCAGCGATGATTGTATCTTCCTTGTTTGGGGCTTATTTATCATAATTGATGACGGGTTCGAGTGTAGAATAATTAAAAATTTAACACAATTTGAGTCCAAAATAAATGATTCTGTTTCGGGGTTTTGTGTAGGATATTAGCAAGATCTACGATATTAGCAAGAACTTTCATCCAACGATAAAGTTCAAGTATGAAACAATGAAAAGTTTAACACGATCCAAAATAATTTATTCTGGCTTAGCCATTTTGCTTACAGCATCTGGGAAATCAGCAATTAGTTTCATCCAATGATATAAAGAAAAAGTTAATTCAATGAAAAATAAAATTAGTTTATAGCAACAAGAAGAAGAAGAACCTTTGATTTCTGGTACTCTCTTTTGCATCATTTATGTTTGCTATCTTTCCTGTTTTGAAGTATTTTTATCATTATCAATGATTCGTGTTCGAGTTTGGAATAAATAAAAGTTCAATACAACAAATAGTCCAAAATAAATTATTCTGTTGTTTCGATTTTGTTTATAGCACCAGTTCGTTAAAAGTGCCAATTTAACATCGTGCTACCCTTCGGAAAATCTTAAATTTCTACTGCATTACTAATCAATTGTTATATAAATTTCCATTAGAAAAAAAACATCTCACCGAGATGAGACTGCGATAAGACCTAGAAAAGTTAAGACGATAAATACATACCGGGGGATTTTGAAGACTTTTGTGAAGACACTCTGCAGTGGCCGACAGATACGGCATCACAGTTAAACGTCGAAGAAGATTTTTAATGAAAACATTATGGGGAATATTTGGATTTTTATACGACAATGTAATCACAAGGCATAACAACCCTAATAACACAAAGACAGACAACGGAAATCCGCTGGTTTCCTTATTCAGGATATTCATGCATCCACTGGATAATGCCCTTTCCTACGTAGATGGCCGTAGGATGCCCAGTGGGTGTCATAATGTTCGTTCAAATGCTGTCTACAGGATGTCCGATCGGACACTGGCAGGACCTTTACAGGTATTTCCTTGATACCATGGACGGTTTACAAATGTCCCATGGGACTATCGTAGGACCTTTATAGAACATTACTAGTAAGATCTCTGGATGCTTACGGGTCTAATTTTATACTATAGATGGCCTACAAATATCCCGTAGAACTATCGCAAGACCTTTACAGAGCATTGCCAGTAAGATCTTTAGATGTTTGTAGGTCCAATTTGATACGATAGACGGCCCACAAATGCACATGGGATCATTGCAGGACCTTAATGCCGTTTTACTACTAAAACCACCCAAATCCTCTGATGAGTTTCAAGAAGAATTCATCTCAGAAAACTGTAACGATCATTTTTTCTCTCAAATTTTCCTTTAAGGATAATATTTTGCCTTGTTTTAATGCACACAGTTTTCGATAATGAAAAAACAAAAAACAAAAAATGCTCCAATCAGTCAAATGTTTCAACAGAAACTCAGTTTTATGTGTCTTGTAAAATTTTTATTTTCAGACTTGAGCCCTTTTCGAAATTTGCAATTCTATACAAAATAAAAATCCCGTCCAGTTAAAATTATTTAGCTTCGTAAT
The DNA here is from genome assembly GCA_038373885.1 of Cheiracanthium punctorium. Lineage (NCBI taxonomy): Eukaryota > Metazoa > Arthropoda > Arachnida > Araneae > Cheiracanthiidae > Cheiracanthium > Cheiracanthium punctorium. The sequence goes on along the minus strand of JAWZYV010016746.1, from coordinate 110,183 downwards.
GCTTACTTCTTTTAAATTTTAACTGAGGACAGTTATTTTATATTTACTCTTTAGAAGAATTACATTACTTAGGTTAGGAAAGCAAACCATGTGGCAAAATGCCTATTAATGTAATCGAAATGTAAAAACTGATGGGATAAATTATCATATAATAAACGTTTTCGGCTGTGAAATAATCGGCAGTCTAAGTATGTAGAGGCTCAAGGACCCTATTTTGCAGGTAATCAGGGTATCGATTCCTCACGTAAGTAGTATACTGTCCCCAGACAATCCGATACTTTTCAAGCAGTCCTCATGTATATCCCAACAGCAGTTGATGGTTGAATACAGTCCCGAACGTAGAGATTTTATTTTATTTTAATACCAAAGACTGACAGCTTAGTTGTACTGGACTGCTTAAAGCTATGGACGTCAGGCTCGAGGTTCTCCAGAGCGTGGACGTTTGTTGTTTTCTGCGTTTTTGCAGCATCGCCGGTAAAGGGATCATTCCGGGATGGGCTCGGTCGGACCATAACCGAATGGATAAAACACTGAACACGGTAGATGGCTGAAGTGTGAAGTTTGGTAGATTTTCTCCAGACGTAACTACGTGAATAAGCGTTATAACGCTTTAAAGCCTATATCACACCTTCCCGATCTTCAATTCAGGCAACACTTTCGTTCGACTGTTTTCCGCAACAGTTGGGTGAAAAGCCTCTTGCGATATGTATGTTCAACATCCGTAACTTTTACCAGCCGGTCCGGAAAAAATTGAGCATTCCATACAACTTGTTCAACTTCTCTCACAGACCAATCACAGGCAAGGAAATGGAGAGGCTGCGGTGACGTCACACATTCCCTTTTCCAGTCGACCAGTTGAGTGAAATATGCGAATAAGTGAAACGAAATACTTGATTGAATTGAAGATTGAACGTAGGATAAGGTGGGATATGGGCTTAAAAAGTCTTCCGATTAAGGCACCCCTTCCCCCGTACGCAGAAGCCTGATGCCCCCTAGTAAGCTTGGCGAAACACAACACACACTCTCTCCCGGATCGACACCTATCTCACTCCTACCGACCTAACCAGTGAGAAGTACGGCCCATTTATTTAATATGCTCTTTCATCGTATGTATGTACAAACCCGCTTAATGGAATATCGGTTAAAGGAATATTCCGCTTACGGACCGATAAATGGTCAATGTACCGAATCTCAATAATTCGACAATGTAATCCCGGATAATGGACTATCCCGCTTATTAGAATAAATTTTCGTGGCTAGCGGGTTCGACTGCACATAGTAGTGTTTGATCATCCGAATAGGAGCCCGAGTCTGATACTCTGATAACCAGGCAACCGTAACCCGAGACTGCAATTCTTAACTTTTAATGCGACGTATATTGCATCCCTCAAAGGGTTAAAGTCGCATCCGAAGTCATCAGATGAGGACGTTGCCGTGCCCTCCCTCCACACCTCCCCGTCTCTATCTTTTCGCCGGCCCATCATTCTCGGTTGAGTCTTCGCAAGCCCTGTAAATTATGTCATCAGACTAATGCTCCAAAACACTTTTTCATGACACAAACAAAAGCGATAAACTCTATCCTTTCTTTATCAATCGGGCAAGCTTAATATAGCACCCGGTGTTTACGGTTATCGCATCGGGAGGGCTATATTTAGAGCGCCGACGCATACTTCTTCGAGAGGTGTTGCCCCTGTAGAACCTGCGACATTGGACTTGGGACCTCTCGTAATCGATTGGGCACAAATTTAAGAGGGCAAAAAAACTGAACGGCAAAATATATTTTTTTCTTTCTTTTCCTTTCTGATGTAAACAGCGGTTGGAGGCGATAAAATAATGGATAGCGTCAAGTGTTTTTCGTGTGTTTTTTAAGATTTACGTTTAATGTAAATGAGGTGTTTGTGTCGTTAGATATGCGCAGAAGTGGCTTTTATTATTGTTATAACAGAGCAACAATTCTGCCATGGAAAATAAGATACTGATGTTATTGACAACATAAACCACAACTGCTAACGCTCTAAATTTTATTAGATGTTTGGCCACGATTTTTTTACCGAATGTCCACAGCGTTTAGACCAAATTTTTATTAAAAATAGAATTACTCAAAAATTGTGGTGAAAAATTTCCGATAAAATTGGGAAAGTTGGGAGTTATGCATAATCTTATCTATTTATAAGATAAGCATCACGACATCACGTAAAATAACCCTTTAAGATTCGCATGATTTTCAAGAAAACCATCATAAAAGTGTCCAGTGGCGGATCCAGAAATTTTCTTTGGGAGGGGCCAAATTTTTAAAAAAGCTTATTTCACCCAAAGAAAATGTACTATAAATCAAAAATTTAGTCTAAACCAATGTGCATGCTTTTGGGAGGGGCTAAGTTATAAAATATGATCATTTCAGCAATTTAAAGTGTAAAATAAAGCAGAATGTTACCCTGTAACAATCTCTGTTACAGGTCACTCTGTCTACAGGTCTTTGGTCTACAGGTCTCTGTTACAGGACTCTGTTACAGGTCTCTGTTACCCTGTAACAATCTCTGTTACAACGTCTGTTATGTTTAGTGCCTTATCCACTCTGGGGGGGGCTGAAGCCCCCTTGCCCCTCCCCTGGATCCGCTACTGAAAGTGTCTATTTTCTTATTCAAGGAAATTGTATAAAAATAAGTGTATGTACAATATATGTATCCATTTTAAGCTTTTTGATATCTTTTTAGCAAAATCAAAAGTTAAATTTCTCGGAAAAGCCAAAATTCAATGCTATTGTGACTGAATCTGTGCTTTCTAGTAAAAAGGGAATAATTAAAAGTATACTGGGTGATGGTTCTGACGACAAAAACGCGAAGGCAGGGAGAGACCAAGCAACACCTTCTAGGTACAGAAGGTTTGAGAACAAAAGTTACTGAATCATCATAAGGTCTTCTAAGATGACGTCATTTTCAAAAAGTAAAATTATTTAAAATTTCTGGTGAATAATACAAATTTTAGAAAATATCTTAAATTCAAGGTAAAAATTAAAATACCTTGCTGATAAAAAATAATGTATTATGATCTATTTTTATATCATATTATATAATTAGTGATAGTTAAAATTTACTATTTGTCGTAAAATAAATTTTCGATCTTAAATCATTAAAATGTTTCATGCGAGAGTAAATTTACCACAAACTTTGAATAGTTTTACTTTGAGAAAACAAATCTGTAGTGACGTCATTTTAGCGGACCTAGTAATGATGCAAAAGTTTCTGTTCTCAGGCATTGTATATCTAGGGGATGTTGGACCAAGACAGTTTCAGAATCGCAACGCAATGCGGGGTTCGGAAATGTCGTCTTTGTGTACCTGCTAATAATCACTTTGGAAGAACTGTTGGTCTAATTCTTAATCAAGTTTCATAAACAATGCGCATTTCTTTGAGACTTCCATCAATGAAACGAAATAGAATTTGTAAACTATCATTCCTTACAAAGTGCTTTCTGCAAAAAAATGCGTTCGTTTTTGACAAACAATGGTCGAAAAGTTCACTGTTACTTCAACACTTCTTCCAAAGTGATTATTAGCAGGTACATGACGTCGACATTTCGATAGCACATTGCTCTGTGATTCTGAACTGTCTTGGTCCCTTTTAAATGATTTTATATTTTTGACAAATGGTTTAGGACCGTCCTGTATGTCGGATTATCAAGATTGTATTGTAGTTTTATGTTCAAGTTACCGTGGAATATCCCGATTTACCTCTGAAGTCTGAGGTGTACGTGCACGTTATATTCGTCCTTTCCAAAGTCCCAACAGGTGCTATTATTCAGAATTGTAATCTTTCTGATGAGAATCCGAATTGGGGCCGGAAACTCCAGAAAAAAAAACAAAAAAAAACCATGTAGCTCTAACGACACATGCGGTGACTCTGGCGAACAAACAAGCAGATAAAGTGATCACTCTATCAAGGTGGTTGTCTAACCAGGTTTGATTGCAACTGGACAAATCTACCACTGATTGCGAATGTCATTCAAGTAACTTTCCCGTACATCCCGTACCAACTCTTCAGATTTTATCGGAAGATTTTCCATCACTAATTTTTACTGAATAATTCAAACTTAAAATAACTCCAAATATTTAGGACTAAATCGACGCAGTTGGCAGTTATTCCGTAGACCATTCGCCGTCTAAAAGTTAAATTTAGGACGTAGGTTCGAGAATGTTCTTTTCACATATTTCTCTTTATCTCAAAGGAGTGAAAAACTGATCCATAAAATTCTTGATGTAAATTACAACACTCACAAATTTCTGAAAATAAATCTCAGGACATTTCGAAATTGCAAGGGTTAGACGGCACCCCTCCCCCCTCACACACACACACACTTTTCACGTCTTTTTTGAAAGAAATGGGAAAAAACACAAAATTCTTGATTTGAAGTGTTTGTTTTGAGTTATGGCAAGGGGCGGATGCCTTGGTCAGAGGACTTTTAAGGGCCCTAACACGTATTCATACTACTAAGAAAACCGACCTAAACTCCAAACTATTTGATCGACAGCCGCGTAGTAGGCCTTCACACTTCGGCCGTCTGTTATGTTTAGTGCCTTATCCACTCAGCTATGGTGGAATTCGCTTTAAAATGTTTACAAATATAAATCTTATAAGCTCAGTTACTTGTAATTAAAAATTTGTTAAAAATCTATCACTTCCTTTTACTAAGTAAAAGGAACTTACTCCTTTCTCTAAAAACTGTTTGCCGTAGAATGTTGATATTTTATACATTGGATTTTTGTAACATCTAATTATGCTCCTCCCTTTTTGGTTCAAATCTACTGAATAGTTTATTTACAGGGACATCCAAAAAATTTCAATAGATTAAAGCCTATGGATATTTCAATACATTAAGGTCTATATTGTGTCAGTCATTGTTTGTACCGTGCCCAAAATCTCGACAACTGCCATCGACCTTTTCGAAATTTTACAAAAAATCGCCAAATTTGGCGCCAAACCTAATTATGCATTTGGTAACTCTAAAACTTAAAGTTTTAGATAGTTTAGTAGATAAGTTAGTTTATTTTAATAAACTAACTTAAATAACTCTAAAACTTTTAAACGTAGAATTCTGAGATTTTTGTATTTAGAACTATTGTATCATCTAATTGGACATATATTTTTTGATTGCAATCGAATGGGTAATTTATTAACAGGGTCATCCAAAAGACATTCAATACATTAAAGTCTATAGATACCTTCAAGTCGTTGAAAGTCTGTGGTCAATCACTATTTCAGCTATGACGAAAATTCCAAGCTTTTGGCGAAATATTGCCAAATTAAGAGCCAAAAATAAATCTTTTAACCTGAACCCAGCTAGGCGATATCTCAAATACTTGGCTCGAAATTGCTAAAGACTTAGTATTACTGCAGTATTGCATGTCTTTCAAATATGTAGATATGAAGTGCACCGAAAATATTTATGATTTAATAGACGTACGAGGAAGTCGGTGTCCACATCAGATTTTTTGTTTGAATTTAATGTAAAAAAAAAAAAACGACTTTACTTTTATGTACGCCTAATATTATCACAGATGAAATATAAAGAGTAAAATAAAAATTACGTCTGAAAAAAAAACACATCCAGAACTTTTTCTTTCTCTAATTAATTATCTGAAATACTGCAGCTGTGAAAATGTCTTGGTAATCTCCTTGTCTCTTTGTTTTATAATGATGATGTTAATAATAATGATGAAAAAAAGAAGTCTTATAAATTTGTATCCTCTTGTCCCTAATGGGAAACTGAATGACAATCCTCAGGACTTAGGGGGCTCCAGTAAGGGGTGATGGACTGGCACGGTTTTATCCAAAACTTGATTGCCAGTGAAATGGGCATGTTTAGGTCCGTGACACGTTTTCAAATTATAGGTTTTTTCCAGCAGGCCTACGCTGTAGCGCTGATACCGATGTCGAAATTTATTTCAGGATGATCTACCACTTTTTTTTTTCTTTTTAAACCCTTGAAGAGGAAATATTTGGACAATTCTTTTCACGAACGACTGGAGGTAAACTTAAATCAGTGAGATTTATAAGATTGAAATTCTTGTGCAGAAAAAAAAAAAACTTTGTGTCACATAATGCCAACTTCTTTGATTTTATCGTGAAATTCCCTAGTTTTTCAGGATCCATATTTGAAATTAAAAAATTGTGGTGAAAATTCTTCCGGTAAAATCGGAAGAGTTAGTAATTATGCTGTCGGATGTAAATTAGCACTGTAGTGAATATAAATTGTGTCCTAATTCATGCGTGGAACCTATCTGTTTTGATTGTTTCATTATGTTGGAAAATATCCATGCCTAATCCATGTTCATTTATTTAAAGCAATTCATTCCACTCTCTTTTCAGAGGCAAACAGTATTTTGATTAAACTAAGAGTAAAAGAGGGGGTGAGGCTGTATCGTAGACACGGTCGTGTGTTTTATGTGAATACGTGTACGTAACGAGTAATATTCATCGGGCATCATAATAGTTTCATAGGCCTCACGAAAGAAATTAACTAACAAATAATTATTATAGCACAGTAATAATTACCCGCTATATTTATAATGCGTCTGTGATACGAAAAGTACGAAACAAATGGCATACAGGATACATCAAGATAATTTTTTACTTTAACAATATATATATATATATATATATATATATATATTCACTATAAATATTTCACACAAATGTTCTATATATGTAATCCATAGATCGTAACAAGAGCTGACGATTGAAATGCAAACGAGCATTCTAGCTTCTCAGAGTCCAAATATATAGTAAACGGGCATTATGTGACATGCCTAACGTGACCATTTATTTTTTCCTTCAAAACGGGACACCAATTTTTTTGGCAATAGTGTATTTATTTTCTTCCTCAAAACAGGACATTTTTACTGTTTTTAAGGTAATAGCGTTGGGAGACTGAATTTACACGTATCTTATCTTTTAGTTGATAAGAAAACGCGCAAAAAAAGCTTGTGTTAATGTTATTATCAAAATAAAATGAAAAAAAAAAACTTTGCAAAAACACACATATACTATAAAAAAATAGTACAAGACGTACGTTTCGGGTGGTACAAGGGGTAGGCCCTTCTTCGACCTCAAAAACTTCACCGACACAATGCAGGAAGGTAGGAAAGTGATAAATGTAAACAAAATGACACACAGAAAAAGGAAGTTGTGATTTGGAAGGAGAAAAAATTCTTAGAAAACCAGACTGAAAAGGGAAAATAAAGTGGAGATCGGGGGGGGGGGAATAAGCAAAAGAGGAACATGACTTTAAAAAAAGAAATAAAAATTAAATAAATTGAATAGTTGACAAAAAAAGAACATTAAAAAACAAACACAAAAACAATACATACCCCCGGCGTTTTCTTTGCGTCTCGACAGGGGAGGGAGGGAGGTATGGGCGCCGGCAGCATAGGGCAAGGGGGGGGTAAATGCCCCCCCCCCTGGATTTTTGTATGCAGTGTTTTCTCTTGCTTGTTTGCTCTTTCCAACATGGTAACCATACGTTGAAGTAGTCTTGCCCCCCCCCTGAGAAGTATTTTGTCGGCCCCCTTGGAGGGAGGTGGTCAGGTTTCTTTTTTTCAGACACTGCCATTGGATGATTTTAGATTTTTAGCGGACTTTATTGAAATCGTTACCGTGGGTTGCTCTCTTTCTAAAAACGGGACATTGCAGGGAACATTTTCTAAAAACGGGACATTACGGTGTCCCAAAGCTGTGGCTGGGGACAACGTGACAAGCCATCTAAAAAGGGACTGTCCCGTTCAAAACGGGACGTATGGTCACCTTAGACATGACCCAGCGAAACGACCACAAAATGGCGGCACTTTCCTCTCCTCCGCAAGCGATGCGTCGCAGTCCTCACTCAAAGTAACGAATTCTTTGATCCTTCAGCTATCGAGTAGTGTAGTTAAATTTTGAATATGAATGATAGGTATGTAGCTGCAACATCAAACTGTATCCCCGATTTTCTTATCATCAGTTTCCTGAATTGCCTCTCTCTATGAAAGCGAACTTAAAAACATATTCACGTCAAAAGTTTTCTGATTAGTCTATTTTTTTTCCTAAATGAATGCATTTTTGTGAGTAGCTTAGCTCCTACCGTTGCTGAAAAATCGCCAAACATGGCAACCATGATGTATATAGGTTGGTTTATAATTAAACATTCCCTATAAACAGTGTTCTACAGCTAAAATGGGTGAACAGACAGTAACTAAATTTGGTATGTAGACTATGCATGAGATGCTCTCAAAGAATTAGTAAAAATCAAAAACTGTCCAGTAGGTGGTGCTAATGTTATATAAATAAAGGAAATGTAATGTCTTACATTTCCTTTATTTATATAACATTAGCACCACCTACTGGACAGTTTTTGATTTTATTCTTACATTCATTTATTGTCTTACATTTCCGTCATTATCTCTGTGTCATGGTCTTGGATGCAACTCACCTCACTCAGGTCTCTCCAACTTTTGAAATGGACCTTTTTCTTTTCTGGTTCATCCTCTGCTGCTTCTCATCTCCTCTTTGGAGTGTCCCACTGCTTTTTGCCTTCCCTTTTTTGTCTAAACCGAGCAACCCGTTGTGAAGCCCGCTTGCGGGGTAAAGACGGGCAATACCTCCTAAATACAGAAGGTCTGAGAACAGAGGCTTTTACGTCATCACAGGGTCTCCTAAGATGACGTCATTATAGTTTTAGTTTCCCAAAGTAAAACTATTTAAAATTTCTGGTGAATGATACAATTTTAGAAAATATTTTAAGTTAAGGCTAAAAATTAAAATACCTTTTCGATAAAAAATAATTTATTATGATCTATTTCTATGTCATATTATATGATTAGTGATAGTTAAATTTTCCTATATGTCGTAAAATTAAATCTTCTATCTTAAATCATTAAAATGGTTTATGCGGGAGTAAATTCACAACAAACTTTGAATAGTTTTGTGACAATAAATGTGTGATGACGCCATTTTAGTGGACCTACTCGGGGCAAAGCTAACCTGATAGTGGAGGTAAAGCTATAGATCGTATGAGTCCGCCGCTCTCAAATAGTTCTTTCCGTTTGCCCAGCGTATTACAGAACTAATACATTTTTCATCTATTAAGTGCTAAAATAAAGAGTTTACTATAAAATAATTGCATATTTGTGTTACTTGAATGTAGTAATTAGAAGGATTAAGAAATTAAGTCAGAAATCAGATGTAATGCCTTCCCAGACGCTTGACCAATGGCGTCACCTCTTTTGTGCTGGCGGGAATTGAGAAGTGCGGATTTGCCTTCTGATTGGATTGCTTTGTGATGTTGACTTGACAGCCAGATAATTGGAAGGAGAAACGAGTGTCGGAGCGTTACAAGTGAAGAGGAGTAAAATGCCCCTCTAGGCTTCCACTACACATAGTGATGACAAAAATTTCTGTTTTTACGTATTGTATATCTAGAAGGTGTTGAGAGGGGTCGGTTACGATTTTTCGACCATTTGACATTTTTCCGATGTGCTTCTGACTTGCACTGAATTTTTTTCATGGGGATTTTTCCCCGTCTACTTGTGTGGTTTACTGCACTCTTTTCAATCACGCGTCTCACTAAGAGTAGATCAATTACTCTTAAGTCATAGTTAGGCTATTTTCGCTGTGTAGTAGAGTAAAAATTATTTTCAGTCAGTCAGTCAAGCAAATTGGACTATTAGAGTTGAGGTAAAAAATCTCCGCACTAAGCGTAAAAATTGGTGGCTGTGTTGCAAATAATTGTACCAATGTTTAAATACTTCGATATAACAAAAAAAAAAGAAAAAAGAGAGAGAGGGAAGGGAGAGCGAAACACCCGTTTTATATTATTACTTTCGAAGAACCTTCGAAACCAACAATACAGGAATCACCTGAGGACAGGAGCACCAACAACAAACTGCCTAAACGTTACTTAACGGCAACCGCTAAGAGCATTATTTAATGCTCCTTTTGAAAGCGAACGTTGTGAGTCTCAGTCAGCAAAATGCATTACAGAATTTTATGGCATTAATTTAATCTCTCGTACTTAACGGTCTGCGGTCGGAGCCCTAATAGGTTTCTAGCTCTTTGAAGTTTGAAATATAATATTGTAGTTCGTTTTCATCTTGTTCGAGATCGGTGCAGCAGCAACTGGCGGTAACTATTACGTGGTGTGATGGGGGGGAAGCCTCAAAGAGCAATTATAACGAGAATACGGGGAAATGCTACTGGGCTTCTGAGTGCCAGATTTTAAGGATTTAAAATCACGACACCATATTGTTCTAGCGTTATTATACTAGTTACAACTTCGTTATGGAAATCAATTACTCTCAAGAGAATATATTTGATTTGGGAGTAGGCATAAACGTACAGCAAATATTAGGCGTATCGGAAAGTAATTTCTTTTTTTTTTTTTTTTAATTAATACTTGTAACATTTTAAGGCCTGTTCTTTTTGGAAATCATGCAACTTTTGAACAGGTTTTCAAAAAATTTTATTCGGCTAGAGATTTGGAAAAAATCTAGAATGTATCTTCACTAAGTGCACGGTAAATACAAACAATGAATCTATAGGAGTTACGAAAAACTCAGGAAATAGTGCTAAACATACGTACTTTTTCAATATTTGCCTAAACAGAAAGCTCCTCGGCCTATTTTTGAAGGCGATTTTCGAAAGTTGCATGAGACATACAGTTTTATTGTTAATAATTAATTTTTTCGTATTTAACACTATTGGTAAAGATGTTCAAAAGTTATATAACGAGGTGGAACACCCTTAAAACAAAAATTCTCCCCTTTTAGTTTCCTTTCTTCTTCTTTTAAGAAAAATCGGGGGAAAAAAGAAAGAGAGGAGGTTGGGAGTTTGCCCTCCTTGAAGCACAAATTTGAGTGGGTAACTTGAGGTAAGGGTAAAGGGCGGATCTTTAGTATTTTCTTCGGTAAATTATTTTTAACTATCTTCCACCGCACGGCAAATTGTCTAATTAAACTCAGATTTTACTAATTTATAATAGAACTTTTTTAAAATTTGTGGCAGTTAATCTTAAAAAAAAGTCCCATTTATTTGCTCATCCATTTCAGTTGCAGAATGTTGTTTGTAGAGGAAGATTAATTATAACCACCCGTAACAGGTTATGGGATGTATACGAGTGATATAGACTGCATACGAGATGCACTCAAAGAAGTTTTTAAAAAGTTTAGTCCAAAAAATGACCACTAGGTGGCACTTCGCATGGAAAATCAGCTTAACTTACTCTGCTCAGTGACTCAAATTAATAAATTTACAAAAAATATTGAATAAATGATGAAAATGTTTGAATATTTCGAGTTAGTTGTTAAATTTGCTGTTTTTCCATGCAAAGCGCCACCTGGTGGACATGTTAAAAATTTTTTACGGAATTCCTGGGTTGCATCTCATGTATAGTCTATATACAAAATTCGGTTTCAATCTGTTCACCCACTTTAGCTGTAGAACCCTATTTACAAGAGGAAGTTTAATTATTATAGTCACCCTGTCCAACAGCAGATCGGTCGATTAAACTCGGTTCCCATCAGAACACCGAAAGTGAAGCAACATCGCTTTGACCAATGCTTGGGAGGATGAACTCTTCTCTCGGCCGAGTCTGCTGTGGACTGAGTACGCTAAAGGGAACTGGTGCACGTAAAATCTGTCGTGGCTCCAATATCCTCCACGTTCAAACGATAATGTTTAAAGAAAGTTTACCCTCATTTTTTTTTAAACTGCGAGTCAATCTTTGATTCGCAAATTTCGGGCAAAAAAGTGATAAGTGAATTGGACGATATTTATTTCATTCAACTAGCAGGAAAAGATTAAAGTACGAACTTAACCAGGGTAAACAGAGGTAGACTAAACGTAATGACTGATATTTTTCCTGGATTGAAAAATTCGATAGGTCGTCTATTGATATCCACGAAATTTTTAATCTTTGCAGGCATGGGGCATTCTCATAAACAGATTAGGCGCTAAGTATTACGGAATATAGTTAATCACTACTTGTAAACGGTAACGCTTTTGAATAATTTTTCCAAATAGTACTTCAACCTCCCTTTAACTTAGAAATTTTGCTATATTAAAACGGCGTAGCTCGAGCGTTTGATAAAAAGATTCGTGCTCAAAAACAAGTACTTTGTCCTACATTTCGCACACTTAAGGCTGTTGAATGGCCGTCGTCTTGGTTTCTTTAGCTCTATGTTAACCTACGGGGAAAAATTACTACCTCTTCAGAATCACACTTTCAATCATTTTAATGGAAGCATTACTGCAGTTTGTTCAGCAGACAATTGTATTAGCAGAAATCTCTTTTCATTTTTTAAATACATTGAATCTCAAATGTATTTTTGTTTTTTTGTATACCTGCGATTGTCCGAATTGTCTCAATTTTAACGGAAGTATAACCTTGCTATTAATATATTATGCGCAAAATGAAAATATTTCTGCATAGACATTTGTGTGCTGAACAATCAACAGTAATGTTTTTAAAAATAATTGAAAATATATTATATTATAAAGGGATAAAATATTCCCTGTAGGCTAATACGAAGCTATATAATCTAAGATGGGGGCCGTTCAAGAGACTTAATTTATTCTTATTCAAAAGTCAAAATTTTTCACGAAAAACAGAAAACCAAAGAAAGTAGAATAGGCAAGTAACGTTATATAACGGTTTGATTTAAACTTGTTAATAAATAATATTTTTCTCGTGTTTTTAAAGCACAGTCCTGATTTATTAAAATTGTGGTTCACAGAGAGTCAAAAGATTAAGTCCTTTCTGAAATTTTTGGGTCTTTTTTCAATAGCATTATGAAAACACTAATGCACGAAGTTCAACTCTGGGATATACAAGTGCTCTCTCAAGTACGCTTAGGGTCCGTGGCACCTGGAATAAACGTTCCTTTTTGGAAAAAGTGGAATTATAATGTGATATTGTAGCACAGTTAGCGCGATCCCTGCCAGCTTATAACTGATATATAAGCAAAAATGATTGAACATTAAGGTGGTGTAGTTTTTCAGCGGATACATAATTTAGTACTTCGCTGATTGTCGACATGAATTTTTTAATGAATGATAAACAATTAGCTAGATGGGTATCTGAAAGACGGCTGAAACGAATGGCCGTAATCCAAATACGAAAATAAATAACAAATATGCAATTTTGCTTTAAGAATGCAATTTTCTATCAACGTTTCATAGAAGTTGGTGGTAATAAATAATTATTAAAATAACATCTTTTACTTAGTGTTTAGTATGCATACTTAACAGGAGTTTTATAAATATTCTTTTCATTTGAATCTCATTATCTCTACCCTCCTGTCCTATGACAAGCATTTAACTCTAGTGCCTATTAAAAACAAATCTATAAAATTTGAACACAGGAAGACTTCAAGCATTATAATATATATATACTAGCTGACCCGGCAAACGTTGTTTTGCCATATAAATTATTCCTAGGATTATTTTAGTAGAAAGAAATGAATAACTTATTGTAAGTGTGTGAGAATGTGGTACATGAGTAGAAGAGGCATGGAGCGCTGTGAACGATGCTGGAATATAAAAATAACACAATACCAAACATATATATTTTTAATTCATTGCAATTTATTCTTTAAATTTATATATATCGCTAATTAGAATAATTTTACTAAAAAATAATATCAATCCCTTAACGCAATAGAGTATACAATATTTTTTGTTATCCCATCTTTAGATAACACAAACAAACTGGATGCCCACTGTATGGTTTGCACACTCGAGAGCATGCCACGTATAACTGTCCGTGTGAAAAACATGGTGTGCTCAAATCTAATCCAAAAACAGACATAGTTTGGCCTTGGAGACTTATTGATAGTCATTCCATAAAAAAATTTGTCCCCCCCCCCAAAAAAAAAAGGATGAAAATCTGAAACACTTTCAGATTTTAAATACGCACTATAGTGCTATATATTAAAATCGTATCATAATTTATGCGTCGTCCCTATTTTTCGTACTTATTCCATTAAGTTGAAAAGTGCTATCATTATTCATGACTGTGCTGTATTTTTCTTTCTTATTTCATAAACCCATCTCTGGAATCGAAATCTAAAACTATTTTACAATCTTCGCCAAGTATATCACAACTATACTTCACCGTTTTATATATTGTTTTCTACTTTAACGCCTCGACTCTCGCCAAGGAGGCGATGATTAAACATATGCAGTTACCCTGACGATTTTTTGCATTTATGTAGAAATCGTAATTTAGAATTAAAATTGCGATTTGGAACAACATGTAAGTACAGCATGCCGTTACATTTTTATTTATTTTGGATTACCAATTAATGTAGTTTTAATAATTAAATGTCTTCAAATTCCTTAACTGGCGCGTTTATCGCTAGTTTGTTTACTTTAGTTATCACCTAGTTCTTTTGGGTGCGTTGAAACGGTACTTACGTATTATCCCGGCGGTCACTTCCGCCAAACTACTTTTTCGTAGATTTTAAATACGTTGCCAATCGTATTCCAAACCATCAACAATTTCATGTGCACGACATTTATCTTGGTGAAAAATTGCTTGTCTTGGCGGACCGCCGGGATAATACGTAAGTATCGTTGGAACTTGTGCATAACTCCCAGAGACCAATGACTGCAAAGCTCGCCAAAGTACAGGGATTTTTTAGGTTGGCGAGTGTGGGGGCGTTAAAATAGGAATCAACTCTTTCTTGTACCATAAAACACATCTTTGGAATCGAAATCTATCTTAAAATCGCCTACTGAAACTGTTTTACAATCTTCGCCAGGCATATTCTTCCTGTAGGCATATTCCAACTATACCGCAAAGACATTTTAAATGCTGTTTGGAATGGGTATCATAATCCATGAGTGTGCCGTGTTTTTCTTTCTTGTTCCACAGAGCACTTCTTCGGAATAGAAATCTATATTAAAATCGCCTAATAAAGCTCTTTTACAATATACGCCAGGCGTTTTCTAACTATACGCGAAATATATTTATAATAAATTGCCACGTTTTGGCACCACATTTAGCGATCAATTATCAAAAATTGCAAACCTTGTGCGACTTTCAACATTTTATTAACGCCCCCCCCCTCTTCACATTATCTGGCAAACACATTTGAAAACTGACTCGACACGCTAATGTCTACACAGAAATCCTGATTGATATTAATAGCACTCTGGGGCTAAACATTTTGGGGTGGACCGCCCTTATGACTTAGGGGTATGAGACATAGTTAAAAACCTATTCTCAGACCTAACGAATATACATAGAAAATTTCATTAAAATTGGTCAAGTGGTTTCGGAGGAGTTAGGTGACTAACACTGTGACAGGAGAATTTTATATATTAGAGATAAGTTTTTAAAAAATCCACATAACCAAAAATGCCACCAGAAACTAAAAACAGTATATTATTAACTGTTAATTAATTAGCTTGCATGATCATCTCTCAAATCGTTTGTCTCAGTCTTGTAATGAGCTACCTCTCAAGGTAGCCAGTTGTAAAACAGTTCCAGGTTTAACCACAGTTTCTGCAATACTGTACTCTAACTGCGGGAAACTGTGTCTGGACCAACGCCTGCTTCGTAGAAAGCCTTAGGACTCTAACGTCATTACGCTCTTGCGACATCATTTGTTCCACTTACTAAATATTTATTTTCAATAGATAAAATTGTTTAAAATGCATGTTGATTTATTCATATTCAACAAAATTTTAATAATTTGGCATAGAAATGTTGTATACGATCCCCGTCAAAAAAAATTCTCAGTTAGTAAAATGTGCCCCATACACTCATGAGGTTACTTACAAAATTTGAGAATTATATCCTTAAAAGTATCAGAGAAATGTAGACTATCATAACGCTGACTTGAACCACTTGTCAATGGCTCTCGAAATGAAAAAATCACGCCGAATGATCGCACTTCAGAGAAATTACGAAAGAAAATACTTTTTTCCGCTCTAGCAATAAGCGTTTACATTGAAAATCATGAATAGCTCCCGATATCACCTTTCCTTAAAAATATCTCTGAGATGTTTTACGATGAAAAGCTAAAATTTGGTACATCACTTCATTAGTGTATGGGGCACATTTTACTAATTGGCAATGTTTTCGTACGGGGGTCGTATACAAATTTTAAAAGAGTAACTTTTTTTTAATGAACGAGGTGAACTTTTTCTTGGAGAGTCTTATTTCCGACCTTAGTTTGAACATTTTTTTCAATTTACAACACCCACTTATCTCTAATAGAGACAAGAATTAAAGCTATCACCTTTTTTGTACACCCTGTATAGATCTGAAACAAAATATAAGACCTAAATAGGATCATGTAGAATCCGATTTCCCCCCCCCCTCCCCGCCCCATTACTGTCAAGGTTACCCACCGCTATACTAAGTTTCAAAGCAACAGTTCGATTCACTGACGGATCCAGAGAATTTGCAAGAGATAAATGGGGCGATAAATATGACGAAGCATATCAGTAGAGATTATGTTCATTTTTAATTAGAACTCATGTTTAACCTATTCGCTCTCGTCATTTAAAAAGACGCGACGGAGAAGGTTCTCCTTCTGTAACCGGTGTTTCGTTCCAGAACGGTCGCTCCGTTGGGGTCCTGCGTTGCTCTTGCGCAATCACAGCGATCAAAGAAGCATTATTGGTCAAAGATGGAACGTCCTTACCATTGTGTCTTCTAAATGATGAGAAAGAACAGGTTAAACATGGGTTTAAACAGGCGATCGCCCCTTTGGATCTGTCACTGGCTCGATTGAAAGCGTGTGAAACATCATTTCTTTTCTTGTGAAACAAGAAATTTGCATAAGCGGCACAAATTGACAGACAAGAACAGTAAAACTAAATAAAAGAGCTCAATCATAATAAATATATAAATATAAAGAGCTATCACTGGCTATTTTTAAATCGATATATTTTTCTGCTGTTATTTAATAACAGAAACTAAAATTTTTGCCCATTCACTTGATGAAAATATAATCCATGACTTGAAACAAGCAAACGAATAAATAAAACAATAAGGAACGGCCACAATTTTTCGCCTCAAAAAACTTAAACCCCCGCATCTAAACAATTGCGTCAAACATATTTTGATTTTCAGTTTAAAAAAAAAAAACTTTATTAAAAAAAGACGAGAAATATTGTTTTCAAGAAAGATACGTATATACAGCAATCAGTTGAAACACCTTTAACTTCTAATCTCATCTATTGCAGGGAGTTGAGATTTTTCAAATCCGGCTTTTAGAGAAAATAAATATTTTCAATCATTTCAAAGATGTTTCAACAAAATTGTATACCATCGAAGATATCTGCAGTTGCTTGGGTTTTATGGCTTTTTAATAAAGTGGAATTTTTTTTTCTTTTTTTGGTAAAGTCTTCGATTTTATAAAATGCGAAAGTCAAAAAAGGGAATGGGATGATTCTTTTTCATCCCCCAAGCAGCCTATAGAATCTGATTTAAAAGACATTATAAAATGGAACTTGGCCAGTGGTGGAGAAATGCCAGCTCTGGAACACCAGAAGCAAATTATATATTATGTTTATTATATTTTTATCAACACATCTTCGGAAATCATGCCATAGAAAAAATTTAACTATGAATTTAGTTATCTATAATGCGTAAGTAAATTACAGAAATCTTATTCCAATTGTAGATGTTCATAACAGCTTCTTTTTAGCATTTTGTCTTGATGGCTTAGTATGGCTTCATTTAGAGTTCTAAATATAAAATAAAACTGTTTGAAAGCAGTGGTGAGAAATATTCCGGGAAAAAAAAATAGTGTGGAAGTTGACAGCTACTGTTTTTATAAAAAAAAAAAACAAGGCGTATTCACTGCAGAGATGAGATGGGCCAACACCTCCTAGATATAGAAAGCCTTACAACTGCTACGTCACCAAGCTTTGACGTCATCATTTGGCCTACATTTAAAAGTTTGATTCTGACAAAATAAAGCTATTAAAATTTTGTGGTGAATTTACCCATGATTGGCAATATTTTAATAATTTGAGATAAAAAATATAATTTTACGACAAATGGCAGTTTTTAACCATAACTATTTAGATAACGTGATAAGGAAATAGATCATACTGAATAACTCTGTATGAGAAAGATATTTTAATGTTTAATATACGATATTTTCTAATATTTGTAGTATTTAGAAATTTTTAATAGTTTTATTTTGTGAAAATAAAACTTTTAACTGTAGGCCAAATGATGACGTCAAAGGTTGGTGAGAAGGAGTTGTCAGGCTTTCTATATGTAGGAGGCATTGGATGGGCTCGAAGGCCAAAACAATTTTTGGCCGAAACGTACGTATCAACTTACCTGTAACTTCTTATGTGTGTTTTTTACAAAGTTTTTTATTTACTTTAACGCCTCCTAGATATAGAAAGCCTTACGACTTTTACGTTACCAGCCTTTGACGTCATCATTTGGACTAGAATTAAATCTTAATTCTAGTCCAAATGACCAGTCTTAATTCTAGTCCAACTTTTCATACAATAAACCTATTAAAAAATTTTTGTGAATGCTACAAATGTTAGAAAATATCTTAAATTAAACATTAAAATTAAAACACCTTTTTTATACAAAATTATTCAGTATGATCTATTTCCTTATCACATTATCTAATTAGTTACGGTTAAAAAATGCCATTTGTCGTAAAATTATATTTTTTATCTCAAATTTTAAAAATATTACTATTCATGGGTAAATTCGCCAGAAAATTTCAATAGTTTCATTTTGTGAAAATAAAATTTTTATATGGAGGCCTATTGATGTCATCAAAGCTTGGTGATGTAGGAGTTGTAAGGCTTTCTATAACTAGGAGTTCGGGCTCGGGCTCGTGAGAAATTTCTCCTTTATTGAACATACTCCTTCTAAACAGATTTTAAAAAGTGATATATGGGAGAAATAAACTAATTATTATTATTTGATAAACTCGATTATAAAGAATTAGAAAGTGCATTAAGAGTTTGCTATTTTATTTATCTGCAATTTGCATAAACGGCAAAATATATTATATTTTATCAATGAAGTAATTGACTTTTATTTATCTATGACCTGAAATTTCGGACTCGGGCTCCGACTTTAGTAATATCACTCGGGCTCGAATTAAAAGTCATCGGGCTCGGGCATTAAAAAATGAGCCCGAACTCATCTCTAATCTTAAGTGTTGGCATTTCTTTTTGAAAAGGGCGTTTTCTACTGAAACAGAGGGCACTTTCCGCTGAGAAAAAAGCAAATTTCTTGACATCCCATTGGGGAAAATGCTGATGCCCCTTTTATAAGAATATTCAGTAAAAGATTTTTTCTCCCCAGGAATCTGAAACATAAAATAAATCTAGAAGACCGTTAAATGTTTATGATCTTAGTTATTTATCAATCTATATTCCAAAAAAGTATAATCCTGTTATTCATCGCTAATGAAAAATGTCAGTTGAAATTTCAAATTCAACGCAGCGCAGCCGTAACTCAAGTTCAACACTCTAGAAAAATAAATATTCAACAGACACGCATAAAAAAAAAAAAACAGGGTTGTACCAACACCTCTTACATATAGAAAGCCTAACAACTGAAACTTTGACGTTTATTTATTAGCTCTAGAGTGCTATTTATTCTCTCCGGTATTTTCTTTCGACATTGTGGACATTGTTTGAGTCGACATGTTTTCTTTGTTTTTTTCAAAAATATTGCAGAAAGCTAAGGGGAGGGGGGGGAAGAGAATAAATTGTTAAAATTTGCAAAAGTTTGCACGTTTTTATGATTTATCGTGAAGTTTGGCGCCAAAAATTAAATCCCCAAAACTGAAACTAGCTTGGAGATATCCTCCATATTTGTTGGGAATTTGGGAAACGCTACGGTTTACTACAAATGAGAAGTATAGTTAGAATAGACCTGACGAAGACTCTAAAACAGTTTCAGATGGCGCTTTTAATATGGATTTCAATTCTGAAGATGTTTAATGGAACAAGAAAGACAAAAACAGTACGCTCATCGATTATGATACGCTTTCCAAACAGTATTTATAAAGCTGAAGTATAGTCAGAATATGACTGACGAAGACTGTTAAACAGTTTTAGTAAGCGATTTTAATATAGATTTCAATTCTGAAGAAGTGTTTTATAGAACAAGAAAGACAAACACGGCTCACTCATGGATTAAGAATACGATGCACATTCCCAACAATATAGTTAGAATATTCTTGGCGGAGATTGTAAAACAGTTTTAATATTCGACTTAATATGAATTTCTATTCCAAAGAAGTGTTTTATGGAACAAGAAAAAAAAATAAAAATACGGCACGCTCAGGAATAATGACACCCTTTTCAACATAATGGAATAATGAAGAAAAATAGGGACGACGCATAGTTTATGATACGCTTTTAATTGCTATCACTTTAGTGAGTGTTTAAAATATGAAAGTGTTTCAGATTCTTTTACTAATTCCTTGTTTATTCGAAGATAAATTAATTGAAGATTTTTTATTTATTAATTTTGCTACCTTTCGGTAATTCAATATTTTTTTAAAGTGTTTTACTTAACAAAAATTTTACATTTTTATTTTCTTTCCTTTATTATTATTATTATTAGACTTTTTATTTATTTATTTATTTTTACAATCTGCCTTTAAATTTGTTTTGCATGATACTCAATTAAAAGATTTCTTTCCGACGTAATGCATTTCACAATTCGACGAAAACAACCACCATTATCAGCGAACAATTTCGCATCCTCAATTTTAAATCTCTGATGAATGTTACAAATATTGAAAATACCCTAAGTTAACCCCTTCGTCATCACTCCCGTGATATTTCCGGACTGGAGAGTTCAAAAGGTATGCGGCAGAAAAATTTGAACATTTCAATTTTATGCATGGAAGTTTATTTACATCAAAATATCTAAAACCTTAAAATGAATGCGTATACTGTGCATACAATTATTTTTATAGAATATTTTTAATTAAAAAATGGGTACTTTTATGACCGTTTTCTTGAAAGTAATGCGACCGTAGGTGTTAAATATAAAAAACCTTTATGATACAAAATATTTCATTATGATGTATTTCTATATCATATTATACTCTCAGTGATTGCCATTTTTTTGTAAAAATAAAATTTCTATCACGTCAATAAAATGTTTTATGCAAATAAGTTTACCGCAAATTTCATATAGTTTTATATATTGAAAAAAGAAAGAGTGATACTTTTTTCTTAACAACCAGAAATTTAAATGAGATATTTAGATACATAAATACGTTAACTGGTATTTTATGGAATCTCACAATCTGAATACGCTCCGCTAAAGAAATTTGGCTGTGAGGTCGAATGGTGTTGAAATATAGTGTCTCCAAATATCTAGCTAATTCTGACGTCGTGGACTGCATACTTAAAAAAGTGATTTACGGTAGGAAAGACTGTTAATTCAAACAGTGGATTTTCGATAACCGACACACAAGTGTCCAGAATTACTTTTAATTTGATAAATATTCAATAATTTATCATACCGTTCCAAATGGCGCTGGTAGTTATGCATAATCGCCAGGTTATCTAAATTTATTTAAAAATAAATAAATGAAATCTCAAACACTTTCGTATTTTAAATACACATTAAAGTGCTAAATATTAAATGCGTATCATAATCCATGCGTTGTGCCTCTTCTTTATTCCTTTGAACTGGAAAAGGTATCATTATTCAGTGTGTCTCTCTTTCCTTCCTTGTTCCATAAAACACATCTTTGGAATGGAAATCTCTCTTAAAATTGCCTCCTAAAACTGTTTTACAATCTTCGCCAAGCATATTCCAACAATACTTCACCATTTTAAAAATACTGTTTGGAATGAGCATCATAAACCATGAGTGTACCGTGTTTGTCTTTATTGTTCCATAAAACACATTTTTGGAATCGAAATCTATCTTAAAATCGCCTACTAAAATTGTTTTACAAAATACTCCAGCATATTCCTACTATACCATTTCAAATACTGTTTGGGATGGGCATTATAATCCATGAATGTGGCGTGTTTGCCTTTCTTGTTCCACAAACACTTATTCAGAATCGAAATCCATATTAAAATTGTTTTCCAAAGCTGTTTAACAATCTTCGTCAGACATATTCTAACTATGCTTCAGCTTTAAAAATAACCATTTGGAAAGTGTATCGTAATCTATGAGTGTACCGTATTCGTCTTCCCCGTTCCATAAAACACTTCTCCGGAATTGAAATCTATAATCGCCTACTAAAACTATTTTACAATCTTCGTCAGGCATATTCTAACTATGATTTTCCTTTTGTAATAAACTGTCGCGATTGCCAGTTTCTAGCCGAATTTGGAAGATATCGCCAAGCTTGGTTTGGTTTTGAAGACATATTTTTTGGCCCCAAATTGGCGATCAATTATCAAAAATTGAAATATATTTATATATATATATACTAGCTGCTACCCGCGACTTCGTCCGCGTCGGCTTTAGAATTAGGTCCCGAGAGAAATGAAGCATGTGTGAATAACAAATATGTTTGCGGCAAAAGAAACTGCATTTAAATATTATTTACTTTTTACTTGTTTTAAATGAAGTATAATGCATGGCAGTATACTTCATTTAAAATAATAGAGTATGCAGAGATACTAAATTTAGATTTTATTCAGGCATTTGGCGAAGAGAGACAGTTACGACAGTATTTGCGAACTGTTTTGTAAAAGAAATATTTATGCTATATGCATGAATTTTAGCTTATGTTAATCGGGATAGAGCAGCTTTCTATTAGTGAAAAAGTTTTAGAATCGGTTCTGTAGTTACAGAGATACCCAGAGAGCGTAATGTATTAGTTATTTTGAGTGTTCCTGAAAAGGAACTATTTACGTTACATGCATGAATTTTAGCCTATAATACTCAAGAATATTGTAGCTTACTATCAGTAAAAGAAGTTAGGAATCGGTTCAGTACTTACAGAGATACGCATAGAGCGTAATGTAATACAGAGATACACATAGAGCATCCCTGTAAAAGAGCTGTCTGTGATATATGCATTAGAGGTAGCCTATAACACTTAGGGTGCCACCAGTGTCTAAGAAGTTCTGCTCTCAAAACTGCAAGGCGGGAGTGACCAAGTTCAAACCCCGGTCGCGCCTGTCTACCCAGGCGCTCGCAGTTTTCCGTGGTTTTCTAAAAAACCTCGCGTAAATACGGGCTAGGATCCCTTAGAAAATTCCCCACAGAGTAATTCTCCTTATAGACCTAGGACCCTAGTGCAGTCAATCGGTCTTAAAACTTTAACGCGCAGTGTTCCCGCTCTGAGAACACCAAACTCTGACGTTTTGACTGTTGCCAGTCACGAAGAATAGATTTGATTTCTATAAAAATTGGTACGGGTGACATAGCTCCACGAGAATCCTTTACTTTTTAGCACGTCATTTCCCGTAAAAAAATGGTCACGATTATTTTTAAATGCACTGACATCTGCTGAAAAATGGAAGAATGCTAGAACGGCTGGATAGATTGCCCAATGGTGAATAAAGGGCAGCTGTTGCCATCGCTCGACTTAATTACCAGCAAGATGGCGGACTATTGAAACGTTCATCGCGTGCCACAGATCTAGAGACGCTTTTTTGACGACAGCTGGCTGTGCGGCACTGCCAGCTGCGTCAAAAAAGGGTCTCTAGATCTGTGGCACGCGATGAACGTTTCGATCATGCGCCATCTTGCTGGCAGTTAAGTCGAGCGATGGCAACGGCTGCCCTTTTTTCAGCATTGGGAAAGGGTTGCGCCTCAAAGGGTTAATCCAAAAACAAACAAACAATAATACTCAGGAATAATGTAACTTTCAATCAGTGAAAAAATTTTAGAATTGGTTTAGTAACTACAAAATTTCCATATAGCGTAATGCATTAGAATTATTTTGAGTGTCTTTGTAAAAGAATTATTTATGCTATATGCTTGAAAGGATGCCTGTATGTTAATCCAGGGCATAAGCTATCTTCATTACAATTTTTTACAAATCCGTTCAACCATTTTTGTGTGATTCAAAAACATCCAAACACGCAAACGTACACATTTATATTATTGGAAGGTTTTAGAAATTTATGAACTTTAAGAAACACATCTGGGCTTTTCTTTGTACTTACGTATTATCCTGGCGGTCATTCCCGCCAAACTGTTTTTCCGTCAAATGAGTTGCCAAACTGTTGTTAATCGTCTTCAAAACAACTAATAATTTCATGTGCCCGGCATTTATCTAGGCAAAAAATCGCCCGCCTTGGCGGACCGCCGAGATAATACGTAAGTACCCTTTTCTTTACTAATGCTTTTTAATTTGGCGTAAAATCAACATAATTTTCATACAAATTTATGGTTTTCAAATGCATGTGATTTTGCAAATAGAATTTCTGCTTTATTTCAAAAGCATAAATCATTTTGTACCGCGATAAAACAGTTTTAAATTAATAATTAGTAAAGTAATTAAAATTTCAAAATTTTGAGCCTCAGGTGCACTTTACCGAAGTCATGGGCTCAGTCATGTTCAAATTTTCAAAGCTCTGCTTTCTGTAGATTTGTCTGGAGGACATTCATTTTTATTATTATAAATAGATAGATTTGGCATAAAACTGGCATAATTTCCGTGGTATTTAATGTTTTTCGCACGCGCTTCTTCATTGAAATAATAGCATTCGTGTTAGCTCAAAACATGAATCATTTGATACGGGCGAAACTCGCCAAGCATGGCAACGTAAAAACGGTTTTTAATTAATAATTAAAAGAGTAATTAAAAATCTAAAATTCTAAGTAGCCTATAACCAACTCCAGGGTCCCATCTATATCTAAACCAAACTACACCCTAATCGATTCAGCGGTTTAGGCGTGAAAGCGTCATAAACAAACAAACAAACTCACTTTCGCATTTATAATATTAGTTAGGATAATATTAGTTAGGATAGTGATGAGTAATTTATTTTTCTCTAAGCTCGAAAACTTTTTAGCCATTTCTACCCACTTTTCGCATTGATTCTAGACGCTTTTTCTGAGGTACAGTTGGCAACACTGTTCATACAAGTGGTTTGACAATTTCATTTCTTTGACTGGATGCATTAACACTCAGCGGACTTATACATTTATTTGGCTTTGCCCTGAATTCACGAAATTCGAGTAACCGATCTTATTTCAGAGTGAACCCAAATTAATTTCAGTATTATTCCATTTTGTTACTAATACAGTTTCCCTTCTATTCAGATAGATTATTAATTCTTACGTTTAATAACAAGGCGCATGTAACTGTGTAGAAAACCTGAAGAAAATTAAAATTAAATAAAGTGCTATATATTAAAAGCATATCAAACTCTATGCGTCGTCTCTAATTTTATTCCTTATTCTATTACGTTGGAAAGTGTATCGTTATTCATGAGTATGCTGTATTTTGATTTCTTGTTTCATGAACCACTTCTTTGAAATCGAAATCTGTATTAAAATCGCCTACTAAAACTGTTTTACAATCACCGCCAAGCATTTTCTAACTATACTTCACCAGTATAAATATTGTTTGGAATGCGCATCATAATCCATGAATAAAGCAGCCAAGTCTCCGGCTTTTTTCGGGAGATTTTCCACCACTAATTTTTACTTACAAATTTATACTTAAAATAAGTCCAAATATTTAATCCAAGATAAAACTGTCGAAAAATTGTGGTGGGAAATCTCCCGGAAAAAGCCGCAGACTTGGCAGCTTTGCATGAGTATGACGTGTTGGTCTTTCTTCTTCCACAAAACACTTCTTCAGAGTTGAAATGTATATTCCAATCGCCTAGCAAAGCCGCTTAGCAATTTTCGTAGGCATTCCACCCCCCATTCGCTATCAGGAACTCATAAACGTAGCTGCCAACCTTGCCGATTTTTTCGGGAGATTTCCTATCGTACAACTAATTTTTACCTAACAATTCATAATTAGAATAACGCTAAAAATTTAATATAAAATAAAATTGTTAAAAAATTGTGGTAAAATAATTCCCCCAAAAATCAGGAAGGTTGGCAGTTATGCTTTTAAGTATTTCTCTCCGCGTCCCGTAATTTATGAGAAATACTTTTTTGATGCAATGTAAAACTTCAAGTCCTATACACAACAAAATCAATAACAGTTGTACGATGGTAGTCGGGAATATATATACCAAATTTGAGCTCTATCGAATTCACCGTTTAGGAGTTAGCGTACTTTTAAGTATTTCTCTCCATAGGCCGTAATGTATAAGAAATATTTTTTGTATCCCTATAAAACAACTACAAGTCTTACACACATTACACACCAATACCCTACATGCGCCGGTGGCCTATTATATTATATACCAAATTTGAGCTCAATCGAATGCACCGTTATGCCGCTGAAAGATGCGTCGGAAACGTGTCGACGCAAATCTGTCCCCAAATTTTGTCGACAGGAAATATCGCCGTGAGCGTAGTAGCACTCAGGCCCGTGCTGGGTGCCTTGAGAGGGCGCTTTACAGAGGCGTCGGTAACATTCTGTGACATAGAACAAGGGGGACAAGGGGGGAGCACTTGTCCCTCCCTGGATTTTGCATACTCTTTTTGTCCCTGTTTTTTTCTTCTTTTTCTCTCTTTCCATCATAGTAACGGTATGGAAAGTAATCTTTGCCAATCCCCCCCCACACACACACACCGGGGAAAATATTCTGTTGACGCCCATAGCTCTTTCATAATCAGAGTTGGGCAGTATCGCAAATACGTGTATTTGAAATACTATTTTCAAAATACTTTTGTATTTTCACAAGAAAAAGCAAAGTATTTTGAAAATGTATGAAAATACAATTTTCATTTTGAAGTTAAATTAATTTAACATCAAAATTAGCTTGGTTTGGGAAAATTAAACAAAAATTATAGGACTGCTGGCATTAATTTTTTCACAGTTCATGATATAAACAATTCTGTTGCATCTGCTCTATTTTAGTGTTATAAATGGTAACTAAAGAGGTATTAAGATTTTTTGAGACGCTTAGGTTATATTAAGCAAGGAGGAGGGAGGAAATCTCAGACGCCTATTTAGAGTAGTTTAATGATAGCTGATCTAGGAGACTTTCTGTATTGCTGATAATTGATTCACAAATTTGAATGAAGCTGAAAAGGGAGAAAAATACGTTTGAGTAATATTCACTGGATTTCTGTAAAAGAATTTATAAACAATTTCGAATGCGTTACCAAGTTATAGAAAAATAAGCCAGTCAGTATTTCTGAAGTTATATCACGAGATGGATCAAGCTTCCAGTTTAGATGAATTTGCAAGTCGTTGTGCAATTCTGAGTGGAAATTTTTTTCAAATTTTATCTGTAGATACAAATGAGAAAGTTAAGGCGCAGTGCCAGCGTTGCCAACCCAAAAGGTCTATCGTAAGGGGAACATTCAAAACCACTACAAATTTTAAAACTCTCGCTTAAAGGTAAATCATAAAATATATTAAGCTGAGTTCTTTTGTTCAAATGTTTAACTGAATTCAATAAATCATAAATATTAATATACAAGGTTTTCAACGTCTTTTTTTCAAACTTTTTTAATTGAATGCTCTGCAAGTCATATTTACTTCTCTTTTCCATCAAAGTCCAACTTTTTAAAAAAAAATATGAGATTGAAATAGTATACATATATATATATATATTTTTTAATTGTCTTGTTTGGAAATCTCAGTAAACCCTAAGTTTCTTTTATTAATTTTAATTGTTCATCATTTACTCATCCTATATTTAGAATCATGGATGGATCGTGTTCGAGTTCTCAAAAATTTAAACCTCACCACTGATGTCTGTATTAAAAAACACTAGATATGAGTTTAAATTTTCTTTAAGAGCTTGGACCCTAAATTTATGCTTCTTATCATAACTTAAAATTTTATTTTATTAGCTTAGATTAAATAAACGAAACATTTCAGTAAGCTTTTCAATTTTTAATGTTGTCCTTATCAAAATGAAGTAATTTTAGAGTGATGCGAGAGAGGTCGAAAATAAAACTACTAAATGATGATGATTGGTTTGAATTTAATGACTCCGAACCATATACTACAAATTCTGGAAATGCTGTTGAAGTTTAATTGCTGCAGCTTCTTTCCGAAAAATCAACAGATTTGAAAGTTCTAAATTCATATCCGACAGTAAAAGAAATTTTCATGAAATTCAACATAAGTTTGCCCACTAGTGCTCCTGTCGAAAGACTTTTTTTCCTTTGCAGGCATCATAAATGCTCCAAAAAGAATTTTATCAAGCGATACCCATACAGCACAGCAAATTTGCATCAAATTTGCAGTGAGCTTGATTTATCAAGTCAATAAACTTGAATTAAGCTTGAAAATTTCAAGCGTGTAAGCTTAATGCAAGCTTGAATCAAGTGTTCAAGTTTACACTTGTCCAACTTGCATTAAGCTTGACATATCAAGCTTGAAATAGCAAGCTTAATTCCAACTTACTACACTCTAAAAATTTTTCCTAAATACATGGGGCGCCGGTCGGTGAACTCGCCCCATAAATTTCATTTTCCCATGCATTTCCCCCTCTACGTTGAAACCTCAAATTATATTAATCTGTTTCCGTCTAGCGTTCACGATCGATCTCGGGACCTAAGGTGTGGGAAGCCAGTGTCTTAACCACCATGCCAATCTGACTCGAGGTGACATGAATAAAGTTTGAAGTGACTGTTATGGTTGTCACGCCATGTTTTGGGGAGAGTGATCAGTATTACCCGATGCTGATCTGCATCTTTTATTTTTCCATGGTATGAATCAAAATTAGTATAGGGAAATAAGCATAATATAAACTTAAAAGCAACACACGTTTTAAAACTTTCAATATCGCAACACTCATGTTGGGCAATATTGGCCAAAATCGAGACAAACGACTGATTTTGAAATCAATTTTGTAGTATATTTGTATTTTATTTTGAAGAATTTCAATATTTGGAAACATAGGATCAATTTTTTTAATTCTATGGTCAAGTACATTTATGACTGATTATAATTTATTTGTTATGTGGATGTGGCTTTCCAAATCAAGCAGTAATCAAGTTGTATTCAAGGTTGACAGTTCAAATGACTTAAATTCGGTGGGAAAATATTTGCTAACTCTCTCTCTCTCTCTCTCTCTCTCTTTTTTTTTTTTTTTTTTTAATCTCCAAGCTTGCTGCAATCTTAAAATGAATTGAACTGTCAAGCTTGTATTAATACGTCAAATTCAAAGAAACGTCATGCTTGATTTAACCTTATGTGCTGTCTGGGTAATCAGTTTGAAAAACTAGTTTTTTTGAAAGCAAATCATTCTTTTTCTAAATCATAGTGCTTAGAATAATTATATCATCTTTTAAAAGTCCTTTTCATAATTTCTTAATTAAATCGCATACTTATAAGTAAATTAATACAATGGCACACATTTTTTGTAGTAATATATGAATGCACCTTAAAGCAGAAGTATAATTTCTTCGTTTAGAAGTATATTTAATTTTATATTTTAATTCCATTCATTATCACTAAAAAATAACGTTCAATAAATACATGTCAAACACAGTTTTGCTTTCATGCCTTTTAAGATGCAATTTATTCCAGAAAAAATTCATGTATATTAAAAAGAATAAATAGATAATAGTTACTATTACTTTTGTTTGTTCATCCCAAAATACATTGGAATAAAATAAACTAGAAGTTTTTGTAGAAATTTTTACTTATTCTTAATTAAAGTTTTAGATGCATTTTGTATTTTGTCTGTATTTTGAAAATACACAAGCTGTATTTTGTATTTTTTTTTAATTTAGAAAGTATTTTGAATTATGTAATCTTTTATGTTTGAAGAAATGTAATTTGTATTTTGTATCGAAAATACATTTTTTATGTATTTTGCCCAACTCTGCATAGAAACTAATACACAGTTCACAAAATTGTATATTTACAAGTCACACTATTCTAGTTAAAATGAAACTTAAACGTAACTCCTAAAGAAAAGACAATAATGAACGAAAACGAGTCTGCAGTTCACGGTTTAGCAAAGATTTAGAAAATAACTGACGTGATAACTGATAAACCAACTAAAAAGAAGAATTCATTATAGGTTCGAGGGGTGTCCTTGGAGGGTTTTTTTTTCTTAATTCCTTTTCATTGCTTTCTCCTTAATTTTGTGGACTGGTGTAAGCCAGGAAGTTGTAAGGAAAGTTGTATAGGAAAGAATATGTGCCTTGTGTCTATGTACCCTCTGCAAATCCTGTTATTGCTTATCAGTAAGTCCTCGTGCTAAAGCGCTGGTTTTTTGTTTATGGAGGACCCACAGCCCTCTCTTTTACTACCATACTACAGTGGATTCTAGTACTTAGTAAGAGTTGGAATTTTTTTTTCTGAACACTTGTACACGTACATCTGAGACATTCGCGCCATACAGATATATATTTCTATGGACAGATCGGTGGGGGGGGGGGGGGTGCCCGGTTACAGATACCGGACACCCACGAAAGACCCGACCCAATTAACTGCGATCCGACCCAGATGGATGGAAGTAATCTCGTTTTGTTGCCTGAAAGTGCGCGAAATGTAGGGGAAGAGAAAAAAAGGGTGCTTAGAAATCTTGTTACTAAGCATGGTTTTTCAAGGAACATAAATGTTTTCTCTGCTTGACGCTATGACTTATCATATGGAAACGCGAAAGGAGTGTAAAATTATGAGAGTCTGGTATAAAATAGGTGTGTTTGTGTTTCGTTACATGTCGTTAAAATTACTTTGAAAAAATTACTAACTTGTAACGTTTGTTAAATGACAATAGTACTAAAAAGGTTTTTTTTTAATGAAAGAGCTCGACTGGCAAAGTTGTCTTTAGAAAGGAACACTACCTCTTCTTTGAAGGTTAAAAAATTATAAGGCTTAATTAGTTATTTATTTTGTACAGAAGTAAGACAAAAGTTCGCGTGACTGCACCGATCAGCGAATCAAAGACTTAAGGGGAGCAATTGCTGCCCCCCCCCTAGCAACGCCATTGCTTTCAAGTTTCTAGGAAAATGACATTTCCATTTTATTTTATTTTATTTGGAGGGGGCGGGGGGGGGCTTTCATAATATTAATTTGCAAGATCAGTGAAGTAGCTAGGAGCTGGCCAGGTTGGCAGGTGCCACGGGCGCAAGCCTCAGAAGGGCGCACTTATTAGACTTATCCTACATAACAGTTGTTTGCCGGGAGAGGACAGCTCGCGTCACTGAATGTGTCGCTTAGAGCTACATATACGTCCTTCCCGTAATTTCCCGCTACAATTTGGAACCTCATCAGAAGGTGGGAAACTTCTGAATATTGGCACCTCTCGGAAACTGCTAGCGACCGCCGAGAGGACTTTCGGAACCACGGATTTAACGTGCACGTACACCGCATGTACACGGTGGTCTTTAGTGGTACGCCGGTATCGAACCCACAACCTTCCGGTTACGAGTCCAACGCCTTAACCACTGGGCTACCACGGCCCTTGCATAATAGTTAGTAAGAAGAAGTCTTAGAGGTACAAAATTCAAATCTTGACAGTTGCCCTCACAAGAAAGGATTAAAGGGGGTAGAGGGGCGATCGCTCCTCCCGAGAAAAAAAAAAGTAAAATATCCTATTTTACTTCCATAAAATGGATGTGTGCGTGTGAATCTTCCAACTAACCTGCCCCCCCCCCCACACACACACAGAATTGCAATAATACGTCACTGGGCCCTCATGACCCCTAGCTACGACTTTGTGAAAAAAAAATAAATAAATAACACTATCAATATGAAATGTCGCGAACATTTTTAGACATCGTATTTTACCATCGAAAACCGAAAGTAAAAGCAAACCGAGGGTCGATGCCACTCAGGAATCACAGACTATTAGTCCTTTATGCAGGTGGAAATCGAGTAAGGGAAATATTACAGTTAATAAATATTCAAAATGTTAAACTTTTTGTACACTTCATTCTTCTTCGTAATAGTGTAGTAAACCTACATTTTTGCATTTGAACACTCAAGCAGAGGTGAATTACTGCAATCGGGCGTGTATTTGTCGGGCGGGGCAGATGCATCCATATTATGGTAATAAAATATTATCTTTTACATTAATTTCTTTTCTCTCGGGGGGGGGTCGCCCCTCCGCCCCACCCCGTTTAATCCGCCCTTGCATTCGAGGGAAAAAATGTTTTAGTTTAAAACAATTTTTCAACGTTAATTTCTTGTACATGAAAATGTAATTTTTTCGCAATTTCCTTCGTTGGCTTAAGGTGTAAAGGGCGCCTGTAGCAGAGGGCGCAGGGGGACATGTCCCCCTGTCCTCCCGGGCCAGCACGGGCCTGGTAGCACTTCAGTGCTAATTAGTGCTACCAAGTCATTTCATGAGGTGAAAAATACATTTTTAGCTACTACGTGTGTAAAAATCGAACGGCTAAATGCTCTATACTAATTGAATCTAAACTTTAAAATAAGGCAAGAAAAGAATGTGTATTGCGTTTTAAGGCAAACCTGCACGAGGGGTATCTGCCAAGGAGGGATGCTTTGGACGAAGTATATTTTAAGGACTTCTAACGCAAGCAAGAGATGGAAATGTAGGAGTTAGACTATTTCTACTCTGGGTCTTCTAATAAAAATAATCACTAAAGTAGAAATTTTATAAGATATGTTTCTTTTAATTTCTTTTCATATATTTATATATTGTAAAACTTTTTAAGTAGGCGATTTTAATATGGATTATGATTCCGAAGAGTGCAATGGAAAAAGAAAGACAAAACGGCACACTCATGGATTATGACATACTGAATGGAATAAGGAAGAAAAAAAAGGGACGATGCATGGGTAATGATACTCTTTTAATACTCAGTACTTTAGTGCGTATTTAGATACGTAAGTGCATCAGATATTTTTCTTTTTTTTTAAACACTAGAGTGCTATTTTGTTCACGCCCAGATTTTTGTCTACGCGGCGATTTTGTAGGCATAATTTGTTGTTGTAGACATGAACTGTCACTGTGAAAATCTTTTCAAACGTGTTTGAAAGATAACGCGAAAGGGGGGGAGGGGGCGGGAAAATAAAATGTTAAAATATGCCTGGCGAAGATTGCAAAATAATTTTAGTAGGCAATTTTAATACAATCCCGGGCTGGGCAAGGTCGACTCAGCCTTTCACCCCTTCAGTGAGTCGATAAAATGAGGACCAATCTTGCGTGAGGTCAAACTCTGGGTGCTTCGCTTCAGGCTGACCACCTGGCCGAGGCATATGCATCCTCACCCCAGAGCCATGGTCTCGAAGGCGCGGTTGGGCAGCACAGGCCTTGGCACTGCAGAGGGGCTGTTGTATCAATGTTTGACTTGAATTTTAATACAGATTCAAATTCTGTAGATGTGTATTGTGGAATAAAGACAGACAAATAAGGCACACTCACGGATTTTGCTGCCCATTCCAAACAGCATTTAAAATGGTGAAGTACATTGGAATATGCTTGGCGAAGATTGTAAAAGAGGTTTAGTGGGCGATTTTAAGATAAATTTTGATTCCAAAAATGTTTTTTTATGGAACAAGTAATAAAAATACCGCACACTCATGAATAACGATACACTTTCCAACATAATGGAATGAGGAAAGACACATGTATTATGATACGCATTTAATATATAGTACTTCAGTGCGGATTTAAAATCTGAAAGTGGTTCAGATTATCTAACTTGTCACGCAAATGATTCACTTTTTTTAACTCTCGGAAATAAAATGGAATTGAAATAGCAAAAAAAAAAAAAAAAATAAATAAATAAATAAATAAAAAAAATAAAAACCGATTTTGACTACCTCTAAATTTAATTATAATATTCAGCCTTCAGCTGAAATTAGTTTCCCCTCCGCTAAAGAGGTTTTTTGACAGAACCTTTTAATTTGTATTGGCAGCCATCTACAGGATGTATTTGCATGTAAATCAAACGGGGAGAAACCAACCGTTCTTCCAGTGGTGTCAAGTATTTTAAACAATCCGGTATTTCGGGGAATTCGAAGCCATTGCTTATAGCTAATTCTGGTATTGTCAATTTAATCAAACAATCGTAACATGTTTTGCAAAATTTGCCAATATCATCGATATCTTTGTAAAAGACTAGTTTTATAAAGTCCGTTGTCGCTCCTTTGGACAGTAAAGTTGTTTTGGAATGGGTTCTTATTGACTTTTTGAACCACAGTCGATCACAACAATAGCATTGGTGGATTGGACCATCAGCAACAGCTTCGAAAAATTTCTCAGCTAATTTACGAAATTCTAGTTCTTCACACCTTACATTTAGATCAGTATCTGTTCTTGGTCTTTTCGATGGTATATCTAGACAGAGTCGTAAACGTTTTCTGTCTTGTCTTCTGGATTTGGATTCCGCTTCTTGAGCACGAAAATCTGGATCTTCCCTTTTTCTTTGCATAAATAGACGGTTAGTTTCACGATGACTTTCTTCCGGATTAGACAACTGGCGAGGACGGCCAGCGCGGCCTTGAACAACAGTCCCGGGTATATTCTTCTGATATTTAACGATGTAATACTGAAAGTAGAGCGTGAAATACCAAGCCTACGAGCTATTTCACACTGATCCCGCAAAAATGAAAATTTTAGAAATGCCACGACAGAACACCACCACTTGCTCCGAGGAGGGACAAAAGTTTGAACGCGACTCTGGAAACAAATCCAAGTTCTGAAAAATGAAATCGGAACCTCGGGAACTTAACAGCCAGTCGCAGACGCTCTGACAAAATCTTACAGTTTCCCCTTTTGTTTCATCTGACGTTACTTTGAAATTTTTCAAGTATCCATTATTCCAATCATGTGTCGGATCTTGGTGTGTTTCAAATTTCCGTGAGATCTGTAAGATTTTATTTACTATCAATTATCATCCACGACTTTTTTCGTCTGCCCAAAACTATTACCCTCTTTAGCGGAGGGTAAAAAATGCTTGAAAATGAGGGAACGGGTGTGTTTTCAGATTTTTAAAGTAGCGCAGATTGTTTTCTATGTTTTTATTATACATAATTAGGAAAACTTTCAAGAGGATCGTACTAACGGTGTAGATGTTATTGCTATTTTCGTGCTTAGCTTTGTAATCGTTTTGGATTAATGGTGCTAAAAGTTTTATATCTTGGATGAGTTGCCTGGCATTGTTACAGTGAGTCAGAGATCAGCGTATAGTAAGATAATTTAATTTATTTTACTTGAGGGAGAAAAAGTTTCAAGAAAATAAATCTTTGCGAATTTATGCCCGATTTAATCTAGAGGAAGTAATTATAAATTATTTTTGGTGCATATATAGTATGAAATAATCAGTGTTTAAGTGAAATACCAGTTAAATAAATTTAGAAAGACGTGTACAAGTCTAATAATTTTATAATTTTTACATTATTTAAATTTGTCTATAGTCTTAACTATTTTGTCCGGTTCGCTCACAAAAGGATCGTATCATACAACCCGGAGCATATCTATCGTGTTATAGGGGTATATTGTAGAATGAATTGTAAAACAGAGAAACAAAAATGCTAATAATTACAGATATCCTTTCGAGTCAAGATAGATGTAAATACGCCAAACTCTTAACCCCCCCCCCACAAAAAAATGGCCTACTTATTGCAACACTTAAAAAAACAAAAGAATTATAGAAAAGAAATTGCAACGGTTTTTGGGTATGTGTCCCCCTCCCCCTAGACGAAGCTCTGACGGATTCGACCCTAACCCCTAGCATCGTGCGTGCTGGGGCGGGGGACAAAATTAATTTTATCTCCATAGGAAGGATCGCCATAATTAAGGTTTGACCTAGGTGACGTAAACTGTAGCTATGGCCCTGTGCACTTCACATATGTAAGTCAGAACATAAACTGGGGGTAAGCAACCCCTCTCCTCCCAACAATTTGGAAAATTTTACATGTCTAGCATTTGCCTATACATGACGGCAGCCATAGGCGCCCATACAAAATTTTCTACGGGAAAGGGGGGGGGGGTCTCAAAATTATGCAACAATTTTAGTTCCGACTTTGCTTAGTCATGCAATTTTGTTTGCATCACAAGGCAACTAAAAATCTAGGCGGATGAAAGTGCCCTACCCTGCTTCCCCTTACCTTACGGGCGGCCATGCCCGCACACAGATGTCATTGAGTCTTCGATTATTATTCCATGATGCCAATTTTAAATGGTTGTTTGCTCCTCCGAGCTATTTTGCTTACGATATTATCATCATATCATTCATTCATTAGTGTTTCCAGCTGTGGGCTAACCAATTACCTGGATATGACCCACAGGTGCAAGATAGAACGTACGGGGAAAGTTTGTCCGAAAAGAAGCATTTGGGCCAGGGGCATTTTTGGGGTTCCCTTTCTAGCCCACGGACAAGAAACCCGCTCCGTCAAGCTTCTTTAGTGGCTTTTAAATTTAGGTCATCAAAGGCGAAGGGGAGTTGTTCACCCACTTGTTCTTTAGGAACTGTAAACTTACGGTCACGTAGCGCCATCTGTTGGAAAGAAAACTCAACTTAGAACAGCTGTTTCATGCATAAACATTGAAGTTAATCAAAAATTGATAGGTAGTTTGGTTTGAAATACTTTGTCATAAAAAATATGATTTTCATTCTGTGGATAGTTAATCATCTCAAGGCATATGTGCAGAATTCAATCATGAAGTTAAATTTTGCAACAAAAATTAAGTTGCAAAGTGTATCATTATTCATGAGTGTGCCCTATTTTTCTCCCTTGTTCCATAAAACACATCCTTGTAATGGAAATCTACCTTAAAATTGCCAACTAAAACTGTTTTACAATATTTGGCAAGCATATTCCAACTGTAGTTTGCTGTTTTAAATACTATTTGGAATGTGCATCATAATCCATGAGTGTGCCATGTTTGTCTTTCTTGGGTTGATTCTACTTTAACGCCCCGACTCTCGTCAAGGCGGCGATAATTAAACATATGCAGTTACCATGATGATTTCTTGTATTTATGAGGCAACTGTAATTTTGAATTAAAATGAGGATTTGAAACAACATGTAACTAGAGCATTCCATTACTTATTTATTTATTTTAGGCTTCCAATTAATGTAGTTTTAATAATTAAGTGTCTTCCAATTCCTTAACTGGTGTGTTTATTGCTAATTTGTTCACTTTCATCTAGTTCTTTTGGAGCATTGAAACTGGTGTGTAACTCTGAGGGATCCATTACTGCAAAGCTTGTCACAGTGCGGCGATTTTTCAGCTTTTCGTGAGTGGGGGCATTAAAATAGAAAGCAACTGTACTTGTTCCATAAAACACATCTTTGGGATCAAAATCCATGTAAGTCACCTACTGAAACTGTTTTACAATATTCTTCAAACCAGGGGCATAGCCAGGGGGGGGAGGAGGATATCGGGATATATCCCCCCCCCCCCGAAATTTTTGGATTAGTGATGAAATTCCGTCTATTTATACACATATAAGTTCATATCCCCCCCCCCCCTTGAAAAATTTTCCAGGTGCATATCCCCCCCTCCGAAAAATTTTACTGGCTACACGCCTGCTTCAAACATATTCCAACTATATTTCACACCATTTTAAATACTGTTTGGAATGGGCATCATAATCCAAAAGTGTGCCGTGTTTGTCTTTCTTGTTCTATAAAACACATCTTTGGAAATGAAATCTATATTAAAATCGCCTACCAAAAGTGTTTTACAATCTTCGCCAGGCTTATTCTAATACCCGTGCCAGAAACAGGGCAACACTGTCGCAGAAAAATGCACTGAAGACCACTCTTTCATGTAATTGCAATTTTCAATTAACAATGTTTAAATGCACCCACAACTTCATGTGTACACGCAAACATAAATATATATAGATTGTGCTACAGAAAAATGTTTGTATTTCTGCAGCTTGCCTCAAAAACATGACAAAATTCTGCCACTGGGATTCTAAGTTTCTAGCCAAATTCGGAAGACATTGCCAAGCTTGGTTTGGTTTTGTTTTGAACAGGGTTTCTACAGATTTCCCAGCTTTTGCTTCCCTGACATCTATCATGCTCTTCCCTGACTTTTTATCTAGCATGTTTTCCTGAATTTTGCATTTCTATTTTTAATATTACATCCTTTAATTAATAACTTTTTATATATTTGTTTTACAAATAATAATAATAAAATCCATATACACAAAAATATTATTTGACATCACTGAATTCTAACAAAACCCATGTTTGATGATAATTTAGGATAAAATTAAGAATATTTCAACTGAACAAGATATGTTAATAAAGGACACATTTTAAAATTATTTATAAGGTTAAATATGAAAATGAAAATAAAGCAATTTCTACAATTAGGTTCAAATAAGAAGTATTTTCTTGATTTTGCCACAAAATTCAAATAGTCTTGCATTTCCTCGATATTCCCTGACTTTCCAGGTCTGTAGAAACACTGTTGAAGTTATGTTTTGGCAGCAAACTTGGCGATCAACTATCAAAAATTGCAAACCTTGTGCCACTTTCAACATTTTGTTATCCTCCTGCCCGCATTATCTGGCAAACACATTTGAAAAGATATTCACAGTGACAATTCATGTCTTCAAATTATGTCTACAAAATCGGGTAGACAAAAATTGTGGCATGAAGGAAATAGCACTCTAGTGCTAAGAAAAAAAAAAAAAACACAAAAACATAAATGGAAATTATTTTATTTTATAAAATAACAAACAACCAATTTATTCACAAAATAAATAAACAAAATATATACAGCAAAGTGCACTGAATAGTATACATAAACAAAAAAGGACTTGTATGAGAAGTATCAATCAGTGGTTTAGTTGGGTAAGATGTTTATTTTTTATTTTCAAGAATTTTTTTTTCTTTTATTGGGGGGGGGGGGGGTGGAGTAGTTCTGCTTTGGGAAACCAAAAGTAATTAAAGTGCACCAACAATCCATTTGAAAATGCTAAATAATGCACTCATATTCTCAGAAACAGAAAATGCAACATATTCTAATGCACTCTTAGTCAAAAGTTGTCTTCTCAAAAGGCAAAAAAAAAAGGGGGGTTAGCCAGGGATTAGTAGAAATCCAAAAGGCAATCCTATTTACTTTAACATACAATTTTTAATGACTACAGAGAGAAAAATTATGTTTTTCTTAAGATACACAGTTAATCAAAATTACATTGGTTTTAAATTAAAGTAAATTAGTCTTACCGAAATGTAATTAAGAATAATCAGTTAATAAATGATTAAATTCTAATTATTCAGTCAATTTCATTTATTGTTTTTCAATATTGAGAGTCCCCTGCTTCTTTTTAGTACTACAACTCTGGTATTAGTGCAACATTATTACACATAAGCTACACTGAAGATTAATAGAACAATTAAAGTTGCTTGCAAACTTTTAAAAATTTATTATACACCTACATACTGTAATTTCTGGTGCATGTAGACATATGGTTAATTATATTGACAAAAAATTGGTAATTTTTGCAGAAAAACAACAATACTGATTATTTCACTTAATCCAGCTGCCAAACATTTTTTTTTTTTTTTTAACAGTAAAAAGAAAAATATTATAA
The DNA here is from genome assembly GCA_038373885.1 of Cheiracanthium punctorium. Lineage (NCBI taxonomy): Eukaryota > Metazoa > Arthropoda > Arachnida > Araneae > Cheiracanthiidae > Cheiracanthium > Cheiracanthium punctorium. The sequence goes on along the minus strand of JAWZYV010016746.1, from coordinate 70,637 downwards.
TTTAATTTTGTTTTCTTTGATTAATTATGACATAATCATGACATTAATTATGACAACAAAATGATTGCATTGTTATCAAAATAAAGTGTTCACATTGTAATGTATTTCTTGATTATTGTTGTTCACTAGTCTGCCTGAAAACTGATAAATTGATTGTAATGACAATTTTTACAGTAAACAAACTTAATTACATTTGATAATTATAATAAATAATAATTCTTACATAAATAAAGTTTTAGTTTTCATTAAAACAAGTTCATTCTTTTGCAGTAGACAGATTCAACTACATTTGATAAATATTATAAATAATAATAATTTTGGTACTTTTCATTTATAAGCACTACAATCATCACACTTTCATAAATCAATGTAACCAGATAAAAGTAACACAATATAATTCTGCTAATGATTGGCAACTATATAAGGAAGATTATTTTCATTGTCATGGTGATATTTTAGGACTTTGTGGAATGGCATAATTAAAGCATCTGCAGAAAATTGAACAATATTTTTACATAATGTATTTAAAAATATGGAATTTGCCTAAAGATGATCAAACAGCAATAAAATTATTTCAAGAACAAAGTGTCTATCATAAAAAAGGAAAGAATGTAAATAAACATGTGATGAGTTTAAACTGGTTTAAATTCAGTGTGTTATTTTTAAAAATTAAACAGTTTGTGCTATTACAATGTGTGGTATTAGCAAATCAGGTGTCTCTAATGTTTTCGTAACAATCAGAGTTATTTCTTTTACCAATATAATGTGTTATATCTGTGATTTGCCAAAATTAAAAATCAGGAATAAGAATGCACAATAATGAAAAGGGAAAAGTGTGTGAGCCTGAATTTAACCTTAAAAAATTTTGATGAGCGGCACATATTTTTTTCCATTAAATTTCAATCACAAAGAAAATCAATTACTTTCATCCTGAGGAAAATAAGACTTAGGCACTCATGAATAAGTAAATACTTAATAATCAATTTAGATATAGAACATTCAATAGAAAAATAGTCTGTCAGCATTTAAAAAGAGGATTTTAAGCAAATTTATAAAATCCAAGGTCAAGACCAATCAAAAATTTTATACCTGAATTTCAGACATTTATTTTTAATTTTAAAATAAAGTAACATATAAAGACTGACTTTGTGGCCTAATCTTTTTCTCATTTGAAAATCTTCATCAGAAATATAGTAAAAATTACACATAACAGCTTTTTTATTTCATTGCATGAAAAGTAAGTATGCAAATAGAGTAAAAAAGGAGTTTTTTTATTTTATTTTGCTAGGAAATATATGTATATAAATAATCATTTTATAAATATTCTTCCAATTAAAATTTCAGAATCTTCCTAGTCTTAGAGTATCGTGATACAAAGAGGACGAAACCAGCAAGGAAGAAATGGTCTTATTGGCTGCAAACAGCCAAAAAATAAAGCACAAACAATTTATATTTTATTTACAACAGTATTTATTTTTACTTAAGAGGAATAAAAAAAAAGCAGATCCTTTTTTCATTCAGTGAATCTAGTGCAAACCCATACCCTTTTTTAATCGGAATTAGCATGATGGTTTCTTAGCTTAACATTCAAACCTTCAGACGCATTTAAAATTTGAAAAAATTATAAAAACAAATTGAAATAAAGGTTTGTGTACTTAGTAATTGCGTTAGGAGATATGAATAAAGAAATACTTAGGAAAAAACCCTATTTACCAAAAGGTTCCAAAAAGATTGAATGTGAGTTGGCAGATATGAAATATGGAGCTCATCCATGATCATATATATCATCGATGTATTGTTAAAAAAAAAAAAAAAAAAATTACTAAAACAGAATTTTGTAGATCCACAGAAGATTCACAAATGCACCAAGTATGTAACGAGTAGTTTAAATGGAAAAGTACCATGTGTTAGTTAATAAGGAAAACTATCAAAATTTTATTAACAGAAAAGGTTTTAGCTTTTATTAAAACAACTTAATTTTTGTTTTTGTGATTTTACTATTAATGAAAAAAAAAATAGTTTGCTTAAAATTTGTCAGATAAACTACAGTAAAAATATTTTTATTCATTTTAAAAGAAAGCACTGCAGATTATCTGTTGTCTCTGAGAGTATACTCCAAAAAACTACAATATATTAACAGCATATGTTCAGACTGAAGACTGCAGTTTGAAAAAATCATCATAATACAAATTAACTAATTATGTTTGGGGCAATTGAAAATTTTTTCCTTACAAGCTGTATTGAATGATAATCCTATATTGGTTAAGATTTTTTTTTTGTTGTAGTTGTTTGTTTGTTTCGTAAATTTTGAATTTGGGGGAAAATTGTCACTTTGAAAATTTCAGCTATGCAAATTCCATGTTTAAAATTTTTTTCAAAGGTTCATAAAAGTCATAAACCGTTCATTTATTACTATGAATAGTGCAGCTTTTGAAGAGCCTGATTTTCTTTTAGTTCCCGATACTATGAAATTGGTTTGTTTTTTCAACTACAACCTTGAGGCTATTTTTTTGGGGGGGGGGGGGGGGAGAAAAGAAAAGAGAGGGGGGGGGGAACTACACACTTATTGCATGGCTTTTGAACAGTTTTCAAAATGCATTAGTTACATTAGAAATATGAATAAAATTTGAATGTATTATCACAAACTGAATGACACACTCAACAGCACTCATGCAACTTTACAAAAATAATTTTTAAGCACAGACATCACATTACAATGCTGGATGGGGTGCCATTCATCAAATCATATTAAGAAATGTAATAATTTTTTATCCCCCTTATTTTCCTGAATGTTTCAGAGCTTTTATAGGTTTGCTGTTTGTGCAATAGCATAGTATAGTTTTTGGAGAGCCATTACAAATTTTTGAATTTGTAGTATGTTTTGATTCCTTCAATAAATGTCCAAAAGTTGAATTATTTCTCACAAGAAGAGTTGTAATACACTGATATAACTGGGACAAAAGACAAATATTTTTTGTTCTACCCTACAAATGGAACATAGCGACGTTAGAAGTATTAATAGTCCCAATCCCCTTCCCCACCGGAAGCTTTTGCAACTTATTCACACATGTCGCAGGAGTTTCAGTTGCAACCACTAAGTAGATAAAAATTATTAACAAAAAACATATTTACAATATGACTAGTTAAATAATATGAAATATGAATAAGTTAGCATAAACTACATTTATTTCAATAATATCACAAAGTGTCAATTTTTTTTATACATATAATATTTATACAATCAAATCTTGCTTCTTTTATAACACTAAAACAACATCAATGACAAAGGATAAAGTTTTCTCTGCTTTTTAATACAATACCCAAACAATCAAATCTTGCTTCTTTTATAACACTAAAACAACATCAATGACAAAGGATAAAGTTTTCTCTGCTTTTTAATACAATACCCAAACAATCAAATCATGTTGCATTTTAAATATGGTGGGCTGGTTATATATATTTTTTAATCAAAATTGTCTGTGGTGGGAAAAGTTGCATATTGGTATCAAATGTTTGTAAAAAATAATATTAAAATATATTTACGATGTCTAGATATAAGCTGTCATGCCCTTGAAATTTCTGCAAATATGTAAAATACAGTTTTTTTTTTTTTTTTAAATTTCATTCACAAATTTTAAACTATCAGTAGTAAAAACAGCTGCCTAATAAGACCCTTTGCTTGTGAAAAAGAAATAATCTGATATCATATCATACATCAAGACCCCACCAGGCATTTGAAATTCTGATAATTTTCTATTGTTTAATATTTTAAAGCAACTCTTTCAGGATCATTTAGTTCTGCTTAGTTCACCAACCCAGAAGAAGGCTTAAATATCACACAATATCCAGCCCCTTCCCTTCTTATGCATAAACAAAGAATCTTACTATACATCTATTTTTACAACAGGTAAATTAAAAATTTTTGACACATAAAAAATATATATCTATATGAACATAGATAAATAAATAAAATCTTGGGTTTTACATATTCAGAAAACCTGCAAGGTCTTGGTGAAAAGGGATTAAATATATTTTACTTTTCAAAAACATTTTTAACATTTGATATCAATACATAACTTTTCCCACAACGGGTAATTTTGATTTTTTAAAAAGTAAAAATTGGCCTACCTTAATTTGTAATATATATATAAAATAAAATAATAATAAAAAAAACATTCAAAGAACATACTTTTTTTCTTTTTGGTAAATGAGCTATAGCTTCTGAAGCTATTATGTAAGTGATAAATGACTGCTTGTAATGAAGGTCATGGTTATATACAGTAGTTACACTATACAGTTATGTAAAAACTTACTTCCTTATTAGCAATTCTATTTGTAAGGAGTTATTAATGATTGAATTATTTCACACAAATATTTAATGACTGTTTTTATAATTTAGAAATGAGCATTTAAATACTTTTTCTTCCTTTTATTTTTTTGTACAACTTCTTTTCTCTTGTACAACAGTTTTCTTTCTTTTGTACAACAGGTCATTTTTCAATGACTAAATTAGATACAAACTTACATTTTTACTTAGAATTTACTTTACCGGCAAAAAATAAAAAGAATTGCATATTACTCTGTTAGTTATATGAATATATAAAGACACCAATTTTCCATGTTTTCCACGACATGTGAAAGTTTAATTGTAATTTATTAATTTCCATAAAGGGAGTTACAATTAAATTTTTTTTTTCTGAAAAGAAATAGAAATTTGTATTAACTAGTATAAAATCATTACTAAAACTTACTTAAGAGAAGTTTAATATGAACTTAATTTGCAGGTAAAATGAACAGATTTTTTAGGTAAGACAAATGAAATGTCAAGAAAAAAATTATTTTCTCATAACTGCTTCAAATATACTGATTACTAAAGACATTTGAATTGCTTTTTATCATTCCAGGAAGAGTTTAATCAAAATCATTCTAATGTTGACGCAGAATTGATTAATTCACTTAATTATGTATAACAAAAATTATATAAGTGAAAAAAAAAATATTCAGGATCTGAATAAAAGTGATAGTATCAGAAAATCTACTTTGCTGGAAGCAACAAAGATACTAATCATTTTTTACAAGGATATGAAAATTGATCTGCATACGTGTATCAATGGCTTTCAATTATATTTTAAAGAATGTTATAATTTAAAAAGAAATAGGAGAAGAGCCACAGATCTATAAGTTAATATCTTAAATAAGTTAAATAATAAGATCAGAATCAATAAAGTTACACATTTTTTACTGTAATGTGTAAAAATATGTTTGATATTTTCATTGGGGAAAAGAAAAGCTTTTCTTTTGATTTCTCTCTCTTTTTACAGTTTAATATAAACTACAGTAATATGAAAAAAGTTTGGTAGTAACTTCAAATATGTCTTAACCAGGCCTGACTATATTTAGACATTTTTGAGTACATTAATGTGTGTCTTTACAAAAATATGTTATATGAAAAATACAATCAACAAATATTTGTCGAGTAAAATAAATTTTTTTTTAAATGTAACCGAAATATAAAATTGACAAATCATTTGTTTCATAGTACTACTCCTTTTATAACTAAAGGGCTACAATAACTAAATAATAATAATAAATCAAACTTGTAACAAAAAAATAATAATATAAAATTAAATCATATATGCTAAAGAAGTAATTTTTTATTTCAAAAATATAATGCCCTATTAAGGTCAAATCTTTGCTTATGCATTTAGCGCTTTAGAAGGTGTCGTCATTACCAAATATTACATAAATGTTTAAGTAAACTGCTATTTACTCATGTCAACTTTTATATGCATCAACAAAAAGAATTTTTCTTGAGTAATATTTTAAATAGTGTTTTATTCTTTATAAATTAAATTAGAGTTAAAACAAATAACAACGTGCACACTATTTCTGAATTAAAAAAAAAATGGTTGGGAGGCAGGGGGATTTTACAAAATAATAATATTTTGTATGAGGAAATGTTAGATGAAAACTTTTAGATCAAAATATTTTTATGCTAAATAGCACTATGACATTTTTCACCAAACTTTCACATTCATTGCAATAGAACATTATATAAAAAAAAAGTACTAATCTCATCAACAAGCAAATTACAATCAGCTTTGCTAAAGCACACAAAAATTATCCCCTATAACCTTATCACTTTAAAAATACAGTTAAAAAAATAAAAAGAAATAGTCCAGTAAGTGTTACAATAAATAAATAATAATAATAATAATAAAAATCCAATGCATTTAAAAGCAAATTCAATATCATCTACAACTACTGATCTCAGTAAGATAGAAAACTTTCATTTTATTTAAAACTTCAATACTTCTAATATAACAGCACAGAACACCAGTGTCTTTCTCAAGAACATCTGAGATATTGCACTGAGGCTGTAAAAGAAATTAAAAATTAATTACATGAGGTGTATTTGATTTTTAATTGAGTGAGAAAAATACATTACTAAATTCAGTTAATTTAGATTAAAGAAAAATAAGCATCACCAGCAAAAAACTACAAAAATGAAATGAATTATGCGTAGATATTTTGGTTGAGTATTTTCAACATAATTAAAAAATTACAAAATATGAATTAAAACAGCAACATGAAAAAATAAATTAAAAATAAACAAATGAAAACTAAAGTTCAAATTGAGACAATGGAAAGGAATTATTGAAACCCAACTTTTTACGGTTTCAAATAAAGAATATTTTTCACTATTTTGCATCACCAGTAAGAACTGTATTTATACAAAAATAAACCTTTCAAGTAGAATTCTTCAAAATAACTTTCACCACAAGTGCTTTTTTTCCCCCTTTGCTTTAAAACAAAGAAAACAAACTGCCATTTGAAAATACAGTTTCTTAAAAAGCGTTTAAGGCTATTGTAACTGAAAATGAAAGATTTCGGTTAACTTTCGCTCAGGATACGAAATAAGCTTATAATCACATAACTATGAGAATTTGCAGAATGTTTCCTCTAAGACTAGAATAAGAACTGACACTGAGATAAAATTAGAAAAGTTTTTTAATTTTTTAAAAAATATTATTAATCTTGACACTTTTTTAGAGAATTATTTATTTTCTTAACTTTCATTCACGCTCACAAATAAACTTACAGTGCCTTAATTTTGAGAATTTTCAGAATATTTCCTCGGAAAACTAGATTGAGATAAAATTTGAAGAACAATTTATTTTATTTAATTAATTTATTTTTAAATTGTTAAACTTGAAACTTTTTCAAAGGAAGTTTAACTTGGTGGACTTCCACTAAAGATCAGAAATAAATTTACAATGCCAGAACTATGAAAAATTTTCGACTGTTTCCTCAAAAACTATTGAATAGTAATGTACACGACTTCTGATCAAGATTTAAAATAAAATTATAGTGAAAGAGCAATTGAAAAATTTATGTTTCTTCAAACACTACTTTATGATATTTTATAAACATTAAGTTTATACCAGCAATTTAATTTAAACAAATAAATAAATAAACATTGTATTTCAAAAGGGTATTCAAAGAATCTCAGCAGTCTTATTGCGTTTTATTTTAACCAAATTTCATTTCATAAAATCAACTTGAGCTCCTCTCTAGTACCCAATTACAATATTTTACAGTAAGAAAAGCCCATTTTATTGTTTCAATTTCAGAGTTTTAATATTATTTCTTTAATTTTTCAAAGACCTTGTAGAGATTACAACTACTAATTGTTTCCATTAAATGAATAAATATGGAATGACATGTATCTTTAAACCCCCAAATTAACCTCTTAAAAGCTTTTCTCCCCAGTCCCGTGGCAAGAATCGCTGTTCAAGTTAAAACAGCCTTAAAACAGTTAAATAAAATGCTTATAATAGACATAAAATTAACAAACTCAACATATATTTCAGTTAACAAAAATGCATTCTGTCCTACAACAGAAAAATATAGAGTAAGCAAAATTTACTTAAAAAAAAAAAATCTTATTTTGATTTCTTGCTTCATTGTAAGTTGATGAATATTCTACTATTAAAGGCAAAACATTTGTATTCCTCAAAATGTACAAGAGTTAATCGTAAAGTGTATTTACATTGGATTATCTGACAATTTACGAGCATTGTGATAGCATAAATTCTTTATCAATATCACCATATGTCCATAAAAACTATTTATAGAGATTTTTTTTTTTTTTAAGAAAAACTTTTGAATTACGACCAGTCATAGTAAAAAAAAAACTGATAAATCATCACTGATTTCTATATTTTACTCCTGAAAAAAGTAATATTTCATTATAAGAGGCTGCCTGAGATTTCCAAATTCTCAAAACAAATTAACCTACATAAAATTTTACTTCTACATGCATTTTAAAAAAAATTATGGTATATTAAACCCTTTGATATGGAAGAACAACTGGATGTACTGCGCAACACTGAAAAAGTGCAGCTTTTCCCATCACTTGATTCAACTACGAGAAACATGGCAGGGTATAGAATCACCAATAGCGTGCCACAGAGTTGAAGAACTTTTTCACATTGCTGAATGCAGGTGACTGGATATCCAGATAATTTCCACCTAAATTATCAGATTAGTTGGCATATTGAGTAGAAATTGCTTCCATTCACACATTTTTTTTTTCCTTTTAAGTTCCTGGTATCAAAAAATTTAAGTGGCTAGCCAGATCTTTGAAGGCATTTTGAAAGAAAACACATTCAACAGCAATCAATAAAGTAATATAAAAAAAATACTGCCCAGTAAAATTATATATTACAACACATTTTTATAGATATTTCACGTTATCAAAGCAATAACCAATATTAACGACATAATTTTTTTATGTCAAGCATTTTCATTTGCACTGAAAAATGTGAGTTTTAAAATAAAATGAGAAGGTTTTGAGATTTTTTAGCAATGGGTGATGAATTCCTCCAATAAATAGACAAGAAAGAAAGAAAGAAAAAAAAGAAAGAAACTTTGGAAGGCAAATTAATATTATCATCACACTAAAGTTTGATGTTCAACTTCAAAAACACAGGAGATTCATAAGAGCATAAACTATTTCACAGTATTAAAAGTTGAGCCTCATTTAGCTCATAGTGACTGCAAGTGAGGCTTGTATAAATTTCAGTTGTGACTTTAAAACTGCAATAAATTACAACACAGATTAGCAATACTGGCATAAATGATGCAATATAAATTAACTTCCCCCCCCCAAAAAAAAAAGCAGTTCAGCACATTTATTTCTCAAAGGTGCCAAGAAAATATTAATTTAAGCATTTAAAGTTGAGCCTTATTCTTAGTTCACTCTTTATTGATTCAAAGAGATGTTTTTATGAACTGCTTATTTGAGAAACCCCATAAGTTAGCTGATAGCAGTTTTTGGAAAAGTGAAAAAAAAAACTGTTTTTAGAAGCGCAGGTTTTCTCAGCAAAACAATAACTTCAGATTATTCAGTGGAAGTGTCTAAGCAACCTGAATTGAAGGATTTTTTTAATCTAAACATGTGTCTATCCACAAATTTTAGATTTTTGATGCATTTTCACAAAAATTGAGACTTAGGGGTTTTTCAGATAAGTGGTTCACATTTTTTTGTCATGCCTTTACAATTCTATTAAATATCAGAAGTTAGCAACATTGACTCAAACGGCGCATTAGAAATAAAAACATTTCAGCTTTAAGATTCATTTCCAGTTTCCCATAATGGTGCTAAGATAGTATCAATTATTTTTTCTTTGCAAAGAACAAGTTAGAAAGTATCTAACAAAACTAGTGAAATAATGAAGAGTTACTGATAATGAAAAACCTTGGAAAAGTAAAAAGTTAAATTATGATTACAGAAAACTAGTGAAGGAAATAATTATATATTTAAGGAGATACAGAAAAACATTTGAAAAATGGATAGCAGTGCATTATAAAGATAAAAGTACCCCCCCCACGAAAAAAAAACAATTTTTGTTTTTGAATACATATAAACTATATAACTTACGTGATAATCATCTTCAGCTATTTTGAGTATTCTTTTTACAGTGTCAGATAACAGCTGTTTAAAGAGGTAAAAAATTAGTTCATAAAAAAACTTTCATTTACACTGTAATAACAAAACTAAAATTAACACAATTTTTCATGATCAAAAGATTTATTTTATATAAATTAAATTGAAAAAAATATTAATTTTCAGTCTTTTTTCCATAATTTTGAATGGCAATATTTACCTGAATTTTCATTTTTGAAGGATGCAAATCAACAGAGTTAACAGTAACTTCCATTTTGAGTTTTAAAACAGGCTTAGGAACAACAGATGAACAAGTTTCACAATATATAACAGAACTGTAGAAATTGAAAATTACACATGCATTAAACAGGGATAATTTAAACAAAGACACAAATTTTAATAAATTACTAAATATGGTCTAAATAATTGATAATTATTATTTCATTTTAAGATTTAATCTATCCACAACAACAAACATCTTTATATAGTAGGGGTGGCTAATTTTTCTGTGTGTAAGATCTACCTTTTTATCTTAAGAATGTGCCGTGATCAACTTGGTGAAATAGGCATAGTCTAAAAGGAAAGGAAAATGTAAAATGCAAACTATATTCATACTCTGTATTTCATTAATATGTACACCCTCACATACTACGGGTAAATAAAGACAAGTTCATTGTGATCGACTTGCTTGTCATCCCTGCTACACCGGGTGTCCCAACAACACAGATAGGTTTTCATTCATTCTTTAAATATTGATGATACACATATATAATAAATTACAAAGTGTAAAACAAGATAAAGATTTTATGATACTGATTACCATTTTAAGGAGATTAAAGATAAATAAATTTAAAATTTTAATTTTTTATAGATCCAAATTCAAAAAATTTCTTAACAAGTAAAATGTTATGGTCATATATTATATTATCATATGGTCATATGGTCATATATTATGGTCAAAATTTGAGCATTTTATCCTAAAAAGTGTAGGAAATATGAAAATAAATATGGCTTTTCAATGGCTTTCACGGAGGAAAAAATCAGGTAATTGTTTTTCTGAAACAAATGATACAAATTATGAACAAAAATGGTGTTATAAATCCATAATACTTTTGCTATTATGGTGGTATTGTATAATCCACTCAAAAACTTTGCTTAAATATATCTCTCAGCCTTTTTTTTGTGAAAGGCGGCAGCTTTACACATCATCTTATTACTGTAGAAGACACATTTTACTTTTTTTTTTTTCATAAATGTCATATAAAAATTAAAATTTTGTATTTATTCAGATTTTATCTTCAGAAAATTTTAATCAATACCACAAAATTTTGTATCTTTTTTGTGATTTACTGTGATCAACATTTAAAAAAATAAAAGCCTTAATCAATGTTTTCGAGACTAACTGTATATTAATGTACATACATATCTGCGTTAAGTTTGTAGCATTACAAACAAAATGATAGTAAAACAATAACCAGGGATGTTAACTCCAACATTCGATTTGGGAGCACCCGGGAGCAGAAAAAATTTCATTTGGGAGCACCTCGGGAGCAGAAAAATTCCATTTGGGAGCACCTTGGGAGCATAAAAAATTTAGCTTCCACGACGAAAACTAAGGTTTCGGATCAGAATTAACAAGATTTTGGAGCATAAAATGGAAGATTTCACTGTGTTGACTCTAGAAAAAAGGGCCGCCTGGGGGGAAATTTCAAAAAGGGCACTTTGGGGTTCCACGAGAATGTACAGGTAGATAACATATCTAGAAACTGGTTTGAAACTATCTGATACCCAAAAATTTAACATGTAGAGTTGTAATATGTGTTCTGACTTACAATGCATAGTTAGATTTTTTCCAATTTGGCTTTAGTTTCCCCAACCCCTCTTCTTTTGGAGAAAATATCCTGTAGCAGTAAGTGTAAGCGAAATAGGAAAAATGATTTGTTGATAATATTTTGCTCTAAACATGGCATAAATATGTGAATTAAATCTGCACATAACTAGAAGTTTTTGATTAAAAAAAAAAAAAGTTTTAATCTAAGTAATTTTGAATTTTCTGCTTACTTTTTTTTTTTTTTTCTCAAAATTACGTGATGTAGATGTTTATTATTTATAAGAATAGTACATTTATTGAAGAAGGTTTCAGAAATTTTTAGCCAGACATGCTTTGTTAAGCAGTAGGGGAAGGCAGAGGGACTGTTAATTTTTGTTCCTCAATTTTATCACACTACCACTACTGGACCACAATTACTGGATCACATTCATATATGATATTTCACCTATATTGGTATAAACTTTTAAACAGAAAAGGACTGTCAGTGTAAGTGGATTAGGATAGATGTGTTTAGCATATAATAAAAATAATAAAATTTCTGCAGTGCAGGATGTATAAAATTTAATAATATAAATCATAATTTTATTTAAATTTTTTGTTCGCAATAATTATTAAATGATTTACCAAGTAAAGATTTTTAAAGTTACTGAATATATACCTTTATTACTATTAGAATTATTTGGAATTGCATCAAACAATTCAACTCATCTATCAACTGATAAGTATAGAAATTGGGAAAATTGAATTCAGAACACAGAGGATTGCTGGAATAAATGACATAGTCATGCAAATTTCGTATTACATCCAATGGTTGGAATGTACAACACCATATCAAATCACTGAAATATATTTGTTCTTCCTCTTTCACTTCTAATTTAATGTTTGCTCATTCATGAAAAGTGAATATAAGATTTTTAAAAAGCACTATTCTTTAAAATAAATAATAATTACTACATGTAAGTTTTTTAACAGGTATAAAATAAATATTTTTTTTTAACTCACAGAATTGTCCAAAAGTATGGAATACAGTTTAACATATTTTTAATAATTTATTTTTCATAAAGCTTTATTTTTAATTTTTTGTAACATACTTAAAAAGGTCTCTTAAAAATTTTTCTTTCTTAAACCTTGCTTTAATCTTTTGAAAATGAAAAAAGCATTAATATTTTATTTTAACTATCAAATGTTTTTAATCAGCTTAAAATAATTAAAATAATTAACATCCTTTTGCCAGAAGTACTCAAACAAATTATATATTAAAAAACCTTCCAGAATTATTTCGATTTTTTTAAAGTTTTTAAAAACTGAAAATAAGCTTAAATTGATAACAGTTTGTTTTATGAATAACCTAGCTGTTAACTTATGACACAGTTTGCTTTCTTAAGACATCCTTTCCCAGAACTAGTTATCTTTTGCTTTTAATATTTTTTTTCATTCATTAAAATGTTAAGAATTTAAAAAAAAAAAAAAAAAGAAAGAAAACATATAATATGAATATTTAGAATACCAAATCTTGTCAATAGTCTGATTTACTAAATTCTGCAGTTACTGTAATTTTATATAATTAAAACTGTGGCGCAATAAGAGGGAGGGGGGGACAAGATTTAAAAAAAAAAAAAAACGATTTGAGTGGATAAAGCCACTGAACATACTAGACGCCGGAAGTGTTGAAGTGCGGCCGTGCAACTGTCGGTCTGGAGTTTTTGTCGGTTTCATCAAATGTAACGTCAATGCACGTTAGAATTCTAAAAAGTCATCCAACCAAGGCACCACCCTTAGGAGATATCCCTTGTCTAGGCTTGCCATAACAAACAAGCCAATCCTGCAAAATTTTCGAATCGCAAAACGTCGTTTTGCTATGGCATACTTTCTGTATCATCCTTAATTATATATGGTTAGTAAATGGCTGTTATACATTAAGAATAATATGTACTAAGAAGGCCGATTAAAAAAGAGGAAATCGTTTAGGGGGAAACAAAAAAAAAACAAAACTCGCTAATGTGCAAAACTACTAAAAACAAAGAGCAATAACTATATACGGCTGGCGACGAACTCTGGAATAATGATTGTTCAATAATTCGCAAGTACTTATTTATCCAACCTAGTAACCGATATTTGAGGATTGACAGATGGAATCGCAAATTTTTAGATAACTTAAGAAAATTTTGATTTTCCCAACCGTATTTTCTTCCCCCAACTCCTAAGTGAAATGAGCAGGTAGTTCTGCCCGGCCGATCGGGCTTCTCATTGAGTCAGCAAACACAACACATACTAGAGAGGCCTCTTTTTGGGTTACTTGGCTCGCGCAAATGAAGAAGGCAGTAACAGTATTTCGATCTGAAAGAATAGAATATTTGAAAGAGGCATTTTTGGGAAAGATCCGATTTCAGAGACGATTTTCGTGAAAGGGCCGCTTTCAATCGAACTTATTTTTATGATGGAGTTATTGTACTCAATCGTATTTCTGTGAAGGAGCCGTTTTAATTAACGTTATTTTCGTGATGGGCCGCAAATGGTATGTAAGAATTAAAAAGTGGCGATTGCTGACTAATAATAATAAAAATGTAAAAGCAGGAGGGCGCATAAAGAAGAGAAATAGGGCCGCCGGGTGCTAAAAAGATGATAAAAGGGCCGCCGGGAGCTGAGCCCTGCAAAATCAATCTAGATTCAACATTTACAATAAATGCAGATAAGAAAAGCAAAGTTTGCAAACGGGGCAAAAAATTAACAGAGTCAAAATGACGTATTCGGCGCAAAAATCGGCTAAAAGCGCAGTTCGGCACAAGATTTGCGTTTTGGAGCTGCTCGGTGCAGAATTAACATCCCTGCAATAACGATCTACCAAATTTCATATGAAAAAATCCCCTAAACATGAAGTTTAAATTTTTCTAAGAACTTCCAAAGTCAATGTTTTTCCAGAGACACAACCTAAAAAGTGTTAAACACCACCCAGCTGAACAATGTTATTATAAGTCCGTGTTTCCATGTAATCCAATTATACATGATTGTTTCAAACTGATACATGGTTGACAAAATTCCCAGGTAGATCTTCGAAAGTTATGCACCATGAAGCAATTTCTTCAAAACCAGAGACAAAAAATTAGGTACTTGCGTATTATCCCAGCAGTCTGCCAAGACGGACGATTTTTTGCCAAGATAAATGGTAGACACATGAAATTATTAATGGTTTGGAATTCGATTGGCATCCCATTTGACGAAAAAATAGTTCGGCATGAAAGACTGACAGGATAATATGTAAGTACCAAAAATTCTTTAGTAAGAATCAGTATATGCAGTGCAATTTTAAAGAACCCCACATGACTAATAGTTATAGCAGAAATCATGCTTATATTGTTATAACATCAAGCAGAAAGCGAGGAAACTTACTTTCAAAATTAGTTTGTTTCGAGTATGTTACACAAATAATTTACTAATGTATTGGACCAAATATAACACAATGTTTTTTGACTGATCATTTCCTGTTAAAACCTGACTCGTTTTAAATTCAATGTCTAAATTAGGATTTTTCTAATTATCTTGATGAAAAATTAGGACCGAATTATATTTGGGCTAATACAGTAATTTTTGAGAACTCCTTAAACAAAAATATCTGAAATATGATTTTTAAATTGTTACAAACACAAACCTATTTACTATAAATATTTAAATCTTTCCTAGATTAATACATGTAACAGTTTTACAAAATGTACCATTTTATGATTTTTTAAACAAACAAGCATTCTGAAAGGAGAGCACAATATTATTTATTTGAAATGGAAATAAGAAATATGATTATATGCATTTACCATTAATATGACAGTCTTCTAATTTTTGATTGAATATGATAATTTTAGCACTTTTAAGATGCTTCTTGAACAAATTAGGCTAATGATGCCTAATTTGTTCATAGGCAAAACAAACTAATAATGTCTCCAAGCTAAAAACTGGTACACAGTATAAAATTTATTACTGTTGGTTAGTATTAAAGGAAAATAAATAAAATGCTTCTTAAATAATTATTTATAAGATAAATTTGCTAAAAATTTATCTTAAATGATAATTCAAACCTCAGTTTTGTTCAGAAAATTTATTTTTATAACAATAATTTATAGCTGCAAATTTTATAATAAAGTTCATAAAGTTTCAGAACTTTATTTGATCATTTTTATTATTTAAACAATATTAAAATAAAAATCTACAAATGAAAGTTACTTAATCTGATATGAAATTTAATCCTTACTCAAACTGCAGGGACATAAAGAAAAATCAGTAAATGTTTTTATACTGAAATATTTATAAATTGGAGCACTGAAACTATCGATCATTATAATATAATTCTACAAATATAAATAGAATTCTACAAATATCGATCATTATAATAGAATTCTACAAAATGATAGTAGAACAATAACGATCTACCAAATTTCATATGAATGAAACCCCTAAGCATAAAGTTTAAATTTTTCTAAGGACTTCCAAAGTGTATGTTTTTCCAGAGGCACAACCTGAAAAGTGTTAAATAACGCACAATCTTACAATACGACATCCATCAGAAATTTTATTTTACCTTTCTAATTTCATGTAAGAAAATTTACAAATAGATGCTTATGTGAAACGGAAGAACCTTAGCTCAAAAATAAGAACAGTTAAACCAAACACAATTTTTGTCAAAGAATTCTACTATGAAACAAGAAAAGTTTAAGGAATTATTTTACTACTAATTCTTTTTAAATTGATATTTTTAAAATTCCCCCAACCTCACCAGATAATAAAAAACAAATATATGAATACAAGACAAGTGAAAACATTAACTTTTTGCCACTTTCCTTTTGATGACAGAAAAGGAGAAAGTCTAATAACTACAGCAAATGAAGAAAAGTTCTAAATAAAATTGTGAAAAAACATTGTACTGAATTATTGTACTGAAGTAATAAAAATATGAACATAATACAATATCATGAAATTAAAAGTTTGAAAAGTGCAATTTCATCACTCTAAGAATACAACAGTACTATCACAAAACATACTTTGAATCTTCCAGCAAATTTTCCTTGAAACAAAAAGGACATTCCAACCACGAAATTGCACTGCTCTCATCAACTTGAGTTATTATACCTAAAATTGCAACATCAACAATTATAAAATACTTATGGTACTTCAATAAGTTTGCTCACAGACAGCAGGCTCATTAAGATTTAAAAAAACAAAATGAATATGTCAGTACTATGTTAAATTGACAATAAACCTGAAAATGAGAAATTTTTTAAAACTCACAGTAGTAAATTTAAACAAGGATAGCTTTACAAATTAACATCTCTAAAACACACAGCAAAATTTGAGACAAAATCGCTACTAAGAATGGCATATATGGTATTAGTACAGGATAAATAGGTCAAACCTCACATAAAATTGCACAAAAGTTTGATGTTAAATGGTTAGAAAAAAATAAAATAAAAATGCATGTGATTAAGAAAATCACTAGTGAACCAGTCAGTTGAACCTCAGTTCCCATAAGAACACTGAAAGTCAAGTAGTGCCAGCCTTGGTCAAATCTTGGAATGTCAACAACCTGTCTTGACTGGACTGCTGTGGGGTCGTATGCATTAAAGCTGGTGTATGTAAAATCTGTTGTAGCTTCAAGGTCCTCCATGTTGAAATGGTACCTCTGGGGGTATCAATTCAGATGCAGGACTTATGAAATTAGTTCAAAATTAGGAGATCTTGAACTAAGGTTTTTCCTCCCACTGGCCTTCAATAAAATGGAAGCTACTCAATGCTGTCCATCACTGCATTTAAAGTTCAAATTGGGTTTATATTTTAAGATTATCAAAGTCTGTGGAAAGCTAAAGAGACTTGGCACATGCAACAGAACATATACTAAGCAAAGCATACTTTAAATGATAACAATTCAGATGGTAATTTTATTTCACCATCAAAGGAATAAGAACCCAATATTCGCATAACATTAAAATTGTAAATTTTTCACTTAACCCTCTTTTAAGATGTTGGGGGATGCAAAAGAAATTTCTTTACACAAGATTTCAGTTTCAGAGTTGCCAAACTGGCAAAGGCAAAAATCAGGAGTTTTTTTTTAAACAGGAGACATGTTTTCAATGATTAAAAAAACAAAAGCTAATTTTTAAAAGATAAGCGATGTACCAGCTCGGACTACATTTTGGACAGAGAAAAAAAGCATTTTTGATGCAATCAGGTGCTAGAAAAAAATATTTTTGGAGCACAAAAAAAAAAAAAAAATTAACTTTGGGTCGTGTCTATTGGGCAGTCAGTACCTTAAGAAAATTTTGGTAAAATAAAAAATAATATTCAGTTAGAAAATTCAAAATAGGGGGTCAATGTTTAATCTTGTCAATGAAGAAGAAAAAAATTGTCAAACAAAAAATATTCATTTTTAAGAGCACCGTAAAAATATTGAAAATGGAATGCTTTAGAACAGTGATTTCCAACAGGGTCCAGGTGACCCCTTAGGGTCTATGAAGTTTTTAAAGGAGTCTATTGGGGGTTGATGATAAATTTTTCTGTTTTAAAATTTTAATTCAATTTTTAAGGAATATAACTGATAGATAATAATATTTGCTTTACTATTTATGAATAGAATACAGATTTTCATTTGCGGTGTAATTCACATATCTAAAGCCTAGGCTGGTCTGCAATTTCTGCTGGAAGTTGTACAATATGGCTAGTGACAAGCAGGCAAAATATCAGCAATACATTTTTACTCCTTGAATTTTACACCTACAATTTTTAACATTAATGTGATCAAAATGTCTTTTATTAGTAAATCAATGATGCTGAACAACTTTGTAACTCCCCTTTTCCCATGTTTAAGATAAGAATGCTAACTCCAGATTTAGCCAACCAGATGGCGCTGTATTTTTTTTTTTTCCCCACAGCACATGGCAATGTTACTATACTTAGACCCCACTTTTATGACTACAGCTCTTCTTATTCAGAAATGATTGGGTTGACAATGGACTTTAGCAGACACACTGTATATGTTACAATTACATATAATTCTGTAAAACAGAAAGTGGTTTAATAAAATGTAGTTTTCTTCATTATTGAATCATCCTTCAACTTCACGCATGGTGGTTTTCTTTTAAGTATTAAAAAAATTAGGTGGTCTATTGAAATAAAATCTTTCAAGGGGATCTAAGTAGTAAAAAAGTTGGAAACCCCTGCTTAAGAACACGAAGCTGCACTTTCCCCCATGATATGCTTATCAGTGAAGACCAAATTTTTTTTATGTTACATAGGCATGGCTTTCTGCAAATAGTTTGATTGTAGGAAAGGAAAAAATGCCGAGAAGGGTTGCTTGCCATGATGGAACATTTAAAAATTATTTCAAATTTGGAAAATCGCATTTTTTATGGGACAAATGATAAAAATAAGGACAAAAATGAGCAAATTATCAAAAATTGGTTGAAATTTATCCAAAATTTTGTTAGTAGGGGATTAATGAAAAACCGGAAATCCCCCGCCTAAATTAGGTGAGTTGGCAACTCTGCAGGTTAAAATGGTCTGGCAAATGCAAAAATCTAATTTTTTCCACCATTAAATTTAATAACACTAAGTTAATTTATTTTTCAAAATAAAATTCTCTGTGTTTTCTAAGTTTTGAGAATAAATTCAAGTTTCTGATTATAAACAAACATAACATAAAGACATTTAATAAGTGACTATTCCACATTTTATACATGTTTTGTTTCTAATTATATTATTGTCTTTTGACATAAAAGAAAACAATCAAATCACACCAAACTTGTGTGTCTCACACATAAACATTTACATCAAAAAGCTACTACACATAAATTTAAGCTAATTAAAACATCATAAGTCATTGGTGGATCCAAGGAGTACCCTTAAGAACACCAAAATTTAAAAATTCTGTTGAGTTGTTAGAGAGTTTAACTTCAAGGTGTCTACTGGACTACCAAAAAAAAAAAAAAAAATCCTCACCTCAAAGAAATTTTCATGACCTTATAAGAAATGCCCTCATATGGTTGATTTTGAAATGTAACTAATTATGATTACAATTGGATAAATACTATGGATATATTACTTTTAATACTTATATTTGATGGCTTTAACAATAACAACAACAACAAAATCATTAATGAATTAACATGGCTATCAAATTAATAGATTGAGCACTGATAATTAATAATTCAAAGTAAGTGAATAACATTTTGCTGCCTTGAAATGTCACTGCAGCTCGATACACACAGATAAGTATTACTATTCATATTCTCAGGTTTACAAAAGTTAACACATTTACAGCTCATACCTAAATTAACAGATCAAGATAATTTAATCTAATCTAAAAAAATCAGTGAAATACCTTTGCACCTTTCAAGTAAAAAGAAAAAAAAAATGGTTTAAATGGAATGAAATGTTACAGGATGAAAAGCTGCCAGAGAGGAAGGTTGAAAGACTTTTTACTGGTATCAAAAAAGCAGGCATGAAAGTGCAAATTGGCAAAACAGCCTGAACTTTGCACGCGATACAAAACTATCATATTAACATACAATTAATACATTACAGGTTATTAAAAATCTTATATATTCGTTATTTAACTAATATAAATAAATATAGTAGAACTTGTATTAAAAAAATTCTGTCTTTTGACGGAAAACTTTCATGCCTGATAAAGGATCTATCTATGCTGGGAAGTAAAACTGCTCAAGAAAGGAAGTCTTTTTCATTGCATTTTTCAAATGATGACAGCGAATACATAAAGTATGGGTTCAATAATGTTTTAAATGAACTCTCACAGCCTAAAGCAGATATTATTATGAGCCCCCTTCCCGCCAAAAAAAGAAAAGAAATGAAGTGGCAGGGGGGGAAATAGTAAACAGGCTGTTAAATCCATAACAATTAGGAAAGAAGTAACATTCTTAAAAGAGTTGAACATATTCTTAATAAGCATTTTAATTACTCAAAATACACTTCACACACACACACACAAAATCAAGGTTGATAGTACTTATATATTTTAATGTATCTAACTGATTAACAAAGAAATATGTGAGTAAATAAAAAAACAATTCTAAAATAAATTATTCCACATACCTTTCACAAGAACAAAATGCTTAGCTTCAGATGATATGTTTAATGTCGACAAAACATGTTCAGAAATAATAAAGCTTATTTTTTTCAGCCTTGATTCATACAATGGCAAAAGCTTGTTTGTTTCTTTATTTGATAAAATCTCACAGCTACTAAACTGATCTACAAATAGACAACCTACACAATGAAATAAAAAAATTAGTTTTAGTAAAAAATTAATTAACATAAAACAGAAATTTATCACAATCTGAAGTTGTCCAAATATGTTTGCAAGATTATTTTTTAGAAAATTCAGCTATGAAGATATGCTATGAAAAATTTCAATGAAAAATTCAGTGAATCAGCTATGAAAATTTTCAATGACAGATTTAGAAGGCAATTCATTATTTATAGGAAGTAAAATAAAAATGGAGGGGGGGGGGACTGTAGTTTCTAACAATTTTACAAAAATACATGGGGCTCTTGAACTGTTTGAAAAAAAGACATTTTAAAAAATGTAAATAATGAAAAAAATATTAATACATTTAAATGAAAAATATCTTAAACTCGGTAATAAAATACATATTTCATCTGTCATTTACAGTGTCATTTTAGTCCCCTTCACTCAAATAATTCCAAAATATTCAATTTACCGATAAAAAAGAAGTTGACCATATTCTAAATTAACTTGGTATTAAAATTATTAAAATAAACCAGATGAAATTCAAACCAGCATGTACAAGAAACTCAAAAACAAAAAGAAATAGTTAATTATAATTCCAACACAAACTATAACTATAAAATCACTGCAGTGAGATCACATATAAATTGCTATTTAAACCCTTGTTCTAATAGCTCATTAACACTAGAAGCATCTTTGGGGTCATTTTGACCCTTTTCCCAATATCTCATGCTTTATTTCAATATACAGTTTAACACCGCAGCTCATTTTTCTACTTTTCCTAAAATTCTTCCAAACGTGCTGTGACACATTTTTACATTTCTATTTTAACTAGTAAAATAAATAATTATAGAAATACCTAAAAAAAAAAACAGGGGTCATTTTGACCCTCCCCTCCGGCTGTTCTAGTGTTAATGGAAGAACTTTTTTAAAACAGCACAATGTTAAAGCATGACTAATTATCCTGATTACATCATTAAGAAAGTATATAAAGAACAGCTGAAGAAAATCTACACTATAGAAGACAGGTAAAATAAAATAAATATTACAACTGCAATTCCATACAGCCATTGAAGCACTGAACATAGTAGATGCCCAAAATACAAAGATCAAAGAAAAGTTCTCGAATATCACACAACTGTCGATCTAATGGTCTGAAATTGTGGACAGTTTTCTCCATATGTAATGTGAATACGACTGAACTCTTTACAAAGATCTCTGCCCAAAGCATCCAACTTTAAGCAGATAACCTTTGTGTAGCTATATCTCAACAGCAAAATCAATCTGTACAGCCATGGTGCAACTATAAAAATTGTAAATACAACTAGAAGAAAAGGTTTCCGAATATCTATACACCAAATCAAAATATTTTTTAAAGAAATAAAAGGTAGTTACATCAGTATCACTGATAGAGTAAAAGGGAACATGTTAATGATTTGAAATTCAATAAACTAAGCAGTGCCTTGTCATATCTTGCACAAAATACTCACATAGACTTTGAAAATATTATCAAGAAAATTGTTAATTATAAAAATAAAATCTAAGCTTTTATGCAAGAATCTTTGGATTTTTTTTTAACAGATGGAACCTGCCAATGACATGGATTACATATGCATTAGCACAGAATGGAAGAACTTGATTGAGTTAAGGGATCCAGCGAACTGAAGTGTACATGAATAATGATTAAAATATATTTATAACAGTTTTAGATCATTCTTTAATATCCATAGTTATAAATTAAATCTAAGAAAAGAGAAGAAAACCCATTCTTTTCATTACAAACTCTATTATACACCTTACAAGCAATGAAGGTTACCAAATTTTTCCAAAAGTGTGCAAACTCATATTCACGCAGCAAATTTGGCTCAAGGGAGGTGCATTTAGCAAAATAGTGTTAGTATGATAATTTCTTCTGATTGTTTCATAGCTCTCACAGTTTCACCATTAGTAAGAGTGCATAGCAGAGTAGCCAACCTGGCAAAAGCAAAATCAGGAGACCAATTTTTAACAAATTAAAAACTAATTTCTAAAAGATAAGGGATGTATCAGCAGAAACTATAAGAGAGAGAAAAAACATTCTTGATGCAATTAGGTGCCCAAAAAATTAACTATGGGTTATATCTTCTATTAGGTAGTCAGCAGCTTATAAAAAACTTGGTAACATAAAAAATAAAGCTGTTAGAAAATTCAAAATTAGAGGTAAATTTTTACTTTTAAAGCATTTGAAGGTAAAACAAAACAATGCCAAATGAAAAATAATCATTTTTAAGAGCTATGGGGAAAGATTGACATTGGAATGCGTTAGAGCACGAGAAGTTGCACTTTCCCAATTATATGTTTGTCACCGAAGACCACATTTTTTGATGTCACATAGGCATAGCTTTCTGGAACTAGTTTGATTGGAGGAAACGAAAAAACACTGAGAAGTGTTGCTTGTCATGACAATTCAAAATTATTTTTTAAATGATTTAAATCCGGAAAATCGTATTTTTCATGTGATAAATGATAAAAATGAGAAAATGAAAATGTTATTGGGTTGGTGGGAGATCGATTAAAAATTGCGGGTTTCCTGCCTAAATCAGGACAGATGGCAACTCTGGCATAGTATAACTTGTTAAGAAATTTTCCGAAATTCTACAATATTTTATTTATTTATTGTATAAACTATTATTAGATGCAGGCTTTTTCAAAAGAAAAATTTAAAAACATTCTATTTGCATACACATAAAAAGAGTATTAAGTGCAAAACAAGAACATACCTGCATCATTTAATGCATCTTTTAATAAAATAACAGATCCAATAATAGATTGCTCCAATATTCTATGCAGGAACATAAATTTTAATTTACAGTACTTCATCATTTTAGAGCACAATAAGGACTCATCGCTGATGAAACAAGCTTCTTTATTTTGGAACAAAACTTTTCCAATGCAACTGAAACGTGAGCCACTGAAATCGCCCTATGCATTTAATGTAATAAAAGAAAAGAAATATATAATTAGCTGGAATGCAAGAGTACACTTTAAATCATACAAGATAGAACAGATTTTAAAATACTTTTTATTGTTTAATTATCAATTTATGCTCATCAAATATCATCAAAATATAATTATGTGTGCACACAAATGCTACAAATTAGTTTAAAATAGTTTTGATTGTATTCTTTTAAAGCTGTCATGCATACCTCAGGAATTTTTTGGATGATTCTCCTGAAAATCATGTGTAATATATGTACAAAATAATATTGCATATAAGATTTGTAGAAAAGTAAAAGAAAAAACAAAACAAAAGTAAACAAAATGTAAGAGTAACCTAGGAGGTGTATTAATAATTAATCTATGCTTTTAGAAAATACATAAAAATACAGTTATATACAGAGTAAAACATTACATAGTGAATAACTCAGTTTATGTTTTGAAAGATATTCAAAAGTTTTAGAGTAAATATTAAGTTCAGAAACAAGTTACAGGTTTAATAAAGTGGATTTGAAAGCTTCTTTCGAACATACACAAGGTCTCAGTGCAATCTTCAAGAAATTTTATTAATCTTTTTTGTAAAATGGCAACTGGTAAACTTGTTTATTTAGAGACAAAATGACATCTTGCAATGGAAAAGCAATGTGAATTTTTTGGTTAAAGAAAATAAAATCTCAAAAAACAGTTCAGATGGATTAATTTAACAGACCTTTTGTCAATGGAACAATCAATCAAAAGATGCTTAAGGCAATTTTTGAGTTACTGTGACTCTGCAAACGCTTAACAACGTCTGGGGTGAAAATCAAGACAATACCAGTCTTCATATTCTGAGAGTAACTAATGGTGCTCACGCTGATGTATATTAATATAAAACTTTCTAAAATGCTAAATAAAATTCATTGCCTACTTACGCTATCTCTTATTCTGGTATACTTATAGACTCCCTAAATGTCACAGATGTAAAAGTTTTAATTTTTAGTTTATATGAGCTACGCCGAGTAAGATTAAAAGACTTTCATTTACCTTCCCTATAATATTACCTAACACAGTATTCAATCAGTAATGTGAAAGCTTATGTTAATTACAATTATTATATTATCACTTATAGTATTAATTATATATACCACCCGCCTTTCACCTCATACAAATAACTAAGTACAGTGGAATTCTGATCTATTGTTTCTGAGTTCATCATTTTCCTACACTGATCATTTTGCTTCTATGGTCCCTGCACAAATAGTATTTAAATAACATTAATGAAATTTTGATGTTTCGGTCCTCAAAAATTCGTTTTCATGCATTCATCACTGTAAATTTTTTCTTCTGACCAAAATGAAATTAAAGTGGATCCCATTGGCATAACTATAATCACTTTTTGGTTTGATTTCTTGGTTTGGTGCTGATGTAGATGAAGAGTTGTCGTGTGTAGCAGATGATGATGTGTGATATAAATTTACTAGTGATTACATTTCCATTGATCATAAGATGTTGGACATGTGGCATCCAAAGCATGGAAGATATGTGTGATGATCTAAATTATGAAAATGATAGCAAAATAAGTAGACAATAACATTCATCCGATGAAGCCTACACCAGTGGCAAATTTGATGCAATAGCAGCATTTGAAACTGTATGAACTTTTATATACAAGCATGAAACTACAGAAAAGAACCAGAAAAGTATTACAAATCTTAAAAACTTACAGCTTAATTTAAAAAATAAAATGAAAAACCCAAAATAAAATTACTGATTTTTAAAAAAACAATATCAATTTTCTATAACATTCATTTTTCTTTTACGAATTGGTAACAAATTAGTATTTATTGGTAGACTGAATACATTGTGGAATGAATAAATATTGATTTTTCATATTTCGACTTTAACCTGCATTTGTCATTTTCCAATATTCAGTGTTTTTTACTTCCTTGTACGTAGTATAAGGAAGTAATGTGATCCCGAAAAATTTTGGGGGCCAAATTTCGACATAAAAACCGATTTTGACTACCTCTAAATTTAATTTTAAAATTTTTTTCGATGCATCTCATCGTAGGCTAGCATGCATGATCATATTAACGCGTCTGCAACTCATTTTGACCAGTGGCGAGTCTACTGTGGCCAGTTTTTCCATGCCGTCTGTACGTACGTACGTACGTATGTATGTAACTCGCATATCTCAAAAACTATTGGTCGTAGAATGTTGAGATTTGATATTTAGGATTGTTCTATGATCTAGTTGTGCACCTCCCCTTTTGGTGGCAATCGAATGGATAGTTTATGTACAGGACCGCCCAAAAGATTCGAAATACATTACGCTCTATGGGCCGAAATTCATTAAACTCGCCTAACTCAAAAGCTATTAGGCGTAGAATGTCGAAACTTCATATTTTGGATAGTTGTAACATCTAGTTGTGCACCTGCCCTTTTGGTTCCATTCGACTGGATAGTTTATCTACAGGACTGCCCAAAACATTCGAAATACATTACACTCAATGGGCCGAAATTCATTAAACTCGCATATCTCAAAAACTGTTAGGCGTTGAATGTTGAAACTTTATATTTAGGATTGTTGTAACATCTTGTTGTGCACCTCCCCTTTCGGTTCCATTCGACTGAATAGTTTATCTACAGGACCGCCCAAAAGATTCGAAATACATTACGCTCTATGGGCCGAAATTCATCAAAGCGTTTTTTAGAGGTATTGGGCTATTTCAAACGACTCAGAAGTGATATATGCTGTAAAGAGTTAGAAAATGAATTTTTCCATTAAAAAAAAGTGTCTTTATCATTTATAGTTCTGCTACAGGAACACTCAAAAGATTTCCAATACATTACGGCCAATAGCAATTTTAGGGGCATTCATCCATTTCAAGCACAATACCGTCCTACCACATAAGTTAGGTAATAGTCCGACCACGGTCACGTGCCTCCTTCAAGAACTGTGCCAAAAGTTGCCAAGCTTGGCGACTTTTGGTGTACGTGTGTGCATATTTAACTCTCAAATCTCAAAAACTATTATGAAATTTCATATATAAGAATGTTGTAACATCTAGTTGTGCATCTCGATTTTTGGTTCCAATCTACTGGAGAGTTTATTTACAGGACCACCGAAAAGAATTTCAGTACCTTAATGTCTATGGACATCTTCATTATAATACAACTGTAGACAGTCATTGTTTGGTACATGCCCAAAATCTCGCCGTCTGTCCTCGACCTTGGCGAGTTTTGGCGAAATATCGCCAAATTTGGCGATAGTTAGTCATTTGGTCCATGCCCAAAGTATCGCCATTTGTCATCGTTCTTGGCGAGTTTTGGCGAAATATCGCCAAATTTGGCGATAATCTGTCATTGTTTGGTTTATGTTTAAAATCTCGCCAAATGTCGTCGACATTGACGAGTTTCGCCGAAATATCGCCAAATTTGGCGCCAAAAATTATTTCCTATTTTGTATAACTCTAAAACTTTAACCCTTAGATTTTTTAACTTTGTATTTAGAACTATTGTAATATCTAACTGTTTTCAATATCTTTTTTGACAGCAATCGACTGAGAATTTATTTACATGGTGAGCC
This sequence comes from Cheiracanthium punctorium, assembly GCA_038373885.1. NCBI lineage: Eukaryota > Metazoa > Arthropoda > Arachnida > Araneae > Cheiracanthiidae > Cheiracanthium > Cheiracanthium punctorium. The sequence goes on along the minus strand of JAWZYV010016746.1, from coordinate 43,063 downwards.
AAATGACTTTGAATACATTGAGGTGTATAGATGCATTCAACTCATTGAAAGTCTGTGGTCAATGACTACTTTTGCTATCCCCAAAATCTCGCTGACTATCTCAAGTTTGTCGGCTTTTGGTGAAATATCGCCAAATAAAGTGTCAGAAGGAAATCTTTCAAATTGAACTGAGCTTGGCGATATGGAAATATTTGGCTAGAATTCGCTAAACCTTACTATTATTGATATTTTATCTCTTTCAAACAAATAAATGTAGAGGAAGTGCGTCGAAAATATTTTTGATCTAATGGACGTGCAAGGAAGTCATGTGTTGGACACATCAGATTTTTTTTTTTTTCCATGCACTCCATGCAAAACAATGGAATGAGGTTCTACTGCAGTAATTTTCCTACTAACATATAAAATATATATATATGAGGATAAAAGCATTCCATAGAACACAAATTCTTTCATAAAAATAAAAAATCTTTCTGTTAAATTAATTTTATATTTCATTTCAAATATTCTACAAATCAGGATTAATTATGTATATATCATTTGTATTTATTTATTTATTTTGTATGCAATGAACATATTTATCATTGGTCTCAAATTTTGGATCTACACTGCTGCTTGGATTTCTTATTTTATTTTGGCTATTTACTTAATGTATAAATGAAAAATTGAGAACTAAAATCAACAAATCTAGTGATATCTTAAAAGGTAAAAACAGACATAAAACAAAGAAAAGTTCTTAAAAGAGTACAGCTTCATTACTATTAGCTGAAAAAACAGAGATACTTGCATTTTGTATAGGACTGCTAGAAGAGAGCTATATTCTCTTGACTGTCAAAGTAAGGGGAGAGAGGAGGGAGGAAATGAAAACTAATACCATTCAGAAACAAGACAAATGAAACAAATCTCATTTATATAAACACTGTGTTTGTATTTTTTCAGACAAAGAGGTTAAAGTGCTTTTAATGTTCCCTTCAGTTATAAATGAGAAAAAATGAAAAGCACTAGAGCTAAAAATATGCTATTTTATTTTCTTTATTTATTTCTAAAACAAATAAGACGGACGCTATCGTACCTTTATTAGAAGTGAAAGTGGTTTAACATCATAACCACAAAAAGTTGGAAAATGTTCATCTGGAATAATGGGTGGTGCCTCAATACAAGAAATGGGCACACACTGATAGCAAAAGGTCTGAGACAACAGCAACGCCTAAAAGAAAGAGAGAAAACATTACAGAACAAAAATAAAACATTTAAAAACATGTATCAAAAACATCTGGCAAATTAACCGTCCAAGTGGCTGAGATGTAAAATCCCGTCAACGTCGTTCCAGCTTTCACTGCAATGCATTTATAAGTTAAATTATTCATAACAATCAGGTTTCATAAAATATGTTCCAATATTGAAGCTTGCATGTAATTTAAGAACTTGTTTTTTAATAATTACAAATCTTCCTATCAAAATTTTATTTTTTTCTATAATTTTAAAGCTACATGAAAATTTTACCGTAAAAATAACTTTACATTATTTGCCCATTTCCAGGACGCTCAGTGGGTTAAATATATACTACTAGTAGCAAGAGAGCTACCTTCATTTCTTTATAGCTTGAATGATCTTTGGATGTTATAAGTTACATATATCAGCAATAATATAAATGGGTTTTGTTCCACTGAAGAACCAATCCTTTTAAAAATTTTCTTTCTTGCATATTTTCTATTTTCCAGGTGGCATAAATTTTGTTTGTCTTGTATTTATCAATTATAAGCAATGTTTACTTTCCTTTTTTATATATGTTGCATGTACAGAGAGCTGAAAAACTCATAGCAAAAAGGAAGACAAAAAATCACTTAATTAAAAAATAAGAATGCATACATGTATGACATACCTGTCAACATATAAAAACATTTATCAGGAGCAACTTGGGAAAATATCTGGAGTTTTGAAAAGTCTTCAGTAACAGGTTGTGATTCAATTTTAATAAGGTTGTAACTTATTCGCAATAAATTGTATTTAAAAATTAACTGAATAATGCATCAATAATGAACTAATATAATAATTACATAAAAATATTAATTATTAATTGTAAGATATATTTACACTAGATTCTTAAAAATGGAGTTCAGTTCATCTTATATATCTCAAACCTTAAAAAAAAGTAGATCAATTTAATTAATATAAAGTAAATATGAGTACCGAGTCACACACTCCTACTTATAAACCAGTACGGCAGTGGTTTTCTTTTTCCCTTATGATAAACATTTTTTTTTTTTTTTTTTTTTTTTTTAAGGTTCAACTCCAAGGTTGCCTATTTTCCAGAGAAAAATTTTGTTTTGAGGAGTAGCTGGAGTAGTAACACATTTACGAAGTTGCTACGGAAGAACCAGAGCAGTTGGCAGGTATGATGTATGATATTGTTGTGGCTCATTCCTTGGAGTCGAGCCAAAGGTTAAGACAAATCCAAGAAGTGCAGGACTCTCAAAAAGAAATGAGAAGAGGTGCAAAGCAAGTAAATTCAATGCACTAGCTCCGCACAGGTTGATAGGTGAACACTGAATGCCTGTGCTGAAGAATATTTAGTGCAAAATTTAAAAGTTTTTTGTCCATTAATATGTGCAAGCACCTTATATGTCCAATGATGAGTTTGCTGATTGTGACCTGGACAGCTGTCCCCTTAATTATGAGGGCATTGCCAGGAGAATCTGCAGAAGACCAGGAGTAAGACGAGATATCCTCCTTAATCTTTTATTAGTGATTTTTATTTTTGAGTATAGTTCCAAAAAGATCAGGCCAAGACCTTAAGTTGACCTGACCTTCAGCAACAGCTCTATTTTTCAAGCAGAATTATATGCAATATATGGATATTTAAAATGCTTTCCAACCTCATATAAATCATGCTTAAGTGTATGAAATTGATTATATTAATATAAAATATAAATCTTAGACATAAAACACCAAAAGACTCACTTTATTAGGTAACAACTGCCTTTGGAGATGTTTTAATACATTTCTCAATTTGTGATGTCTAGAAATGTAAAAAGAAAATATTAAAATAGCAAGCGAAAAAGAAAAAGAAAGAAAAGAAGAATTTTATAAAATAACATTAACTAATCTAACACTCACGTCTTAAGATTGTACCTGTGGGTGATTCTAATACCACAAAATCTGAAGCATTTGCCTTCTCCCTCCGAGAGAAAATCCTGGTATGCATTAGACAAAAAGTTCGAATTAATTTTAAGCTCTAAAAATATGCCATCTTGAGTCTGCAGAAGAACAGAAAAACTGGAAAATAAAAGTATAAATACAAAGGTCAAATGTATCTGACTACCATGTAAGGATAAAATTTAAGACATTTCTCTAATTATGTAATTAAATATACAAAAGAAAAGTTATCACATTAATACAGAAAAGTTTTACATGACTAACAAAAGTAATGCATTTTAAAAAATTAAAACTGGAAATCGCTTTAAAAATTCTAACCTTTAGATATATAAGTTTTAATAAGTCTAATAACCTTCTTTCTTTTAAATACTTTTCAGTCGTGAAAGCCAATTATCCCTAAACTTTTACTCTGGATTTTATACTCAATAAATAGTAACACTTCAGAACCATGACAATTTTTTTTTGTTTTATGGTTAAAAAAAAAATGTAAGAAAAGAGACATGACACAAAACAATTCCTACTTTTAATAAAAGGAAATATACAGGTTGTTCTAAAAAGGTAGTAACGGGCTTTAATTCTTATCTATTAGAAAAGTGGACAATGTAAATTGAAAAAATATTCAAAATAAGGTCAGAAAAGATACTATGTTCAAAAAATTTCCTCTCATTAATTTTTTAAAAAATTACAAATTTTAAATGTGTATATGACCCCTGTACAAAAAAATTCCCAGTGAGTAAAATGTGTCCGAAGTACTAATGAGATGAAGTACAAAATTCCAACCTTTAATCATAAAATATCTCAGATATATATTTAAACAAAGATGATCAGGGGTTATACATGACTCTGAATGTAAACGTTTATTGTAAGTATTTTTTTTTTTTTTTTTTTTTTTTTTGTCATTTCTGTAAAAGCCCCAAAATACAATCATTTGACATGATTTTTTCCTCTTCAAGAGCCATTGAAAAGTGGTTTAAGTCAGTATATATTTATCTTTATAACTCTGAAACATTTCAGAATGTAATTCCCAAATTTTGTACACTACTTCATTAATGTATGAGGCACATTTTACTAACTGGAATTTTTTTTTTTTTTGTACGGAGGTCATATACAATTTAACAAATGTAACTTTTTGAAAATTCACAAGAGGAATATTTTTTAACGGAGTCTTATTTCCAATCTTTTGAACATTTTTTCAATTTATTTTGTCCACTTATCTTTAATAGATACAGAATTAAAGCTCGTAACTACCTTTTTGAGACTCCCTCTATATCACTTTTATCAGTAAAATATCTTTTTTAAGGGAGTGGGAGGGTTTAGTAATAAAGAAACACTTGATATGAATAAAAAACTGCTTCCAAAATAAGTCTATCAGATATTTGCCAGATATACAGCCATTTGGTCATCATCAATGACAAACATTCTAGGAAAAGCCCACAAAATTGTTTGCAGATACACAACCAAATATGTGGTACCAGCTGGCCATACTGGTAAGAAGTCATTTACTCAAAATGAAATTCTACAAAGAAAGAAAGAAAGAAATTGAATATTTTAAGTAATAACAAACAACTCTGAGACCATTTAAAACCAATGAAAGCAAAACCTATGCAATTTATCTAAACTTTTTTTGGAAAGAATTATCAAAAGAATGAAACTTTTGAGGAGTGTAATTTTTTTTTTTTTTCCCAATCCTAAATAAATGTGTGTGTCCATGTGGTTTATTTATTTATTTACTGTTTGTTGCTGTAAATTTGGTAATTTATTGCAATTATCAAGAGCAGAAATGAAGCAGTGTAACCTTACTTAAAATTTTAAGGGAGAGATAAAAAGACAAAATAGAATGAAATATATGATTTGTATTTATGATGCAGGTAATATGCAAACTAATTTTTTCTGTGTGAACTATAGATAAATTATAATGGAAAATAATATGATGCTTAACTATTTGATATATATAATAATATTTCAAATATAATAATAAATCACATAGTTTTATAATTACCTCAAATAATCATTAATCTTAAAATGATCCTGAATTTTCAAATCCATGGTGCAGGTTTCCCAAACCCTTTGAACTCTAGCAGATACGCATATGGATTTCTGGTACAAATCAAATGAATTATTCAAAAGACCATTTGAACACAGTGATTCTTGACAGTTGCAAGATTTGGCTTGTAAACTCTTGTACATGACTAAAGTAAATAATGTTAATAATTAATTACTATTTGAAAAAAAAGATAAATTATTGCTAATTTTATCACATTAAACAATATGATTATAAGTAAAGATGACGTAGATAGTTCTAAAATGATGCCCTTCTAGTAAGATCTAATAATGAAAAATTGTAATAAAAATAACGAAATAACCATGTAATTTTTATTTAAAACTTGTATCATTTTGTAATTATTACATATTGCTAAACACAACACTTATACCCATATTAAAATTATATTATTAATATAGATGTAAGTGTCATGAAATCCCACTGACTGACAACAATTTGGCTGTAACTTGTACCAAGAAATCCTCATGGGGAACAACATGAGATAGTGATTTTTATCAACATAAGTAATAAAAGTATAGCCAGATTCAGTACATTGGAATTTTTAAATCAAATTTTTTCTTATATTCAACAGTAACTCTAGTCACATGACAAGTGTAGATTGTCATTGTGCTGCAGAGCATGAAAAACAAATAACAAGCTATTCTCGTCATTTTACTGGGAAGGGTTAATTGAATTTGACTTTTCAACTAGAATAAAGCTATCATTTTTAGTTAATAATAGCAGTGTAGCACCTTGGGCTTGTTGTTCCCAGCCATGACCAGTTCCATCCAGTATTGCGAATCACTGTGCAAGCAGGTTCGAACTTAGAATGTGTGGATGCCAGCCTGCCCTTGCTGCGAGAAAAACATTTGAGTACTTTCTTGGTGTGAGGGGTAATGTGTGACAGCCTGTTGGCTAAATGCTACAGTAGTGGTGAGGTGTTTTTAGTATGAAAAGTTTTATTATTAAGTGTTACTGATAAAGCGTAAGTTTAACGAAGTGTGTGAAAAGCTTTATTGTGTGAGTTTTAACATTGTGAAGTGTGGTAATAAATGTTTCTAAATTTGGCCTGTGCCTTCAGGAGTGGTTTAATGAAAATATGGTCCTAGCAGATATATTTTAAATCAATGTTATTTGGCACATATGCATTAAACAGTAAATCATTTTAATATGGCATCTAATTAAAAATGGCAATATCATTAATGAATAATAGTGAATTATTATTACCAGGAAAAGGCTGGATTTCAGATGATTCACATTTTTCTGTTTCTGTAACTTTATGAACAGGATCAACAAAGTATGTGCACATAATTACAGGAAAAGGCATAGAAGGTACATGTAACATTTGCCTGAAATGTACATATACTACATTAGCATTATTATAAAAGAGCAAGTTAAAACAATATAAAAAGGATAATGAAATCATCAGTGAAAAACTCGCATACAGGTGTGTACATTTTGATGCACATGACTGTTTTAGATACTACTGCTTACCAGAACTCTACAAAACTTGATTTGACAGATAATGTGATTTTAAAATTGTACTTCAAAAATTAAGTTCACCTTACATTCAACTAAAATGTAAAATAAAAAGAAATAATAATACGGCTCTAATTTCAGCTCACAAGCAAAATGTATTGCAAGCACTGGCTTCACACTAATTGCCACTCCAACTGAAAGTTGGAGACTTTTAAAGACTCTTAAAGACTAATTATTTTACCAATTCCATTTTAAAAAGTTTTACATTTAAATTCTATGTCTAACTCACAATGTTTTGGTAGACATCATTGATAGAACATGTACTCAAGGGTAAAACAATAATATCTAGTGATTTTTAGTTGTTGTTCTTTTGATTTGCAATAGTGATTTTAGTTTACCTTCTTGGGGGACTGAATTATTTTTTAAACTTTTTGATAATAAATTGTTTTTCAATTCTGACAAGTTTTCAAAGCCTCACAAATTTGTAAAGAAATGCTAAATTGTAACATTTTTACAAAGTAGAATCACAAAACAAATGAACTATAAAAAAAAAAAAAGTTTTTAATAACAGTTTAGTAATCTAAAAAAGGTAGTAGTAAACCCTTATTACATATCAAAAGAACAAGCTCACTGTCATCTCCACCCTAATGTACTTTCACTAAATTTAGGGGTTATGTCACTTCATAGCTATCTGAGTGCAATTCAAACTCAAAAGTTATATATCTAGCACATACAGCATCATAACTCCATTAGTTCATGCCATTTACTTTGGCTCTATTGACAAAATAATTAGATTTTAGCATTTTTAATAATAATCTGGATACATTTTTAATGTCTAGACCTGATTTTACAATAAAAGAGAACACAAACAATTTGTGACATTGTAAGCATCACAAAGCTAAGAATTCTTTTATTTTAAAAATGTAAACAATTTTTGCAACTTAGTTACCGATTGTTTATTATTTATTGTTCATTATTTTTGTAGTATGATATACTGTTATTATATTTTATGATATAACAGTATACAATTTGCAACCCTGGGATCAAAACTTCATTTATTGAATTATTGAGAATTTTGAAAAGTTTATACTTTTGACAAAATTGAATTATTTTGTCTTACAATTTAATTATTTTTGTTAAGAATCAAAGCTTGTGAAAACAAATAGTTCACAGGCAGAATTTATAGTTTGAAAGTTTTTTAGTTTAATCTCTACTCCCTTTTCTACTTCTGGTTTTATATATATGCTTTAATCTTTTCTGCTTTTTCTATTACATATGATGTTGGCATTTTTATCAGTAAAAGAAACAAATATCATTAAGCTTTTCTTTACTTTCCTTCTGGCTTTCTTCTTCTATTTTTTTAAATCCAACATAAGATAAATAATCAATAATTATATATTATTTTGATTTGCAATTCCTAGAACTTTCTTTTAAAGGCAGATATTTTAACTTTTGGAATAAACTGCCTTTGGCAAAAACATCGAAACAAGATTTCATTATTGTAATTTGTAAATAATTTTATCTTTGTCAAAACAGCAAAGGAAATTGTTTCGTTTGTTATGGCAAGCCTATACGAGGGGCAGGGACATACCCAGAAAAAAATTTCGGAGGGGGTCCAAACACTGATAAAGGGAGAATTTTCCACAGAAAGACTTCATCATTGTTATTTTGCTAACAAAAATCGAAATTTCGGGAGGGGTCCTGACCCCCCGGACCATCCCCGTGGGTACGTCCTTGACGAGGGGAATCTGCCAACCAAGACGCTTCCTGTGCTTTGGTTGGACAGCTTTTTACAAAGTTCTAATGCATATTCACATAGACCGTAATTCTTAGAGGGTTAGAACTGTCTGCTCTAGATTCTTATTGATACTTGGTACTTATGTAATATACCATTAACCATTTTTGCCTATAATCTTTCTTCCTGATCTGTGATTTATAATGTAAAAAAAAAAAAAAAAAAAAAAAAAAAAAAATCACGATACCCTACCAAAAGTGTTAATAACCTTATTTCATTATATCAGATAAAAATTTATTTCTTTACTATTGTAACATTTTTAATCAATCCAACTGCAAGAGTTTTGACCACATTGCATTTCCAGCAGTTGATGGAATAATACTTAAGTACCTAACATTTTACTGTTTCTAAAGAGATGTTTTAATGATCTTCTTTTAGCGAATAAATCTAATAAAGAATAAATAGTATTACAAAATTTTATACTTGACTTTTCAAGTATTTAAACCATAAAATTTTTTTGTCTAAAGTAGAAATTCCAGAATGTGACTTTTTTCCCCCATATTTAACAAATATAGAAATAAATGCTATTACTTATATAAGTACTTTAAAAGAATGCACAGAAGGAAATAAGGAGAGAATAAAGAACATAAGTACTTTAAAAGAATGCCCGTGGTACACTTACCATGGTGGGTAAAGTATGAAACAATCCCCAACTTTTAAAAGCAATTTAGAAAATGCATCCTTCTTGAAAAGCACAACAAAAATTTTTGATAGCAGAGTAGATGTCGAAGAATTGCATGAAGTCAAACCCGTCTGGTTATTTGAGCGAGGAACTTCAACATTGCTAAAGACATTAAGATTTTGGCTATCAATGTCAGTTGTAGAACACTTGGACACAATGATGTTTCCTGCATGCTGAACTGATATCACAGTAAATGTAACAAAATTGGCTGAAGCTGTAAAAATAAAGAAACACACTTTTAAGTCCGTGATCAAAATAAGTTTTACAAAATTGAAAATTAGCTTGAAATACTTGTAGATGAGGAAAGAAAGGAACTTTAAATGATTAGTCCATAAAAAATTTCAAAGTGATGTCATAAAACATCTATAATTTATTTTAAATTGTCGATTTATAATTGTCACCATTTTATTGCAATCACTTAATGTGAACTGATATATATTAATGCAATTATAAACTCAATTTTTATACTAATAGCCATAACTACACAATAGTATGAATAACTTCATTACATTTTGAGCCAAGTTATACAGATAGAAGTCAAAGAGCAAAATTATTTTTAAAATATTTGGTGGTGGTGGTTGTTTGAGGAAGCAACCTTTATATGTATTTAATTTTTGAAGTGCAAGCCACCACAAAAGAAGACTAGGTTAAATTTCTTTTTCAAAATTAGAGGCTTTAACCCCTTAACTGCCATATTAGGCAACCCCCCCCTCCCCTATTCAAAGAAATAAAGCGCTTCTTAAAACTGAAGTTATTGCCTGTAAAAAAATTTAGAGTATTTACAATACTAGCAATAAATTAATGAGGAAATTATTTGAGATAAGCGTATATATACGTCCTGGGAAGTTAAAACATCGACTGCGCAAAGCGCATTTATACACCAGGGGCAGTTAAGGGATTAACACATATCATATCATTACAGCCATGATTGACTTAACTTAATGAGGTAAACTGTTAAATAATGTGTACTGTGTTTGAAGGAATAAAATAAGCATTTTACAAGTACTTTATGGGGCGGGGGAGAGACTGGATGTGCTGCTTGGGAAGAAAGAAACCACAAAAAATAATCTTTATTAAAGCAAAATGTTTGGAATTCATTTTTCCCAGCATTATGTTATACAACACATACATGAGCCTCATTGAGAAATGCTCAGACTGTCTAACAGATTTTGCCATGCAACACAGGTGTCCTAAAAACAAATAAGGAAGGATATTTTAAACACATGTAAACAAAATAAGCACTTCTTAATGTCCTTAAAAAATATAAATAAAAATTAAGCATTTTATAAGCATTTTTTAAGGAGCATATGCACAATGAGTTTCCGGGTTCTTGAAAAAATAAATGAGCAGTGAATATTAATGACTAAATGCTTTATTAGCATATTTCCCTGTCTTACAGCTCTCTCAGATAGAAATTTTTATTAAGTTTTTAAAGATATGGAAAAATATTACTTTTCTTCTTTAGTTCATTCATCTTATGATTCCAGATAACTTTATCAGATCTTTCTCTTCTTTGCAATTTTAGCATTTGTTCTGCAAAGCCACCACTAAAAAACAAATAAATTAATAAATTTATGATGCTTTAACAAGCATATAAACTGTGTTAATTAAAAATAGTTTGGAATACAATAATGCAAATGACATAACAATAAAAGCTGTAGAAAAAAACATTCAAAATACTGGTGTTAAAAGATAAAATAATAATTTTAAAAAAAAAACTGCATAAAAAACTCACATAAAATGATACTTATGGGGAGGTACAATTGTTTCAACTGAAAATATTTTTTCATTCTTAGTCAATAGACTTACAGGATAACTTTAGTGGGAAAGGGGGGGGGGGGGGGACTGCTTAATTATTATGTAGCAGATGCATTTTCAAAATTTGTAAATAAAATATTACACATATTTAGATGACTATAATGTGTTTATCTGTAAAGCTGAATGTATGAATTTCAAAAGAATGTATCGCATGACATGGCACTACACAATCAAGTAAAGGTACTACATATTGACAAATGGTGTTTGTAATAACAGAAGTGAACATTAGTTAAAATATAGAAAAAACATTTTTTTTTTTTTTCCTTACTTTGATTTCTTTTATTAGTTAAGACTGTGAAAGGGAGGTGAAAATACATTTCGTGGTTTTTGGTTTTAATTAAAGCAAACTAATTGTTTAAGAGACTCAAAAAACTTCAGTATCTCCCTTCAAATACTGTAGTAAAATGATAGATACCTATGTCAATTATGAAACTTTCTGTAAAAAAATTTAAATATAGAATTGCATTGCAAAATTTCTTAAAATGCAATGCAATAATGAATGCTACATATTTGAAAAAACAATTGTAGTTGGCACAGGTTTATCATTTTTTACAGTGCACAGTGCAGTTTGTAAAAAGATAATCAAGAAATTTAAGCCCCTAACATAATTATTTGTTTTAAAATATGGGCAATATTTTTCTCCCCAGAACTAGTGCTGTGGAGAGAACAGAGTGATTTTCAGGCTACAGTTGTCTGCTTTATCAATTATACTGATATATGCAATTCCCACCAGCAGGAAAAATGAATTTCAAATACACTGAACTTACAATTATCTGGTTTTCAAATTATTCACACAATTTATCTAATTATCCATATTTTAGGATATGCTCATATCCATAGTGGATTTTTACTTAAAAGAGACTAAAATTATTCTGGCGTTATAGAGTTAGAAAATGTTCCAGAATGACTTAAAGAAGTAAACACCAGTCAAGGATATTGATTTTAATGAATGTGTAAATCATAGATGCAGTTACTTTGAAGGCAGTAACAGAATGGTTATGAAGAAAAATCAACAATATGAACCACACCACAGCAGCAGGATGTGTACATAAGTTATTTAACCATACCCAGGCAACACACATAGGTTCTCTGAATGCTTATTAATGTTCAGAGAATGTTTTTTGAATGTCAAATAGACATCCAGAGAACCTATGTGTGCTACATGGGTATACGCTGACATTCTCAGTTGGAATGTAATGGTGTAATAGAATTGCAAAACATTTGCCAAAATAAGTGTGAATGTGATACATAAACAGAAAAATACTGCAGACCTTTTTTGTTGGAAGATTGAATTTTTATAGATTTTTTCTTCTTATTACCAGTATTCTACTCCTAAATTGTATCATTTAAGGTGCATTTTATTAATAACTGGTTTTGAATAGTTACTAGATGAATTTTTGGGTAGATTCTAGCCCTTGATCACCTTAACTCACTTTCATGATGATTTATTTGAAGGATTATTATATAGTAACAACCTGAAATTTAAATGTTGTTTTATTGTTCACTTTAACACCACAGTGAGTTTTATAAAAAAGTTATCTGCTCTCATCTTTATGTGATAAATTTACTTTAGGGGCAAGAGCTAATGTTCTCTCAAAATATTAACTAAATGTACTAAATTTAACAGCTTGACCTAAATGAAGCTACTCTTGTTTTGGGAGGACTAAAAAAAAGGGGGTAGATTACCTTTTAAGTGATATCACAAGAAAATATCTCAGAATATGCTTTAGAAAACTTTCTTACCTCCTTTAGAGCAAATAGCACTGCACATGACTGAGGTTGTTGATTTGGAAATTTGTGGATTCATAAAATTAACCTTGAATTACCTGGGTTTCTTTTCCAATAACATTAAAAAATGAGGACATACAAGTTTAACATTTGGGAGGGGGGAGTTAAAAAAGGATTTTCTAGTATGTCTAATGTCTTAAAAAGGTATATTCCCTAGAACCAGCAATTCAGGGTGAGGGGTTAATCCTTTTACCTCCCTCCCCCTAAAAAAAAAAGAAAAGAAAAGGATAAAATATGCACTATAAGGCATTCCTGAATGATATGTGAAAAACCACGCAACTAAATACATAGAGAGACACATTTTTGAAAATATCAAAATAAATATAAAAGACATTTTTTCTACTTACGGTACAATATTCTTCAACTTTTTTTTTCTAAACAGATCATCATTTTCAGAGTTGCTTCCCTTAGACTGAGAAAGGTGGTCCCAGTTCAGAGACTGAACCCAGCTACTCCCTTTATCAGCTGAAGCTGATTTTTCTAGAAAATTGGACTGGATGGTTTTCTTAAAAGTTTTGTTCTAAAATATATGAGTATACGCATGTAATGAATACTGCATAAATTTGAAGAAGAATAAATATTTGAAAGTGAAATTTGCCACCTAAAATATTAATTCTACAAGCAAAATAACTGAAGAACATAGATTTTTAATAACTCAGTCTCATGCTTGTTTGGCTAAGAAACTAATTATGGGATATGCATACTAGCTTTTGACTACATACCAAGTGATAATCATTTTACTTGCCAGAACTTTTTCATAGCTGGTATCTTTAAAAATGCTGATCCATAAAGTAGTAAACAGCTATATGATATAAAAAATTCAAGTTAACAAACCTAGTAACAGGGAATTGCACAATACTTTTCCTTTTTTTTTCCCTTGGGGGGAGGGGGGGTGAAGGGCTAATACATAGGTACAATGATCAATAAAAGGATAAATATAAGAATAAAGCAATAATAAGCAATACATATGAGATAGCTAAACAAATTAATTTTAAAAAAAGTACCTTTTCATATATTTGCAACACTTAATTTGAAAATTGAAATGCATTGTTCATTCAATAAAAAAAATTCACAATATGCACATGTAAGACTGATTGTTTTTGCATACAAAGCCCCACTGATTCACAATTCGTTAGCCTAAAAATCTAGATAATCCAAACCAATATTAAAATACAATGTAGATAAATGATGTCTTGAAAAAAGAGACTCGGCCAAGAACACTTATGGCAACATTCTTGTTAGTAGTTCTCAATAAGTCTTATGGCATATGAGGGCAAATCATTTAAAGTGTGCTAGTGTCTAAATGGTGTATTCGAATAATTCAAATTTTGTACACATATTAGGTCACCGTCCCACAATCAGTATAGATTTTGGTGTGTGTAGGGCTTATATTTTTGGTACAAGGTTACAAAAAGAACTCTTATACATTATGACCTACAGACACAAATTATTTTAAGTACAATAGCATCTGAACATGCATTTGATTGAGTTGTATAAAATTTATTTAACTGCCGTACAAAGGTCAAGTGCTTACAAAATCGAGTGGAGTGAGTCCATATTTTTTTAGTTTATTGTTGCAAAAACATCCGTCCTTTAAGTCACATGCTGTAAATGTCTTAAGCTTACATAAGGAAATCACCAGCAAAGGAAATTTGGTGGTCCAAAAAGACCACCAAGGTCAAGAACTGGTGATCTAAAACAAACCTGGTAGACAAAAGTTAGAATTGCCATGCTTCTACTTTGATTATATGCATTGCTTATTATTACATACATGTAAACTTCTATTAAAAACAACGCATTTCAAATTCTTGGTTATTCAAACCACTGCATATACAGTGGTCTCTGCTTATTCTGATCACTTTGGGATGGATCGAGATTGATCAGAGTAACCGAAATCTGAAGTAAACGGCAGGACACGGAAAAGTGAGAAAAATTAAAGAAAAAAAATCAATAAAATCAAAATATATAAACTGTATTAGTCAATAGTTTAATGTATGCACATATTTATTTAAGAAAAAAAAAAGTGAAAAAATACTAATGTACATTTTTTTTTTTTATTACAACTTCTTGAGGGGGCAGGGAATCCAAAATTAAACACTGTTTTAGTGATATAATGTCATGTAGCAAAAATTGAATTTTTCTTATATTGAAAAGAGGTGATCATTTACGTTGTTCTCGTCAAATGTTCTACGCAAAGGTCTAGTATTCAGTATAATTATACGTATCTGGTTCGGGCGCACATCGACGTCATCATCATCATCAGGTGTCTCATTGGTTTTGGGTGTCGAATTCATTATTATTTTATTACAGTTCTATTAAGTGTATTAACAATTGCTTTGATTGAATTACTGTAACATCTCCACAGCCATTTTTGGCTGGTTTTCACTTTGCCCTAAAGCTAATTATGCCAAAATTTTACCTAATTCCAGAGTTGCTAACCTGGCAAAGTGAAAAATCAGGAGACTTGTTTTCGATTAAAAAACTAAATTTTAAAAGATCAGGTTATATCAGCTGAAACTACATTTTCAGCTGAGAGAAAAAAGCGTCTTTGGTGTCGTTTGTTAACAGATATAGAAATTTTTGGAACACACACAAAAAAAAAAAAAAAAAAAAAAAAATCAATTTGTGGTCATGTCTTCTATTAGGTAGTCAGTAGCTTGTAAAAAATTTAGCAACATGAAAAATGTTAAGTTGGAAAGTAAAAAATTGTGGTCAATTTTTTACTCTTAAGTCATTGGAGGATTAAACAAAACAATGTCAAACAAAAAATAATCATTTTTAAGAGTGATGGAAAAAGATAGAAATTTCAATGCTTTAGAACATGAAGCTGCACCTCTTTCACTATTATACATTTGTCAGTAAAGTTCGAACTTTATGATGTCACACAGGTGTGGGTTCCTGAAACAAGTTAGATTGCAGGAAAGGGGAAAATGCTGAGAAGGGTTCCTTGCCACGACAAAACTTATAAAAAGATTTCAAATTCAAAAATTTGCATTATTCATGTGATAAATGATAAAAATCAGGAGAAAATGAGCAAATAATCAAAAATCAGGAGAAATGTATCCTAAATCAGGTTGGCAGGAGATCAATGAAAAATCAGGAGTCTCCTGCCTAAACCAGGAGAGTTAGCAACTCTGTAATTCTCCAAAGATTACTGACCGGATAAAGCAGCACTCACTACCGAGGTAACCGGCAGAAAGCTAGTGCAATTTGGATATTTTGTTCCATTCATACTGATTTTCACCGGAATAAGCAGCTCACAGGATAAACCACAGACTGAAATAAGCAGTGACCACTGTATATACAATTTACCTATACAGAAGACTGAAAAAGCTTTTCTTGGCTCCATGGTTTCAGGCGACAAAATTTTCATCCTTGTTTACAATTTTGGCGACGACTGGTTCTGATTCTGATTCGGCAACAAATGTCGCTTCATAGCAATGCTGGTGACATGCTTACTAATACATATGTAGTAAGAATGCTTGATGACTAAACTTTGTCAGAAGCAGGTGTTTTACCAAAAGAAGTAAACACAAAATGCATTTGTCTGTAAAATAAATTTTCCTCATTCATACCACTTAATAATTTGTTTTAATAGCTTTTTTTAAATAACTTTCAGAAAAGTAACTGGCTGATAAAATGTTGTTTGAATTAATTCTCAACTTACAAATTTTGTGTAAAAAAAAAAAAAAAAAAACTGATATTTGCATCCAAGAAAAATGAGTTTAAGGATATTTCCATATAACAATAAAGCATTGTATGGGATGTAATATGTCCAACAAATATTTTTTTTTTAAGTATAGAAGAAGTTAGGTGGTCAATACTATACAACCTTCCCCTAATGAAATGAACAGCAATGCACATTTTAGAAATAACTACCTCATGTAAACAGTTTAAATGTTCCTTTCTCTATTAGTTAAGATAAATCAATATCACTCAATTTGTGCCATCATAAATATGATTTCTTTTTATTTTCAGATTTGATGCAATTATTTCAAAAGCCAGATGATCTCATCTTTGCTACCAATAAATGTAAAAGTAAACATTACAATAAGGACTGACAAATACACATTGGTTTTACTATACCATAAGCATTTGAAAAATTTATGTGATGGCACAGACAGATTAATTAAGCATAAACACTAGAAAAAGTAACTTTTAAATTATGCTCTACTTACAATTGTAGTTACTCTAATACATAAATAATGAAGTGATTAATGGATACTAATTTAATAATTATCAGGCAATTCCATGCACAAGAAAATGCATTTTCTAAAGGAAATTTTAAGTTATACTGCCACTATTTGATTTCTAAATAAGTAGACTACAAGCTATTCATTCACTTACAATTTCTAATCTATTTTGCAAGCCTCATTTTTGTTTTTATACCCTGAGATAATTCAAAATTCAATGGTCACAAGTTTAGAGGAGTTTTATAGTGCCAATACAATCAATAATTTATTTTTTTAAAGTTAAATATTTTAAAACAACTCAGTTTAAAAACAGTTGTCTTTTTTAACAGGTTCAATTTAATGTTTCCAACTTCTTATACTTTGTTTTTTCCTGGTGGCGGGGAAGGTGAATAATATTTAGTATTTCTGGAATATGCTTAAAATGTTTTTATAATGTGAGTATAACACATAAATAAAAACAGATTTTAATCAGCATTTTTAACTGCATAAAAATAAGTAAAATTGTAAGCTTATAAAGATTTCATTTTCCAACACTAAAAACCTCTATGACATATAAAATTATCAATTTATAATTCCTTAATTTTAAATCCTAAACATCTTACAACCATGTTGCTTCAAACAATTTTTCTACTTAATAGTTTTATGAGAATTTACTCTTAGTCTTGTATTTGTGCAGTAACACATATTATTCAAATACAGTAGAGTCTCAATAATTTGAGGTGGGCGGGACTAGGCTTGCCTCGAACTGTCGAAAATTCAAATTATCGAAATCGTAAAATTTTAAAAATAAATGGCAATTTTTGTAATATAGGTTCGTATTTAAATAAAAATTTACTTAAATATTACATTACTGATGATTATGTAATAATATTTAAGTAATCTCTTTCTTAATTATATCAAAAAATAGTAATTCACATTTTTCTTTGTATAAACACATAGACCTGTTTCTGTACAGCAATATCGCGCCATTGCCAAAGCAGCATGTCAACACTGCACAGAAATGTCTATGAGGACATCTATAGAGCATTTAAATGTCTATGAGGGCATCTATAGAGCAAGAATACACCCATTTTCATTCAGAGGGGGATTTCTAATGTAGCTTGCAGATGTGGCAGGTATTTAAATTTTGTGGATTATTTGGGAGATAAACTGATTTTTTCACTAACTCTGATTTATGGGAAATCGAACAATCGAGATTCGAACTATTGAGACTACTGTAGATAAAAAATCATGAATAGCTTTAGATTTAAGAAAACACTTATTGTCAGTTGTTCACCCATACTAAAAACTTACATCAAGAACTACACTTTTTCCCTCAGAAGAAACATCATTAGATATTGTACTTAAAGTTGCATCAGATAGGAAAGGTGCAGGAACACACGTCGACAAGACTTTAACAGATGTGGCATCACGGGGACTACTCTCTTCTTGAATAAACACAATGGGACTTGCCTTCCTGTGCATCTGTGCATTTTCACTGCTGTTTCCAAATGCTTCAGAAAAATCCTTAAATTTACTTGAAGTGCATGAAGAAACTTCCATCTTTTGGCATTTTGTTTTCACAGGACTGCTGCAGTCGGCTATAGAATCACTAGCATAGTCAGATGATGGAGAACCTTCGCAGTATTTCTGAGCCAGGAATGACTTGTGTAGGTCTTTAAATGGTTTGAAATGCAATGTTTCATGGCGGCTTTTTTTGGGTGGCACATTCAATGTTTTCTGTCTATCATCTTCAAAAGAGATAACGGATTCAGATGAAGCTGGTACTTCTGGAGACATGAAAGAAACAGGACTAATTTCTTCCTCAATGAAAACTGGTGAAGAATTTTTACTGACAAGTTCATTTTCAGTATCTTTTAAAATGTCCAATGATTTTCTGTATTCATTTAAATTATTTACATTAGCCTCTTTATTGGAAGATCTTTCTTTAAAGGGACTTAAGTCTGAAATTATAGTATGGCTATCGTCAAATTCTGTTGAATTTTGACAATTACCTTTAGAACAAAATGATGTCTTGAAGAGGCCACTAAACGATTCAGAATTGAGAACGTTATTTTTTTCAACTTTTGTGATCAAAACCTCTTTCTCGTTGTTCTTCAAAAATAAGGAAGCACATGGCACATTAGTAATTGTAGGTGCCCTACGACTCAGTTTGACTGAAACAAGAGAATTCAAATTTTTATTCTGAAATTCATTATGTAATGAGTTTTTAAAAATATCATGAACATTTTTAAACACACTAATATCTTTTAAACATGCTGCTTTATTATACTGACTGTCTTTAACAGGTCCACTAACAGAATTTAAACTGGTCTTTGATTCAGAAGGTTTGATGGTTGTATGACAGTGCTTTTTATTCCAAAATGATTTATCAACATTTTCTGGATTTAAAATTTCAGATGTGACTTTTTTGAGATGAGTGGTCTGATCAGGTTCTTTTATTTTTGCTTTGGCTTCAAAATCAAAAAAGGTTTGTGGTAGCTTTCTTTTGATTTGTAATTTTGAAGATTTAAACTTATTTTGTAAAAACTCTGATTCTATATTACTAATTTCAACAAGCATGGGTTTTTTGTTTGAGCAGTTTTTATCAGATTTGAATTTTTTTCCTGATTCAGGATATTTAGTTGGAGATGACACAATACTACACTCACTCTCACCTAAAATGAAAAAATATGGAAATAATTTACATAAATTAGAATTCTGATTAATTGACAACATTTGTTAGTAAAAAGTATTGATGCAACAGATATTTTATAATGAAAATAATAAAAAACTTAACATAAAATGGATATCAAAGCAAATAATGTATCTAAGTAAATTACAAGAAGAAAACGCTGATCAACTAGCATGTGGATGCAGTCATATAAAATTGAATTATCTCTTTATACAGTGGATATGTTACAATTGGTGTGGTTATTAGGGGTGGTATTTCAGTTTTTCATTTGGGGTGTGAAATATGATGTATTAAAATTCAGAATATGGAATAAATGAAATGTCTGTTAAATTTGGGTGTGCAACCACACCCACTATTTGCTGCCCCTGGTTGTTTTATTAAAAACAGTTAGAATTATTAATAATCCTTTTTCTTGGTTAATGTGATAAATAATCTATATTAATCATATTAACTAGTTATCATTAATAGTTACCAATGATACTAAAATAAATAACTTTGCATAAAACACATCTTAAAAAATAGCTCAGTACTGTCTGCCTATGGAAAGAACTCCTTCGAAATATGAAGCCCGATGAAGCGTTCGAAGGAGTTCATTTAGCAGACAGACACGACATACATTGAGTGGTAAAAAGGATTCACCCTTCTTCAGCCCTTTGTACAACCCAAAATGCTATACTGAGCAATTTTTTATGTATGTGTGCCATACAAAATTATTTATTCTTATTTTGATATCAACAACAGATTTGAATGTTTCTATTAATTACCAATGAAGTTTGGTCATTGTTAAGTATAATTTAATGAAATTTCAACTGTAATGTGATTATTTGAAATCCTCCTTAATAATCAGCTATCTCTGGTGTCCAAACTCACTGAACTGCTACACTGAGTACAGGAAATGAATTGTGATGCTGGTAGTGGGTTTTGTCTCAAAAATACGTGACTGCTGTTCTTTGCTAACCTAAAAAGGCATCAATGAGTCCACCGCTACAAATATCTAACTCTTCTTCATGCATGACAAGGTCTCTCCAGCCTTAGAAATTTGTATGCCATAGCAGAGTTTTAGTCAGTGATAAAAATGGGCCATAACATTTTTGTCTGGTAGCCATTTAAAATCATTAGAGGCCAATGTATTATATGCAAAATTAAAACATTTGTGAATTTAGAAAAAGAAATTACAGGGTTTCAACAGATTTCAAAGCTTCTGTTTCCCTGACTTTCCATGACTTCTACCATATTTTACCTTGACTTTTTATTTCACATGCTTTGTGAACTCCATATTCCATTTATTTCCAGTATTACTTTGTTTCTTTTCAAACTTATACATTTTACCTTTTTTTAAAAACACTCGATGATAAATATATTTTAAAAAGTAATTTGAGAATACTGCAAAAAGTATGCATTACAATAGTTTAAAGATTAAGCATATTTCATTTAGTGAAGATACGTTCATATTTGACACATATTTAAAAATTAATTCTAAGTTTAGATAAGAAAATGGAAAAAAAAAAAAAAGTTCTACAACTTATCAAAATGAAAGTATTCAGAGATCATATGAAGAAATACACTTTTACAGCAACATCTTTAAAAACATAATAAGAAATAATTTTATGAAACAAAAAGGGACTTGCATTTAAATTGTGTAGTAGAGATTCTCACAAAAACTTTTAAGTTTTGAAATAAATTAAGTGATATAAAAGTATATAAAGTTTAGACTTCAAGAAATTGTTTGTTTAAAAAATATATGGTAATTCAAAGAAATCCAGTTTATTTCCTTTGGTGATTTTCTAACTAAGCTGCAATAATCCACATATTAATTTATTAATTCTCAATTACTTTCTATATCGTAAATTTAATCTATCCAAAATTGTGTATTCTAAATTATTTTTCTGTTCTCATCTCCCGTACTTTGGTTTTCTTTCTGTGATTTCGTTTTTCCAGCATGCAATTATGTTTATTATTGGTTATGACCCCCCTAACCCCCCCCCCCTTGGCTACGCCACTGCTTTGGAAGCTTGGAGTGTTTTGTATTGAAATGCAAAAAATTCAAGAGCTCAGGATCGAACTTAGGACTACCACTTAATGTGCAGGTGCTGTGATGAAGATTTTATATTAATTGTCACTTGTTTTCAATTTCTTAGATTCAATTTTTTTTTAATCAAGCAATTTTACTTTATCATTTTTAATTACTTCGGATTTCAAAATTCTGTATTAGGATTTTACCCACCTGTTCAATTTCTGTTAACTATTTCTCTATCCTAATTGCATGCTTAAATTATTCTTTCATCCATTTCTCTATGTCAATATTAACTGAAGTATTTCTCTTGCTTTCATAGCTATTAAGAAACATCTGTTTCTCGTGCAATGCATTTACGCTTAATTAATATGCATCTATGCTTAACATCTTTCTATAAGCATACATCACTTCATTTCTTTCATTACCAAATATGGACATGGACTCACATCAGTTAAAATTCTGCTGAACTAATTTTCTATCACACAGGTTTACTATAATTTGGTTAGTTTTTATCTTCAATAGTTGGGTGCCCTGCTCTTTGTTATGTCTTGCCATATCTCTCTTTACTAAGAATATTCTGGGGTTTTTCAGCGTCTTTAATATTGAATGTATTATTGGCTCTCATTTGGGTGTTCTTTTAATATGCCGAGTTTAACTTTTTTTGCCAACCTCCTGATCATTGTTCGATTTAATTTCACTTCTGATTAACTAGACTCTCTTTGACCATGATAGCTAATGGTTGCCCAGCCACCACCATCCCGTTTTTATGCATCCTTTTTAAGAAGTTAAATAAAGGTTTTGTTCTGCTACAATTTGTCGCTCTTATAATAGTTTTCGCAAAGTGATATATCCCTGGTTTATTGATCTGTAACACAACGCTCTTTCACTGTATACTTCATCGCTCCTAAAAGTAAACTTTTGATAATAATTCACCCCAAATAGGTTCATCCTCATAGGCACTCTACTACTAAACTACTCTGGGAAGATTCAAAGATGAAATTTTTCGCATAAGAACCATTGGCATGCTAAGTGAGAGGCCTGGGTTCTATCCACAGCTCTGGAATTTTTCGCATAGTTGGTATATTTATTAACCCAAAACTCTCCAAATTTCAACTTTAATTAAGAATTGTTTAAATTTGTGAGGTTTCTCACTTTCTAAAAATATAACTATATCTGTTTTTAAATCAAGGGTTTACTGAACATAAGCAAATTCTAGTTTTCTGATGTTAAACTTTCAATGAATTTCCTTGATATTTTTGCGATTTTTTTTTCCCCCTTGGCCTTTGTGGTATTTTCCTTATCACAATTCACTTCAACTACAATCCACAACTTTAGAAGAGCTGTACGAGTGTATCTATCCTAAAATAATCGAACAATCTCTTGACTGGTAAAATTGTCAACTACCCCATAATATTAAAAAATGTTTATGTAGGCATTTGAACAAAAGTAATTTACCATGAATCTCATTTTTTAAGTTTGGATTACTCAAATGTCCAGAGTACCAGACTTTGAATGACTGAGAGAGCACTGTATGGTATAGAACCTGTTATCCAGAATGGTCTGGAAAAGACGTATTCTGGATAACTTTATTTTCTGAATAACTGGCTGAGCATTAACACGACATCCACTGATTTGATTGGTAGTATATGCTTTACTCAACTTTTGATTATAATTAATTATTAATTGTTAATACAAGAAAAATAATATAAAAAATTAATAAGAATAGTAATTTTACATTTTATGCTATTCTTTGAGGCACCATCTAGTGAAAAAAACTCAAATTTTCAAATGCCAATAAATAATGCTTTTCTTTCAGAAGAAATAGGAATTCAATTGCTTGAAAAATGATTCTGTAAAACTGATTTTCAGAATAAGAAGTTCCATACTGTATTATAATTATTTAGTACATCTAAATAAATAACTAATTATGAATAGAAAGATAATATAATTACATACCTAGTCTTTTTGATTCAAACTGAGCAGAGCATGTTTTCCATCCTTTATGAGCAAATTCAGCTTGAAGTTTGAACCGAGGTATTTTTGAAGTTTTCCCATGTCTTTTGAGGTATGAAAAACGACCTTTAATATCCTGTTAAAATGTAATTGATTTTTATAATACACAAATAGACTAATTCTGCTGTATAGACATATATAATGTTACATTTAAATTATACATGTAAAATCAATATCAATTTTACGTCTATTACAGGCGGATGATGGCAAAAATATCAACAGAAACATGCTTTATAATAGGGATGCAGAACATCATTCGCAATTCAGTGCATGCAGATATATGCAAGTACAAGGCGTATCCAGAAAGTAATTCCATTTTGAAAAAAAAAAAAAAAAAAAAATTGTAAAAAATTTTTTTCAAGTCAATTTTACTTTTACAAGAAAGAGCATACCTTAAACTATTTTTCTACATAGTTTTCGCCAATATTCAACCACTTGTCATAGCGGGTTAACAGATTTTCTATACCTTCTCCATAGAAACTTTCCACCAACGATGATAACCACGACTCCACAACATTTTTCACCTCATTGTCGGATCCAAAGCACTTGCCGCCTAGCTCGCACTTCATGTGCAGGAACAAGTGATAGTCGGACGATCTGGGCTGTATGGCAGGTGATCGAACTGCTCCGAACGAACTGTCGAATCATTGTTTGAGTGTCACCAGCAGTATGGGGCAGAGCATTGTCATGGAGAAGCATAATTCCTTTACTGAGCATTCCTCTCAGTTTGTTTTGAATTGCATGACGTAGTTTTCTTAAAGTCGTGATTATCGTCATTGGCGGGAAGTTTCTATGAAGGAAGTATAGAAAAGCTGGTAACCCGCAACAACAAGTGTTTGAACATTGGCATAAACTATATAGAAAAATAGTTTAAGGTATGTTCTTTCATGTAAAAACAAAATTGGCTTGAAAAAAAAATTTTAGTAATTTTTTTTTTTTTTTTTTTTTTTTTTCCCAAATCGGAACTTACTTTCTGGATACACCTTGTATTTGCACTTTGCAGGGGTGCAAACGAGGTTTGGAGGAAATTTTTAAATGCTAGCATACCCTCATTATCGTACAGGCACATGCCCTGGGAACACATGCAGAAATAGGCCAAAAGATTGAGTTCAAGAGTGATATATGGAGGCACAATAACTAAGTCAGATATATAGGGGCACAACAAAGTTACAGTCAGGCCCTGAGCACTGAGGAAACTTTTTCTCTGAGATTATTAAAGGGAAGAAAAGTATGTAGAGATGCAGTTGTCATCAAAAAAAGCTAGCCTATTGAAACAGACAGTTCCTGTTGACCTCATCCTCCATTCCTCTCATTTTATAGTAGGGATGCACCGAATATTTGGTTGGTATTCGGTATACTGCCTATTCGGCAGACAAACCGAATATTCAGTTCGGCCGAATACTTAAATATTCGGCAACCGAATAGTAAACAAATTTAAGTATTCACCAATCGGTAAACAAATACATATTTTTTATATCATGAAAGAAAGATATAGTATAGTACCATAGTACTAAATTCATTCAAGTTGTTACTTACTAATATCACATTTGAATACGCGTTAGAAACAATTAGAAAGTCCTCCTACCAAGGCACCCCCATCCTTGGCAGATAGCCCTAACGTAACATTCCACAATCACACAAAAGACCAATATCACAATGAAATTAGTTTTAATGCAAGAGAAAACACTCAGATATTTTATAGTATAGTATCGACCCCAGTGGCAGAAAGTTTTGTAGCTGTCTGCGACAAACTTTCAGAGTTTCATAATCAGTCTGCAAAATTTTGCGTGTAATTTCAGACGATAATTCATACATAAAACTAACAATTTTTAACCACTGCTGTTAAATAGTGTTGACTCTAGAGAAAAAAAAAGGTCGCCTGGAAAAGATAAAAAAGGACAGCCTGTTTTCAAAAAGGGTACTTGAGTTCCATGATAAAGTATAGTTAGATAGCATATTACAGAAAACTGGTTCGAAATAATCTGAAAAGGACTAGGGCTTATCCACAAAACTTGTAGGGTTGTAATGTGTGTTTTGACTTACAGTGCATAGTTAGTTCCTTTTTTTTTTTTTTTTTTTTCCTTTTTCAGAGTCATATACAAATTTTGTATTGCATCCAACTGTTGGATGTACAGCGCCATTTAAAATCAAGTTACTGAAATGTATTTGTTCTTCCTCTTACACACACGCTTCTAATTTGGTACTTGCTCATTCATGAAATGTGAATATAAGTTTTTAAAAAAGCACTATTCTTTTATTCTTAAAATATATCAATAAAAATTATTATTATAAATAAGATATGTAAGAAATAATGTTAAAAATATTTTAAATAATTTTAATTTTTTTGTGGCATGCTAACTAAGTCCCTTTAAGGAAATAGTTTACCCATTTCAGCATTTTTTTAAACTATAGTACAAATGATGAACTGGATGCCTTTCAATGTTCAACTAATAGTACATTTTGAAAAAATAAATCTCTTTAAACTGCACATTTAAGTAAAATTATTAAAAAAGTTTAAAAAACTGATTTAAAAAAAATCTACTACTTAAAAAAATAAAAAATTTTGTCCAATTAAAAAAAATAATAATAAAAGATTTTCAAATATATATTACACAAGGCTGTGCATGGATTTCCAGATACATCTAACATTGCATCTAATATACGATACAGTGTAAAACAATAAAATGTAACATATCTTCATATGTTTTCTGTAAAATACAAAAGAAAAAAAAAACTGAAGGCTAATTCCATGCACAGTTTTATCAGATAAGAACAGTAATAAAGAACATGTACAAGAAATTAAATCTTTATCTCAAATACAAAAAAAAAAAAAAAAAAAAAAAAAAGGCCGTAGCATGTTTAAAACATGTAATTAAAGAAAATATGAACATGGAGAAAAAGCCATCTAAAGAGTTTGTTTGCCAATGATATTGCGCTGAGTGTATGAAAAAAAGTAGCAGTATCTCGTGATATTATTGGCATATGATTAAAAAAAGGTGTCAAAATTTTTATAATTTAGCAAGCAGAAAGAAAATTGATTCTTTGACCTTTGGTGTAAACTGTTCCCTTAAAAGCAATAAATCTTCTTTCTTAAACTTCAATTTCATAATGTAAAAAAAAAAGAGTATATTAAAATCATATGAATTACAAATTTTATTTTAAACAGGAAGTTTTGTAACTGGCTGATTAAAATAAATAACATTATGTTACAGAAAGTATTTAAACAATTTCATAAGGAAAAAAACTTCCGGAATTATTTATAAAAAAATTTTTTTTTTTTAGTTTTTGAGAGCAAAATAAGCTTAAATTGATAATAATTTATTCTAAGAATAACCTACCTGTTAGACTATGACAATTATTTGTTTTCTGAAGACTTACTTAAGTCCAGAATTACTTTACCTATGCTTTAATTTTTTTTTTCTTCATTTAGTAAAATGTTGAAATTTTTTAAAATTTCAGAAGATGTATATGATTTGTAAATTTAGAATACCAAATCTTATCAATAGTCTGAATTACCTAATTCTGAAATTACTCCACTATTTTTATAAGCAAAAGAGTGGCGTAATAAGAGGGGGGGGGGTTGGCGGTCCGCGAAGGCGGCAAGATAAAAACAAAGACAAGCGACCAGAGAATACTGACACTTAAGGCAAGCGCAGACTCGCGTGCGATTGCCGTACGCTGCATGATATGAGGGGAGTTTTTTAAAGGTCAATTTGCACGTGCACGCTTTGTAAAAGGGAGGAAACAGTGCAGGGTCAAAAAATTTATAGGCTTTTAATGACCAGTCGGGATTCGAACAAAGGATAACCTGTGAAACCACAAAACCACGCCAAACATACAATGGGGACACTTTTCTCCGCAATCCGTCTTGACGATACGGAAAAATACATTGAGTACCCATTCTAGCATACGGAAAGCACTAACATCTGCTCTGGCCTTTAGTAGAATGTGGCAGAAAACGAAAGGACTGCACCGGGCGCAAATAACCCCAGCTACACCTATGCTTAATTTTGGCAAAAAATAATACAAGTCAAGTGCTGTATTCGTAAAATGTCTCAAATCACTCAATTTTCAGATCAATTTCTGGAAGTCCCACTTAATTTCAGAATCGCAAAACGTAGTTTTGCTAAGACACTTTTTATATCATTCATAGTTATTTATAGTTAGTAAATATCTGTAATAATTATGAATAATGCGTAATAAGAAAGCCAGTTAAATAGAGTAAATCGTTCAGAGAAGAAAAAAAAAGAGTGGAAAAGCTTGCAAGTGTGCAAAACAATTAAAACAGAGAATAGGAATAACTAAACAACTGGCGACAAACTCTCAAATAATAATTGTTAATAATTCGTAACTACGTATTTATCAAATGTAACTACCAATATTTGAGGAAATTAAATTCTTAGATGACTTAAAACAATTTTGTATTTTTCACCTATATTTTCTTTCCTCAATTCCAAAGCGAAATACGCACGTAGTTCTGCCGATCGAGTTCTCACTTGAGTCAGCAAAAAACAAAACATCTGCAGTAGGGGCACTTTCAGGGTAATCAGCTCGTGCAAATGAAAACATAAGATGAAAAAAGCAATAATAATAATATTTTGATTGGAAAAAAAACAGAACATTTGTAAAAGACATTTTAATGAGTAATATCTGTGAGAAAGGTCCGATTTAGAAGGTAATTTTGTAGAAGGGCCGTTTTCAATCAGTCATTCATATTTTTATGGTGGGGTAATTGTATTTAATCGTATTTATCTGAAGGGGCCATTTTAAATAAATGCATTTTTGCGATGGGCTGCAAAACAAATCCAAAATGGTGCAGGGGAAATAAAAAATGATGATCATTGGCAAATAATAAAAATGGGACACCAGGAGGATTCAGAGGAGTGTAAAAGCTAGATTCGGCCGTTCCTTTTCGCGCGTTTTTCACGTTAGTGACGTCATCGCAGAGCGGAGACAGAGTAACGAGCCGCAGCAAAATGTACCTGAAAGTTGCAGAGTTAATTTTTTTTACGGACGACAATTAAAAACTTTTTTTTTTTAATATGCCGACAAAAACTGTCCGCAAGCAGATTTCTGTGTCCACGACATTGTCGCCATGTTTCTGCTACAGGGGTATCGACACATTACTAGCATAATCTCTAGGCTCTTATAAAATTAAGTTCTATTTACAAAAAAATTAACGTAAAAATATTTACAATTATATCTCTACATATCTGCACATTTTTTAAATTTCTTTTCACGGAGCTAGGACTGTATAGGAGGGTATACATTGGTATACCTTCTGGTTTGTTTTGAAAAAAATAGCATGTATGCTCTGTTTTTTAATGAATTTTCTGTTTTTTTTAATTAAAAAAAGAGTAAAAAACATTGTACATTGCTGGAATTGCCAATGGAAATATTCATTAGTGTGTTGTCGCATTTTATCTAACATACTCTCATTAAACCTTTAACGTGCAGTGTTCCCGCTCTGGGAACACCAAACTCCGACGTTTCAACCGTTGCCAGTCGCGAAGAATAGATTGGATTTCTATAAAAATAGTTGCGGGTGACATAGCTCCACAAGAATCCTTTACTTTTTAGCACGTCATTTCCGTAAAAAAATTGTCACGATTCTTTTCAACAGCACTGACATATGCTGAAAAATGGAAGAATGTGAGAACAGCTGGATAGATTGCCCGATGCTGAAAAAAAAAGGGCAGTTGTTGCCATTGCTCGACTTAACTACCAGCAAGATGGCAGACGATCGAAACGTTCTTCGCGTGCCACAGATCCACGAGACCCTTTTTTGACACAGCTGGCTGTGCATGCACAGCCACTCCACTCCACTCCACTCACATATAACCAGTGATCGATCTAGGATTTTTTCAGAAGAGTAAAAATACTCCTTAACCTTTTTGGAGAGAGTATTTTCTTTTCCAAAGGAGTAAGTAAAGCAACGAACAATTATGCTAAATATTCAAATACATAATTAAATTGCATTTGACCTAGACATAAATAATAACTGATTATATGTCTAGGTACATAAATGTCAGTTCAACAAAAACTAGTGCAATGATTGGATTTTTTAAATTTAAAATCAGCAAATCATAATTATTTATCAAAATATACCTAATTTTATAAGGAAAAGCAATGCGTAAAAATACGCATTCCAAAAATTTTAAGGCGTATTCTGAATTTCTAAAGCGTGAAATACGCATCTAGAGGCGTTATCGCGATCACTGCATATAACCATCCAAGGATTAAGACATTTGACGGAAAATTTCGAATTTGTGTCAGATAACTTAAAATCTCTATTAACTTGAATAGCTCTACAGCAGAGTGTGAATGCGGATTTGGTTTAATGAATATCATAAATAATTTACAAACATCTTTATTTACTTCAAATGTATCAAATTTAATTCATATTAAGCTAATGGACCACCAATTGATCAATTCCGACCTAAAAAATATGTAAGGTCTTGGTTGATAAACCATCGTTCAGCAACTGATACGCAATCAAAAGCAGAGCATGGATAAGACAATCTCCATCTCAACCTGTTATATCAGAGGTTTTCTCAGAAAAAAAATTGTTTGAACCCACATTTTACATTTTTAATTTTATCTAAGTTATCCGTCATCTTCTTTCCTCAAATACTTCAATAAGTTAGGCGTATACCCTCTAATTTTTAAAAAAATTTATGTGCAGTATACCTTCTGCTACTTTTACGAATGCAGTACTGCCCGGAGCCATATGAAAACCAACCTGCACTGCCCATTTCAAAAAGCAATCTCTCTCATTCGCCTTCCTAACTCTCATCTCCCCCCCCCCTACAGCGGGTCAGTTCCCTTGACCCTAAGGAGGGGAAGAATGCCCACTCCACATCTTCAGTCAATGATCCCCACTATGCTATAACAGGAAGATAGCATGATGTGATGACTAGCGTCACCCTTTAATGTAAATTTTTTTAATTCAAGAAATAATACTTTCTTTTATGGTTCTAGTAAAGTTTTATAGCACTAATTGCTTAAACTAAAATGGGTACTTACGTATTATCTCGGCAGTCACTTTAGCCAAACGATTTTTGCGTCAAATGTGCTGGCAAACTGTTGCCAAACGTATTTCTAACCATGAATTATTTCATTTGTCCGGTATTTATTATGGCAAAAAATTGCTCGTCTTGGCGGACCGCCGGGATAATACGTAAGTACCCTAAAATGAAAAGTACATGCTGCTTTTTTTTGAGGGGGGGGGGAGGAGGAGATTTTGCAACCCCCCCCCCCCCACACACACACACAAAAAGTGCTTTGGAGATATATTGGGCCCTGAACATTTTCTGCACCCCTGCAGAGCCTTATTATCGCATGGGAAAATAGGGACTTTGCCCAGGGCCCCCAATTTCAAATATTGTTCTGAAATATTTTTTTATATCAAAATTCTATGAAAAATAAAACAAATTTCATAGATGGGGGGCCTCCAAATTCATCAATGCCCTGAGCCCCCGTTGGTCATAATCAGGCTCTGTACCCCTGTTTAGTAGCTTTTCGATTTGGAGGCTATAGCCGTACGTTTTCTGTACCAATTTCGAACTAGACAATTGATTTTAATAATTGTTATAACAAAAGTTTTAATGTTTAAAGATAAAATGCCAAAACGTGTTACAGCACGATTTCCATATTTAACATA
Source organism: Cheiracanthium punctorium (assembly GCA_038373885.1). Classification (NCBI taxonomy): domain Eukaryota; kingdom Metazoa; phylum Arthropoda; class Arachnida; order Araneae; family Cheiracanthiidae; genus Cheiracanthium; species Cheiracanthium punctorium. Next base: position 11,750 of record JAWZYV010016746.1, on the reverse strand, counting down.
AGTATACAATTTATGTAATTAAACACACAATATATATAATTAAAAATTCCAATTCTCTTAATACGTAAACTGATAAATACAGAAAAATTTTATATTCTATAAAAATAAATATTTACGTCAGACAAACATTCAACATTAGTCATTATCTGCGACATCTTTTAAGTAAAGTCAGAATAAAATAATTTAAAATTTATAGTTCCCAAATAATTTATCTCAATGTAATCAACATAATGTACTAAATCATAGCACCCCGCCATTAGCAGAATTTTGTTTACACAGCTAACTACTTAGTTATTGCCATATTCTTTTTACTAAATTATAGAAAAAGTATTCTTTTTGTCCTGCAGAAATTTCGTTTCCGTTTACCATCATCATCATCATCATCGAATGGAGGATATCACCTCCTTCCGTTCGAGGCTATAAAAGTCACGTGACGGTGGAAAACAAACAACCATTTCTCCATAGGCTTATGTGCTGGACTCCTGGTAATAAGCTCAAAATCAAAAAAGTAATAATTATGCCTCTGTATTGTGCTGCCTACGAATGTTTCAATAACTCTCTGGAACCTGTACATGACTGCAAAAAGATATCTCTCCAAAGATTCTCATTAAAAAGTGCTAACATATTAAAACTTATACTGAGACGAGGCTATTTCAGCCACGTGTGGATGGAAAATATACACTTCAGCCAATCAGATTACAGGGCTACTCATCAGCACAGCCGAAAGGTCACGTGTTGGTGGAAAAATGACGTCACACCGATAAACCTTATTGTTCTTTGAAAGGAGTGCCTGTTCCATGACGGTTTAACTCCAGTTGTTTGATGAGTAGTTATACATCGATGGGACATGTAAGAGAAAATGCAGTATCAGAACATACATAATAGAAAAGGTAAATAGTAATATATATTAGAGCAAAACAGTATGAGAATAGTGCAAAAGGAAAATTAATTATATACAATATATACAAGGGACTCTAGAAGACAATGTCAAGGGGGGACAAGATCAGGGCTCACAAATAGGGAAGTCGCAATTTGGAAGAAAAGGTACTAAGAATTTGTGCTATAATCCTACTCATTAAGCAGGAGGACAGCTTTAGGCCGGGGCCTTCGCTATTTGTAACGGGCCTGCGCGTGTATTTCCAAGAGTCATCCAAAGAGGCCTACGGATGCTCGCGTCTTCCCGTATACATCAAGCAATTTTTGAGCTTTCCGATGCTTTGAAATGTTATTGAATGTAGTTATAAGTAGTGATTGTGTGTTACTAATTCAAGTATGAACTCATTGACAGTTTCTTTACTATGATACACGTGGACATTAAAGTAAATAGATGCATGTAATTTGAAAGAAAAACAAAGTAGTGCTCACTCTCATGATTCATTATTTTAGATTGATTTTTAATATACATGAACAAATTAAGCTGACTTTTAGTATACATTAAAGTAAACGAATGCACAAATGATACAGACATTTTTATGCATTTCTTTATACTGAATGTTTAAGTTTCACATTTTCAAAGCAGTTACAACCATTATTACTTTAAAAATAAATTTAACTAATAGTTATTAAATTTTCATTTATTAAATATTGTTCGGTTAATATATTAACAGTATATATGACTAGGAGCTGAAATAGAATTTAAAATATTTGATATTTACAATTCACGTATAAAAAATTTAAGTACTGCTATACTATTTAATTTTTAATCTTTTGTAAGGCGTATGTATCCGAAGAATGTTTGCTATAATTATAAGTACAACCTGTGCACTGCATGTCCTTGGTATTTACATGAAAAATAATGTAAATTAATTTAACGAGAAACATTTAGAATAAATTACATTACACAAAAAAAGGTGTCCCATAAATAGTAGTACGAACTTAAAGGGGAGATAAAATATATCCAAAAGGATTAAGAATAACGTAACAGTGTATGATAAAACACGTTTGTTAACTGTTTTTATTTTGGTTAGTTCAAATGAGTTTATCGAAAATTTTACCATTCGAAATGAAAATGATTTATAATTTTCAGTGTTAGTTCCATATATTTTTTCTTCTCCAAAGAAAAATAATAAATTTTAGGAAATGCCACTAATATTTCAACACCTCTTTTTACTTTCCGAACATGCACCATGTAAGGAAAGTATTGTAATCATGAGAAAATTCGAATTCGAGATTTTGGTGCATTTACACGTTTTGAGGTCTTCTGAATTCATTTATGCTATTTTTACGAGATGTATGTGTGTGTGTGTGTGTGTGTGTGTGTGTGTGTGTGTGTGTGTGTGTGTGTGTGTGTGTGTGTGTGTGTGTGTGTGTGTGTGTGTGTGTGTGTGTGTGTGTGTGTGTGTGTGTGTGTGTGTGTGTGTGTGTGTGTGTGTGTGTGTGTGAGTGAACACGATAGCTCCTGAATGGGGCATGCGATTGAGCTCAAATTGCGTATATATGTTATAACACACCGTCACAAGACCGGTATTGATTTTGGTGTGTATAGGACTTATAGTTTTTCTACAGGGCTACGACAAAGATTTCTTTTACATTATGGCCTAAGGGGGGAAATTCTGGAAAGTGCGCTAGGGTTTAAACAGTGCATTCGATTGAGCTCAAATTGGGTATAGATGTTATAAACCACCATCGTAAGACCAGTATTGATTTTGATGTGTATAGGACTTATAGTTTTTCCACAGGGCTAAAACAAAGATTTCTTTTACATTATGGCCTATGGGTAGAAATTCTTGAAAGTGCGCTAGCGTTTAAACGGTACATTCGATTGAGCTCGAATTGGGTATATATGTTATAAACCACCGTAGCAAGACCTGCATTGATTTTGGTGTGTATAGGACTTATAGTGTTTCTACAGGGCAACGACAAAAATTTCTTTTACATTATGGCCTATGGGGGAAAATTCTGGAAAATGCGCTAGCGTTTAAACGGTCCATTCGATTGAGCTCAAATTGGGTATATATATTATAAACCACCGTCGCAAGACCTGTATTGATTTTGGTGTGTCTAGGACTTATTGTTTTTCTACAGGGCTACGACAAACATTCCTTTTACATTACGGCCTATGGGACGAAATTCTTGAAATAACGCTAGCGTTTAAACGGTGCATTCGATTGAGCTTCAATTTGGTATATATTTTTGAATTATTCATCGATTCAAATTTATTTAAATGCTTGGTAATGATCTTAATCGTAAGTGTTCGGAAAGTCGAGTGGAGTCACTCCAGATTTTTTAAAGTTATTATTAACTGGTGATTGAAAACAAATGTTTTCGTCCCTGCATTGCTGTATATTAGGGTTGTAGCTTAAAAAAAAACCTGCTCCACGGCCTTTGAATACAAATTAAGATAAACTAACAGCTCTAGGACTCGAAAAATTTCAAGATCCCTTTTCACAAGTTGCGCTAAACACTGTAGTAAACTAAAAACAAACGATCCCTGAATTAATTACTTTTTATTATAGCCATTATCTAAATGGAACTTTGAATTTGAGCATAATGAACGCTTATACAAAATATTAACTTCAATTAAAGTTTCTACATAAACATGTGCAAAAATTAATAACATATTTTACAGTACTTCTGCACTGAAACCAATATCACACATTTAGTGCATTTATAATAAATGATAAATGACATTTTCAACTGAAAGAATTAAACAGATAAGAATGTCTAACTAGTATTACAACGCACGCTTATTTACTAGAATAATAAACTACTTAAGTTAAACGATTTCAGATTAAAATAATTTATAAATAACACATGAATTCACGAAACATGCTTTATATCCTATAAATTTGTAGAATTTCTAAATAAGTTATACAAGTGTACACTTACCTTTACATTCAGAACTGAAAGTTCGAATTCTTTGCGCCTTTTTTTTTATGGAAATAAATCAACAATCTTCAAAAAATCACTACCTACATCTAAATCACCTTGTCATTAAATTATTACACTATGACAAAACTATAACAAAATTGATTTTTAATTATAAAATAAATTAACGTTTATAATTCCAAATCGCATACAATCGAACAGCGCAAATGTAAATATTAGGCCTCAATGATTCAGTCATTCCTTCCGGTGGCAACGAACAATCAGGCCCGGTTGCTAATAACGACGGCCCCGTTTAGGTCGTGTCGGGTTGTCTGAATCGCGGAAGTCATAATCAGGGATTTCTGCAATTAGATCATTTGGTAAGTTATAGACTTTGTCATAAAAGTGTTGGGCTTGTTTTTTAATAATTTCGTACATGGAGGGAATCATGAGATCTCTACGTATAACCGTGTTTCTCATGTATCTATGAGAAACACGGTTTTTCCGAAACGCTTGGGGTGCGTTCAGACTGCCACTTTCGGGTAAAACAGGAACTGCTCGAGCTTTACTCGGGGAGATTGACATCGAGAACGGTTTGGGGTATTTAATAGGAAAAAAGGGGGCGGCATGTTATTACTAACCAGTGGAGCCAATGGGAGCGAACAATAACAATAAACAAAGGTCACGTGATCTATCTCCCCAACTTCCCAAGGAAAATCCTTGGGGAGTTGGGAAAAACTCGAGGTACTCAACTTGGCAGTAGTGCTGTAAAAGTAACGACAAAATGAGTGTCCGTATGTATTTGTTACTTAGATGTTCGCTATTCGTTACTAAGTATTCGTTACTCCTTACTTTCGTTACTACTAATAGAATCGGTAATAGGGTGTTATATAGGCTACTATGCAGATAGATTTAGTAGCTACTAAACCTATTGTTCAGTTACTAACTTAGTAAGTGGGCGGAGATACTAAATATTCGTAAATCGGGATTCAGATACATTTAGTACTAAATCACGTGACCAACACCAAGGGAAGTCAGGGAAAATGTAGGGATAAGTTAACAGGGAAGCTAGTAGACCAATCAGAGCGCTTGTTCCAGGCGTGCGTTTATTTAGTCGGTGATTTAGCAGCTTGTTTGGTCACGTGATTTTAGCAGCTTGTTTGGTCACGTGTTTAGTATCTCCGCCTCCAAATTCTATCTGAATCCACTTTACTAAATTTAGTAACTAAACAATAGGGTTAGTAGCTACTAAATCTATCTGAATAAGGGCCATAGTGCCCCATAACAACACATCCGGGGCAGTGTTGTTATGGGTATATGCCGCCCATACATAAACCCATAACAAAACCTAACCAAAAAGAATTTTTTTTAGCGAAGTTGTACAAAGTTGTATTTAGAGCTTATTTCCTCTGATTTACAGATTGTTTTTATACACATTTATGGTTTTATACGAACGCTGGTTTAACCTGTTCATTCTTATCATAAAAAGTGTAAAGGAAAGCTTGTGACTCGTGTTTTTCCTGGGAGCGGGTTCTCGAATACTGAGATCCAGGGATTGAGCCACATATGTAAAATTCACAGGGCAGGGGATCTCAGTATGATATCAACTACTTTGAGTCTCTACAAGCATAATATCTTTATTATTTGTGAGTTCTTATTTTATATCAAAAACTTCTTTTGCTGGACCATTTTTCGAAGTAAATTAAAAATTACCATATTTTAAATTAAAATTGTTTAATTCAGTGAGAATGATCTATTTTTAAGATATTTCCAGTTCTATTTCTGCACTTTTGGGATGAATGGGGTTAGCCCCTTCTGTGGGCGCATATATGAGAGCATTCTTTAAACAAAAATTATCACTCCTTTCATACAGAAAGAATGGTTGCACCGGGCTATGCGTATTCCATGAGTTCATGGAATAAAATGTACCATGAAATAGGGCAGATGGCCCCCTAAACGCCGACATTTTAGAAACATACTGAACTTCATTGAATTATTTTAATACCAGTGGCTTACGCAGGAGTGAGCAAAGAAATCCCGGGTCGCTCCCAATTTTTTATATATTTTTTAAACAATTACTTAAAAAATGTGTTTAGGTTTCCATGCCAAATATTTTTTTTAGTTCCAAATAATATTTTAAATAATAAAAATGTGTGAATTCGTTTACTTTACAAAAAAAATATTTTTTTAAATGGTGTATTTAAATAATTTGTTATTTATTACTCATATTTCGATTCTAGCTAAAAGAAAAAGAAAAAGTTAAGTTCGCAATCCTGCTTCGGAACCACCCTGAAAGAAAGAATTCTGATTGCACCACTATTTAGACCAAAATGTTAGAAAGCCCGGAATTACCACCCCTTACTAACATGCTTCTCTTATATGTATTGCTCCTCTACAATTATAAGAACACCCCCTTCCCCCCCCCCCCGCAAAAAAAGTTCAACTGCGCATAAGAACATGCTATACACCGGATCCTATCCCCCCATTGTACGACCCATATCAATAGAGCAGCAGATAGTATATCCATCTCCATAACTGTAACGATACATACGGATTCTTCCAAACCTCATCAAAACGATACCATCCGGCTCGGCACAAACGAATTGCAACCAGAACATACTACTACTCAAATACCGAAACTGATTTTTCCCTTCAAACAGCGAGAATCCATAATATTCAGGTATCTAGTAACGGAACGGAACATACTATTACTCAAATACCGAAATTCATTTTCTCCCTCCCGCAGTCTTGTATTCGAAGTTCGAACCTGGTCGATCCGAAATGCACACTCGAAAGCCATTTCCCCCCTTGAAACCGCGATCCGATATCCAGAAACAAATAACAGAACCAGGGAGTAATAGGGGAGGAGATAAAGCGAAACGTTGGAGAAACGTCAACTCTGCCGCGCATAAAAAGGAGGCGCAACGATTGACCTCCTCCCGTGTTTAGCATTACTCCCTATGAGCCAATAAGCCAATTATGCATTTTATAAAAAAGAAAACATATTTTAACGTAAAACATGAAACAGAAATAACTCTACTTGAGTACTTTTATTAATAAAACACAGTTTTGTATCTTTTCCGAACCTTTTTCGAAGCGAATTTAAGAAACAAGTTATTCATCGACAACCGAAACTTACCGATGGCGGCTTCCACCGAAGCAGACGACAGGGAGGAAGAATTTACCAGGGACAGGGAGGGAAACTTACCGACGGCCTCCTTTTTTATGATGCCGCAGTGGACAAACATTTTTACGGCATGAAAATATGGGCCTTCCGTTCTCATGGCGTTTCGCTCCGCCGCCAAATAGGGATGAATTTAGTCAACAGGGAGTATTATGGAATGGGTGATGATCTCTTTGAATTCTGTTTCTTACTCGCAAATGAAAACAATATATATTGATGCTCATATATGGTTTTTATATTCTCCCCCCCCCGTATTTTATATAAATAAATCAACAATCGAAATTAGTGTTGCTATTTTTCATGCTGAATTTCAGTGTGGTAATTACGGCATGAAAATTTTGTCTAGGTATTTTATTTGTTCAAACAAATTGCTAATCTACTTGATGACTAAATGGCATTTATAACCAAAGGGGTTGAAAAAAGTTGTAAATTCTTAGTTATTTATGTACAGCTTGAATTTGTTCATTAAATTCATAATGAAAAATAATAGATGATTGTCATTTTGGGAGAAGGAAAAAAAAAAAAAGCCAAAACTAGGGCATTTACAGTAATTGACTTTTGAAAATTTCATGCTACCTACATCAGTGTTTGGGGGACCACAGTCAAGTTGTGCCTATAGTCAAGAATTTTTTTAATTGAGCCCTGGATTTGTTGTTAATTATAGTTGATCTGGAAGAAATTTTGGTATTATAAGGTAAGTTCTTTTAAAGTAGCACTTGAAAGAAATAATAAATGTATAAAATGGAGGTTTCGTTTAATTGTTTACGATGCCTTTGATGGTGAACAATTCTTTTGTAGTTAAGTTTTATTTTTCAAACATATTCATATTTTAGAAGCCAAGATATGGTAATTTTTAGTTATTATTTTTTTATGTTCAAACTATAATAACTTTAGAAAAATAAGCACATCACCAACACGAACAGCGAGCGACAAAGCAACAAGAGGAAGAGTTGGAATGTGGAAAGGCGGGAGAACTGAAACCGGGCGGGAAAACTGAAACCGGTTGGGGAAGGGGTGGGAGGAAGCAGACGACAGACAGGGAGGATTTCTATTGCAGCGCCATCTTTTTCAGCCGAAAATTGTTGACGGAAATCCCTGGCTGCTGCCATACTACGTTTATCTCCTCCCCCCTATAACTCCCTGAACAGAACCCGTTTCCCCCCTAGTTCGCCTCGCCTGGCAGTCTGTATTCGAAGTTCGAAGCTGCTGGATCCGAAACAGCTTCGGATCGAGTAACGAACGATATCAACCGAAAAGTAACAATTCGTTACTTCGAGTCTGAGTGATTATCCGTATCTTAGTACCGAATACATGCGGTTTGCTTCAGCTCTACTTGGCAGCCTGAACGCTTTGTTTATATCCCCGAAAAGCTCAAAACGGGCATCCTGAACGGCTTGGGTTTTTCCCGAGGAACTCGAGTTACTCAAAAGTGGCAGTCTGAACGCACCCTTAAAAAAAGTATTCATAAACACAAGCCTAAACCTAAATTTTGTTTTTAAAGTTTGGCAACAAAATACTTAAGACGAAATTTAAACTTATAAACAAAGTTAAAAAAGCGAGGGAGTTTTAAAAAATGTATGACTTGACGTGAAAGGTAATTGATAACGCTTATTGTTTAAACAATTTAAAAAGTTGTATTATTACGATTCATTATTATTATTGCTGTTACTGTTTGTCCACTAATGTAGCCCTAAGAAAAAAAAGTGAGGGGACGTTCATTTCTGAGGAATTTAACTTAAATACTCGTATTTGTAATTGGTTTAATGAAATTATTGTTAAAGGCAATAAATTAACTAAATCATTCATTTTAATTAATTTATTATTATTTATTTGATGTAATTAATTAAGTTCTGATTGTAAAAACAATATAATTTTCATCAAAAGTGCCTGTAGTCCAGAAAAATATATTTTTTCTATCTACCGATTTTCAATAATCCTAATGATGCAATGACTTATTGTTTTTGTTGTACTGCACTCTTTGTTAAGCGAGTTTTCTCTCCTCTTTTTCAACAATTTGAGAAGACACTGTTTGACCAAGAGGGCTTTTGAAATGATCGTATGTGTGTTCTATTTTTAGTGGCATGTCTACATATTTAAGATTTATGAGGAATTGTAAATGAATCTTATGGTCTTCTTAGATTATCCAAAAAGCTCTTTTTGGTATTTATTTATTATCCTGATGGCCCGCCAAGATAAATGTCGGACCCCTGAAATTATTGATGATTTAGAATACGATTGGCAACACATTTGACAAAAAAAAAAAATAGTTTGGCGGGAATGACCGCCGGGCTAATACGTAAATGCCCTCTTTTTAGTTGTCTTTCTGAGGAAGAGCTACAAAATGATACTTTTAATCCACCGCAAAAGGGTCATTCCATTTCAAATCAACCAGTAAATTCCAAAAATGTCACCCACCGTCTCGGATTTCTTTGAAAATTTTTATAAGTGTAGCCATTAGTGTTCTAACTAACAATATAAAATTTTACTTCAATATCTCTAATACTTTTTAAGATAAAAATTATTAAAATAATGGGAAAGTGACCATAAATGGCGTTTTTGCAAACAATTATTTTAATGGTGATTTTTCAGATAAAAAATCATAACTTTCTTTATTTTCAATATATTAAATCGAAATTTATACTAAAATGTTCACAAAGGTTTGGAGATTATAGAAAAAAATAATTTGATAGTCCTGTTTAGTACCGGAACCCCCCAAAAATTCATAAACTTTGTTTTTTTTCAAAAAAATTTCATAAAAACAATAATTTTGCAAAAGCTGTTTCAGACAATGGTGTAGCTCTTAACAAAGCAAACTATTTTTTTACTTACACGTAAATGCATAAAGTAAGATAATTTAAAATAAAAACGGTGGGTATTTGAGTTCTAATAGGTTAATTTAATTGAAAACCAAATATTTTGAAGATTTTTCTTAAAATGTTATGCTTCATGCAGATGTTATTATAAAATAATTTTTTATTTATTTAATTTAAAAAGGTGCTGATTTTATTTAAAAGTTAATAATGAGTTAAAGTTATTTTACTTAAAATTTAAATTATTTTAAATTTAAATTTTTTAACAAAATTGGAAATACATATAGTTAACATGCATCAAAATTTTTCTAACTTTTTTTTATTGTCAAGTACAAATTGATACTTTAGTTAAAAAACAAACATTTTTCTTAAAAAATTTAGCTGTATGCAATTAAATGTGTAAAAGAAAGTATTTATTTAATTAATGCTTCCTTAATTTAAAAAATGTAGACAAAATTTGAACATTAATTAGAAAATATGTGCTGAAGATTTTTTGAACATTTCTTTGAATCACTTGACGACAAATTAAATAAGAAACATACTAACTTGTTTTAGAATAAAATGAAAATATTAATTATTATGACTAATTGTGACACTTATGTTCAGTATTTTACCAGAAAAAAAAAGTAGTCCCTTCACTGAAAATACACACATAACGTATTTAACAAAGCTTTGATAAGTTTTCTTTTTTTTCTTTAGATATCATTCAAAGAATTTAACAAAGTACATTTTAAATTACATAAAACAAAAACTGTGAAGATTTTGCAGGGGTAGGGAGCAGTGACCATAATAACATGTACATTTTGATTCATGATCAATATTTCATACACTTGAATTGATTCTACAATACATTATAACAATTTAATTGCTTTGTTTTGAATTTAACATTCTAACCAGTAAGAGTTTGAAAATGAATGAATATTTATATATTAACAGATATGAATGAAATGATATCATTTAATAGGACATGCACTTTTTTAAAAATACAAGCAACAAGTATAGTCTTACTTAGAACTCAATTTTTTCCTCTACCTTTTAACTATGATGTGTTCTTTTTTTTAATATCTTTGTGTATTGCTGTTGGATAAAGTCGAGATCGCTCTTTAAAAAATAATACACTCTCCCAGATCCTTTTGTTGTTGGAGGATTTACACAAGCTATGATGCTGCATATTGGGACAAAACAAATGTCTTCTGTAGAAGGCCAGTAAAAAGATGTAGCTGGGCCAGGAGGATGTAAGAATTTGACTTTAATATCACCTTCATCTTCATGTTTAGATAGAACTAAAGCAAAAAACCATTGATTTTCATAAAAACAAGCAATATAATTTTGAATCCCAATACTTGACATTTTTACTAAGGGTTGCACGCCTGAAAAGTAAAAGATGGTGCAGAAATTTTCATCATGGCTTATTCTTTTTCCCCAAAGCAGAATGTTTTGCAATGTTCTGCAACGCTCTCTCAACTAGCCAAAAATGTTCTGCAGGAAATATACCTTAATATACAGAGGGCTATTATGTTAGGATATTAGTAAGCGTAACCTATATCTAAAATATTAAATGAAATTAGAGAAACTTTGTGTAATTATCAAAGTAACAAGGAAATGAAACATTAACCGAACAGATATATATATGTAGAGAAAATATTTCGAACTAAAGCTTAAAATTCCCGGTCGCCAGTCGCCAGGTGGCGATTAAACTTAAAAAACTGGCGATTTACGACTTTCTGACTACCGGCCAGACGAATTCTATCGTTTGTTAACTCAGGTTTCGCACTAGACTGAGGGATTCCGCGATTCTTGCAATGCCACACAGAATCCCCCTCAAAACAAACAAACAAAAAAAAAAAAACAGCGGGCTTTTCCTGTGTGCTGGGTTGTTCAATTTTGATGAAGCAGCTAAATATTTAATGGGATATTAAGAATCAAATATCATTAAATTCTATTGTTAT